>JAMPIV010015345.1:0-282754 GCA_024509875.1 Oreohelix idahoensis
AGTTGCTGATACTGTGGTTTCCGGTGCGCCTTCTGGCCCAGTATCTACGACTTTAGCACCTGCTCAACGGGAGAGTGGGCTCATCCCTAATCTGTTTATGTTCCCAGTAGTAGACTATTCGCAAGCAGCCTGGGGGTGTCACTGCTCTGCGCGGACCTTGTTTACCGAGGCGGCGTCCGAGCTCGTATGGTGAAAATATGGTTGCGTTATCTTCAAAATAGCCCTGTCTTTCCCGTGGCTTTTCTGCCATCCTGCAACTTTGAGTTAGGGAGTTCTGAGCTCCAGTCTCTTTCCCAGGCGTTTTATCCTGGCCTGGCACGCATACAGAGGACCCCACTTCTGGTTCTAAGTTAGCAGTTGGGGATAGGTGGGGTAGCACACTGTGCATTCCCCGTCATCCAGGGGGCTCTCCAACTATGCAGAGCTTGCACAATGCTGTGCTCTGGTTTTGGGCTCTCCCAAGGAATCCTCACGTCCTGCACAGAGCCACTTCCAGATACCCACCACCTGCCAACCCTCCATTGTAGAAATCTCCTGCATGCGGCCATCCAGTCAAGAGCCAGTATTAAGTCTGGTGCCCAAGTGATCCCCCCAAGCTCAGTGTGCAATGCTGGGTTCTCATCATGCTGCAACACAGGGGGGATTGTGATGCTCAGCCATCTCTCTCAATTCTGCACCGATAAGTGACATCGGGGACTTAACTGTGCCTCAGTGCTGGGAGGCCCCGTTTCCGGGTACACCACACACAGCCAATTGAGGCAACGGTCGCCGTGGGCGTGATAGACGACAAACAGTGAAGAATGAGGCAAGAAAGCATTTAACCCATGAAGTGGGGGTGGATTGGTGCAGACCAGAGCATGTACCACTCGCCGGTGGGTTCTGCATCTACACCTATAGGGTTCCACCCACTCCTCAGCCCATTTAGTCTGGCCCCTCACCCAGGACCTGTCCGGCTTGGGTGACCCTGCCAGGAGTAAAACTCCCGCCGGCATAGCTCCCGGGATCATTGGGGCGCTCAAGCTCTCCAACCACGGCAAGGTAGGCTTACATGTGGAGAGAGCCGTAAATTGAATGTCGGTGCAGATTTCCTCAGTCGGCACCCCTGTGATCAAAATTAGAGTAGTGGCAGACGTGAGGAGTAATTTTACCTATGTGTATCGCTGGTTTTGGAACTTGCCATAGGCATGTTTTCAAGTGGGGAGATGTGTAGTGAAATTGACAGAGATACAACGGTAAAATACCTCCAAAGATAACATGTAAGGATAAAAACATAATGCGTAGGCTGCTGATAGTACATGATCGCCCAGACCGCGGGTCATCACCCTCCATAAAAAATTGACTTGCTAGACAGGAGGGGAACGGCGGATAAAAAGGAAAAAAATATGACTGGAAAGATTGCGTGAGACTAGAAAGGCTAAGGAGACGCAATTGGGGGGGAAACGGAGAAAAGTCACGTTTCCCAAGTTGACATAAAGTAAGGAACTCGACAGAAGGGACCTTGGATATGTTACGCCACAGTCATTTATTGGTCGCTTTTGCGATACCAAGCCTTTGATTTGAATTCAGCGGCAGAATGCAGATGTTTGGAATATTACAAAAATTAAAAAGTAACTTTTTCGTAATATTAATGTTAGGAATATAAAAATTAGCTGGCCGGATGGCCCATTCTGAGCAGTGAACTAATATGTTCTTAATTTTACAGACGGATAGATAATATTGAAGATAATGACAAAAGACAGTGTTGTTCACATCAGCGACCGACTGTATGGAATAAAAAGTGTCGCTATTTGCACAAAAAAAAACACGACCTCGAGACGCAGGTGTTCAAATCTACTTAGTAGGGAAGCGAAGGGACATTGGTGGGAGCTGTGTCTAAATATAACTTTTAACGACAAAATTTTGGAGGGGAGAGAAAGGTTGGTTCAAAAATCAAGTACGTTTTTGAAAAAAACAAGTAGAGACGGACAGACTAACAGATAAACATCCATACTTGACTGAAGCATGACTGAAATGACTTTAGGGTAGGAAATTTGAATTTGAAATAAACCTAGGCAGTGATTGGCCACAGACAATCATTTTATCGGCGCTCAGACGCGCAAGTGGGGCCATTCCTCAATAGTTGTTCGATGATAGACACAGTATTTTAAAGTGTGGTGATTTCCAAATGAAAGAAAGTGAAATAAGTTCAGGGATGCCATACTATAGCCAGCAGCTCAGCTGAGTTTTGCTAGCATTTCTGTGTTCTTTATTCATAATCTGGTAAGATTGAAATTATTTCTTTGTATATTTTGAATATTGTTTAATGTTCGAGTGATTTGATACTGCCATATCATAATCTAGCCTTACAAACAAGTAGGGATTTGCTCTAGACCCCCCCGCCCAAGTCAGGGTCTAGGGACCAACAATATACATAAACTCCAGCAAGGGTTAGGAAAGACAGATCAAGTGTTGAGAATAATGAAACATATTACCTATCCACTTTTAGGGAAGGAAACTAATAAATATTTTTCAGAATCTATAGTCTGGGAGGACCTATCTGATGTAAAACCACCATGGTAAATGTGCTGTTTGGTCAGAGAGATCTGACCTGTCTGTATGATGTGGTTGTTGTGTCCGTGTTGTGTCCAGACGTGGGTAGAGAATAGAATTTTGACACATAGCCAATACTTTGATTGCAGAGCTGTGAGTTTCAGTTGTCAACAAGGCGGTGTCCATTCAGTTGGTGATTTTACTCGAGTGTATCTGTGCAGTACGTTGTGACAGAGACCACTATTATTGCCCGCCAGCACGGAGAGGTGGGACCACCAGATTTCAGCACCAGAGCTACATATGCAAGTTGAGTGAGCCTCTGGTCTGCTGGAAGTTCACCAACGCCTTTTAGTTACTAATAACCCATAAAATTCCTGCAATTTACTGGACACTGTGTAGTCAATATAGACAGGTGTGATGAGGCCACCCCAACAGCACAAGCATTAACTATCCTCCCAAGTAGATGACTACTAGAACATTTTAATAAAACTAACTAGTCTAGTACTTATATATGTACACTCTTGCATTTATTATGTAACATTCCATGCATTTCTTTCATAATTTTTAAATCTTTTTTTTTTAAAAAAAAAAGTTCTGGTCAACATAAAACTTGATCCAGAACAAAATAAATGTAATATAATTCTATCAAAAATTTTACACTCTTGAGTTAGTTCAGTGTATTATAATATTTGTTAAATATTATTAGTCTGCTTAAATATCTGTGGGTGTATCCATAACTATCACACCACATTACATATCATTACCCTAGACATTTTACATAGCTACATTCATTAAGAAAAAAAAAATTGAGTGTGAGGTCGTAGTGGTAGCAAGAAAGGCCTTCTGACAATTCACAACTACATTTTATCTCAGGAGCCTTCACAGCTGGCCTCATACATTACATTTAGTAATATCACCATCATACAATACCATGAAACCCACTACATACATTGGGGCTCGTCCGGGATAATTAGCCCAACAGTAATATTAGGATCTCCTGGTTGGAGAAATAAAATTAGGGGAAAAAAAATTGTGAAATTCCCTTTAAAATTAAAAGTGTCCCTGCAGATAAAAGTTGGTGAATCTTCACAGCCAGTGATAATTAATTAGTTAACTGGTTAGTTAGAATTAGTTAGACTATAGTCATAAGAAGTACTTAGTGTATTTACTGGTTAGAGATTTAGCTTGTATATTATTATATTGTCTGAAAAGTATGGCGGAGCTAGCAAAATTCCGATCAGCTGCTGTGCTGACCGCAAAGGAGATGGGAATGGATGGTCAGATTTTAATTCAATATGTAACGGCTGAATGTGATAAATATATTGAAAGGGAAGATAGAAAGGTAGCTGAAGAGAAGAGGTTACAAATTGAGGCTGATAGAGAAATTAAGAGGCTGCAGATTGAGGCAGAAGAAAAACGACAGCAAAGGGAGGCAGAAGAAAAACGACAGCAAAGGGAGGCAGAAGAAAAAAGGTTGACTGCCGAAAGGGAGGCAGAAGAAAAAAGGTTGACTGCCGAAAGGGAGGCAGAAGATAGAAGGTTGCAAAGGGAGCACGAATTACGACTAAGGGAGCTGGAATTACAAGGCCCGGCTCCTGAAAATGGTGCCAGCCCTTTTGCCTCAGATGCTACGCCCAGTCTGGGAGCCTCAAACTCAGCTATGGGGTTTCATTTAGACCATTTTGTTGAAAAAGACGATGACATAGAGGGGTACCTAGGACGTTTTGAGTTATTAGCTACTACATATGGGTTAGAGAGAGAGAGGTGGAGTTTAAAGCTATCACAGGGATTGAGAGGTACTTCTTATGAAGTATTTGCCAAAATGAACAGGGAAGACCAAGACAATTATGACATGTTAAAGCAGGCTTTGTTATTAAGGTACGAGAAGAATGGTGAATTTTATCGTAAGAAATTTAGAAATGCCAAACTGTTGTCTGGGGAGACATACCACCAATTCTCTGCTAGACTAGAAACCTATTTGGAGAAATGGACGGCTCTGGGGAAGACCCAAGATCTTAAAGAAATGATCATGATTGAGCAATTGAGAGAGTCCATGGCTCCAGACATGAGAAAATTTCTCATGGAACAAGGTGCAGAGAAGTTGGGGGAAATTTTAAATGTTGCTGAGAGGTATCAGGCAGCTCAGGCAGAGGTAAGTGGTGCTAAAAAGAAGCACATAGACAATTTTAAAGCTCCACAGCAATTTAATAAATTTGATAATAGAGAGCAGGGAAATAAAGGTAGGACAAACTTTGAGCGGCCAAGAAATGACTATCGCGACAGAAACTCACAGTTCAATGACCAAAAGTTCAATGAAAGAAAACCGTTGAACCAAGAAAAAGATGGTGTAAATGGTGCAAGAAGGATAACCATAACACCGAATTTTGTAGAAGGAAACCTTCAAACATTGCTGCAATGAAGTCGGGGACGCGAAGATTAAAGGTTAATCCTAATGGACAACAGGAACCTTATCACCCCCCAGTTTGTGAGGATGTTATTTGTAATGGGGTCACCATAAGGTGCCTTTATGATACAGGTTTGGATTATGATTCAGTTGTGAAGTCTAGCCTAGTGGACCCAAGTCAGTATACCACAGAAACAGTGGAAATACAAGGGGCGACTAAGGACATACCACTCATGACACTTCCCATCGCAAGGATAACGGTGAAAACTCGCTATGTGGAGGGAGAAATCAGAGCAGCAGTGATAGATGAACCAATCTACCCTCTGATATTGGGGTGTAGATACGTCTTCTTGGGGAATCCCGAGAAACCTGTGATCATGGCGACAGTGCAGACCAGGTCACAGAAGAAGGAGGAAGAAGGTGAACCTATAAATGCTCATCCAGAGGAGATGAGGAAGGCGCAGGCTGAGGATAGGACACTCAAGCCCTGTTTTAAAAAATTGCCCAAATGCCACACACCTCCGAGCAAGGGGGAATATTTCATGAAGAACAAACTCTTATATAGGAAGACAGGAACTAGATCCCCTGGTCACGGACAGTTAGTTCTTCCCAAGATATATAGGGCAAACTTAATAAGGAGCTTACATGTTGGAACAGATGGTGACCATGAGAAAGTCGGTACCATCTGCCAAAAGATTGCTCGAAAATACTATTGGCCCGACGTAACTGTCAATGTTGAAAACTTTGTAGAAGCATGTGGCGTATTTCATGAGGGAACACCCACAAAGGGAAAATATGTGCAGGACCTAGAAACGCCACGGGGCAACTTTAGGCCTGAAAGGAAAACTAATTATACTCGGGTAGACAAAGTGGAATGGGAGCCCCCTTTTCACACCCAGTCTTCACTTAAATGGATTAACATGGCCACTATGCGAAGAGTACAAAGAAGAAATTTTACCCAGGATAAGATGACAATCCCTCGGTCAGACTTATATAAACTGGAAGAACAGACAAGAGAGCGAAGATCTCTCATAAACAATCTTAAGTGGGGAGACAAACCCCAGAGAAAAATTGGTAGTGGTCGATTTGTGAGTGATGATTCTAGGAAGAAAAGTCCTCGTTATAGAGCTTCTAATGGACGGGACCCGATGGGTTCCATGAAAAATAAGTATGATAAATTAAAGATCCAGATGTAGCTCTATTAAGGACCTGGACAGATGAGAAGGCGGAAGAGACTGTTACCTCATCGTATCAATACGTGAACGAACTGACCACTCGTTTGAAAGCTGGATGGAAACTGGCAAATGATAATTTGAAGCAAGCCAGGAAGAAACATGCAGCATATTTTAATAGGAAGGCAAAGGACAGGGAACTGGCAGTCGGAGAGAAGGTGCTGCTTCTACTACCTGGAAGCCAGAATAAATTACAAATTGGTTGGCAAGGTCCATATACGGTTCTAGAGAAGGTGTCTAGAACAAACTATAAAATTGACAAAAAGGGGAAGGAGAAAGTTTATCATGTAAACCTGTTAAAGAAGTATCTGGACAGACCACTCCAGGAAAGCACCCCCTTATTGACCTTGGCTATTGCAACCCAGATGCAAAAAGAACCACTCACCTCACATGAATACCCATTACATCCTTGTGAAACCGCAGCACAGGTAAAAGTCAGTAAGCACCTGACTAAAAACCAGAGGGAGAGAGTTCAACAGGTTCTGGAGGAACATACAGATGTATTAACAGATAAACCAGGCCATACAAATTTGCTACAGTATGACATGAAACTGGTAGACTCAAACCCAATCTGTATGAGAGCCTATTCTATTCCGTTCGCGAAGGAGAAGGCATTGAAGGAAGAAATAGAGTATTTGTTGAAGGAGGGGATTATTTCGCACAGTGAATCATCTTTTAGTTCTAGTGTCGTTTTGTTGAGAAAACCGTCTGGGGAACACAGACTGTGCATAGATTACAGGAAACTGAATGCTGTCACAGAAGGACAAGTGGATCCATTACCAGACACAAAACAGTTATTTGCCAGACTGAACAAGGCAAAATACTTTTCAAAGGTGGATCTTAGTAAAGGCTATTACCAGATCCCAGTGAAGCCTGAAGTGAGACCTTATTTGGCTTTTAGCACTTCGGATGGACATTATGAATTCAATATGCTACCATTCGGACTGAAAAATGCTCCGAGTGTGTTTTCAAGGATGATGCGCAAATTGTTGGATCCCCTGAATAACCCATGTATCACGAATTTCATGGATGATATTCTCGTCGCCACAGAGACATTTGAAGAACACATTGAAGCTCTGGAGATGTTGTTTGATAGACTTCGGGAGGCGAACTTAACTGCTAGGCCAACAAAATGTTGTATTGGATGCAAAGAGTTGGAATTCTTGGGACACACTGTATATCAGGGTAATATGACCCCTGATCCTAAGAACTTGGAAAAACTGCAGAGAGCACCTAGGCCGCAAACAAAAAAGGACGTGCGATCATTTGTGTCGTTATGCGGATTTTATCAGAAATACATCAAGAATTTTAACGCTATTTGTGCTCCTCTGACTGATCTGACTCGCAAGGGACTTCCAGATAAAATTATTTGGACTGCACAATGTGAACTAGCGTTCCAAGAGTTAAAGGAAAAACTCACTAGCAAGCCTATTCTCAAACTGCCTGATTTGACACAGGACTTTGTCTTAAGAACCGATGCAAGTAATGTAGGACTAGGAGGGGCTTTGTTGCAAAGATATCTTCACCTGATGGGGAACTGAAACCAGTCGCTTATGCAAGCCGTAAATTGAATGTCGGTGCAGATTTCCTCAGTCGGCACCCCTGTGATCAAAATTAGAGTAGTGGCAGACGTGAGGAGTAATTTTACCTATGTGTATCGCTGGTTTTGGAACTTGCCATAGGCATGTTTTCAAGTGGGGAGATGTGTAGTGAAATTGACAGAGATACAACGGTAAAATACCTCCAAAGATAACATGTAAGGATAAAAACATAATGCGTAGGCTGCTGATAGTACATGATCGCCCAGACCGCGGGTCATCACCCTCCATAAAAATTGACTTGCTAGACAGGAGGGGAACGGCGGATAAAAAGGAAAAAAATATGACTGGAAAGATTGCGTGAGACTAGAAAGGCTAAGGAGACGCAATTGGGGGGGAAACGGAGAAAAGTCACGTTTCCCAAGTTGACATAAAGTAAGGAACTCGACAGAAGGGACCTTGGATATGTTACGCCACAGTCATTTATTGGTCGCTTTTGCGATACCAAGCCTTTGATTTGAATTCAGCGGCAGAACGCAGATGTTTGGAATATTACAAAAATTAAAAAGTAACTTTTTCGTAATATTAATGTTAGGAATATAAAAATTAGCTGGCCGGATGGCCCATTCTGAGCAGTGAACTAATATGTTCTTAATTTTACAGACGGATAGATAATATTGAAGATAATGACAAAAGACAGTGTTGTTCACATCAGCGACAGACTGTATGGAATAAAAAGTGTCGCTATTTGCACAAAAAAACACGACCTCGAGACGCAGGTGTTCAAATCTACTTAGTAGGGAAGCGAAGGGACATTGGTGGGAGCTGTGTCTAAATATAACTTTTAACGACAAAATTTTGGAGGGGAGAGAAAGGTTGGTTCAAAAATCAAGTACGTTTTTGAAAAAAACAAGTAGAGACGGACAGACTAACAGATAAACATCCATACTTGACTGAAGCATGACTGAAATGACTTTAGGGTAGGAAATTTGAATTTGAAATAAACCTAGGCAGTGATTGGCCACAGACAATCATTTTATCGGCGCTCAGACGCGCAAGTGGGGCCATTCCTCAATAGTTGTTCGATGATAGACACAGTATTTTAAAGTGTGGTGATTTCCAAATGAAAGAAAGTGAAATAAGTTCAGGGACGCCATACTATAGCCAGCAGCTCAGCTGAGTTTTGCTAGCATTTCTGTGTTCTTTATTCATAATCTGGTAAGATTGAAATTATTTCTTTGTATATTTTGAATATTGTTTAATGTTCGAGTGATTTGATACTGCCATATCATAATCTAGCCTTACAAACAAGTAGGGATTTGCTCTAGACCCCCCGCCCAAGTCAGGGTCTAGGGACCAACAATATACATAAACTCCAGCAAGGGTTAGGAAAGACAGATCAAGTGTTGAGAATAATGAAACATATTACCTATCCACTTTTAGGGAAGGAAACTAATAAATATTTTTCAGAATCTATAGTCTGGGAGGACCTATCTGATGTAAAACCACCATGGTAAATGTGCTGTTTGGTCAGAGAGATCTGACCTGTCTGTATGATGTGGTTGTTGTGTCCGTGTTGTGTCCAGACGTGGGTAGAGAATAGAATTTTGACACATAGCCAATACTTTGATTGCAGAGCTGTGAGTTTCAGTTGTCAACAAGGCGGTGTCCATTCAGTTGGTGATTTTACTCGAGTGTATCTGTGCAGTACGTTGTGACAGAGACCACTATTATTGCCCGCCAGCACGGAGAGGTGGGACCACCAGATTTCAGCACCAGAGCTACATATGCAAGTTGAGTGAGCCTCTGGTCTGCTGGAAGTTCACCAACGCCTTTTAGTTACTAATACCCCATAAAATTCCTGCAATTTACTGGACACTGTGTAGTCAATATAGACAGGTGTGATGAGGCCACCCCAACAGCACAAGCATTAACTATCCTCCCAAGTAGATGACTACTAGAACATTTTAATAAAACTAACTAGTCTAGTACTTATATATGTACACTCTTGCATTTATTATGTAACATTCCATGCATTTCTTTCATAATTTTTAAATCTTTTTTTTAAAAAAAGTTCTGGTCAACATAAAACTTGATCCAGAACAAATAAATGTAATATAATTCTATCAAAAATTTTACACTCTTGAGTTAGTTCAGTGTATTATAATATTTGTTAAATATTATTAGTCTGCTTAAATATCTGTGGGTGTATCTATAACTATCACACCACATTACATATCATTACCCTAGACATTTTACATAGCTACATTCATTAAGAAAAAAAATTGAGTGTGAGGTCGTAGTGGTAGCAAGAAAGGCCTTCTGACAATTCACAACTACATTTTATCTCAGGAGCCTTCACAGCTGGCCTCATACATTACATTTAGTAATATCACCATCATACAATACCATCAAACCCACTACATACATTGGGGTCTTGTCCAGGGATAATTAGCCCAACAGTAATATTAGGATCTCCTGGTTGGAGAAATAAAATTAGGGGAAAAAAAATTGTGAAATTCCCTTTAAAATTAAAAGTGTCCCTGCAGATAAAAGTTGGTGAATCTTCACAGCCAGTGATAATTAATTAGTTAACTGGTTAGTTAGAATTAGTTAGACTATAGTCATAAGAAGTACTTAGTGTATTTACTGGTTAGAGATTTAGCTTGTATATTATTATATTGTCTGAAAAGTATGGCGGAGCTAGCAAAATTCCGATCAGCTGCTGTGCTGACCGCAAAGGAGATGGGAATGGATGGTCAAATTTTAATTCAATATGTAACGGCTGAATGTGATAAATATATTGAAAGGGAAGATAGAAAGGTAGCTGAAGAGAAGAGGTTACAAATTGAGGCTGATAGAGAAATTAAGAGGCTGCAGATTGAGGCAGAAGAAAAACGACAGCAAAGGGAGGCAGAAGAAAAACGACAGCAAAGGGAGGCAGAAGAAAAAAGGACTGCAAAGGGAGGCAGAAGAAAAAAGGTTGACTGCCGAAAGGGAGGCAGAAGATAGAAGGTTGCAAAGGGAGCACGAATTACGACTAAGGGAGCTGGAATTACAAGGCCCGGCTCCTGAAAATGGTGCCAGCCCTTTTGCCTCAGATGCTACGCCCAGTCTGGGAGCCTCAAACTCAGCTATGGGGTTTCATTTAGACCATTTTGTTGAAAAAGACGATGACATAGAGGGGTACCTAGGACGTTTTGAGTTATTAGCTACTACATATGGGTTAGAGAGAGAGAGGTGGAGTTTAAAGCTATCACAGGGATTGAGAGGTACTTCTTATGAAGTATTTGCCAAAATGAACAGGGAAGACCAAGACAATTATGACATGTTAAAGCAGGCTTTGTTATTAAGGTACGAGAAGAATGGTGAATTTTATCGTAAGAAATTTAGAAATGCCAAACTGTTGTCTGGGGAGACATACCACCAATTCTCTGCTAGACTAGAAACCTATTTGGAGAAATGGACGGCTCTGGGGAAGACCCAAGATCTTAAAGAAATGATCATGATTGAGCAATTGAGAGAGTCCATGGCTCCAGACATGAGAAAATTTCTCATGGAACAAGGTGCAGAGAAGTTGGGGGAAATTTTAAATGTTGCTGAGAGGTATCAGGCAGCTCAGGCAGAGGTAAGTGGTGCTAAAAAGAAGCACATAGACAATTTTAAAGCTCCACAGCAATTTAATAAATTTGATAATAGAGAGCAGGGAAATAAAGGTAGGACAAACTTTGAGCGGCCAAGAAATGACTATCGCGACAGAAACTCACAGTTCAATGACCAAAAGTTCAATGAAAGAAAACCGTTGAACCAAGGAAAAAGATGGTGTAAATGGTGCAAGAAGGATAACCATAACACCGAATTTTGTAGAAGGAAACCTTCAAACATTGCTGCAATGAAGTCGGGGACGCGAAGATTAAAGGTTAATCCTAATGGACAACAGGAACCTTATCACCCCCCAGTTTGTGAGGATGTTATTTGTAATGGGGTCACCATAAGGTGCCTTTATGATACAGGTTTGGATTATGATTCAGTTGTGAAGTCTAGCCTAGTGGACCCAAGTCAGTATACCACAGAAACAGTGGAAATACAAGGGGCGACTAAGGACATACCACTCATGACACTTCCCATCGCAAGGATAACGGTGAAAACTCGCTATGTGGAAGGAGAAATCAGAGCAGCAGTGATAGATGAACCAATCTACCCTCTGATATTGGGGTGTAGATACGTCTTCTTGGGGAATCCCGAGAAACCTGTGATCATGGCGACAGTGCAGACCAGGTCACAGAAGAAGGAGGAAGAAGGTGAACCTATAAATGCTCATCCAGAGGAGATGAGGAAGGCGCAGGCTGAGGATAGGACACTCAAGCCATGTTTTAAAAAATTGCCCAAATGCCACACACCTCCGAGCAAGGGGGAAGATTTCATGAAGAACAAACTCTTATACAGGAAGACAGGAACTAGATCCAATGGTCACGGACAGTTGGTTCTTCCCAAGATATATAGGGCAAACTTAATAAGGAGCTTACATGTTGGAAAAGATGGTGACCATGAGAAAGTCGGTACCATCTGCCAAAAGATTGCTCGAAAATACTATTGGCCCGACGTAAATGTCGATGTTGAAAACTTTGTAGAAGCATGTGGCGTATTTCATGAGGGAACACCCACAAAGGGAAAATATGTGCAGGACCTAGAAACGCCACGGGGCAACTTTAGGCCTGAAAGGAAAACTAATTATACTCGGGTAGACAAAGTGGAATGGGAGCCCCCTTTTCACACCCAGTCTTCACTTGAATGGATTAACATGGCCACTATGCGAAGAGTACAAAGAAGAAATTTTACCCAGGATAAGATGACAATCCCTCGGTCAGACTTATATAAACTGGAAGAACAGACAAGAGAGCGAAGATCTCTCATAAACAATCTTAAGTGGGGAGACAAACCCCAGAGAAAAATTGGTAGTGGTCGATTTGTGAGTGATGATTCTAGGAAGAAAAGTCCTCATTATAGAGCTTCTAATGGACGGGACCCGATGGGTTCCATGAAAAATAAGTATGATAAATTAAAGATCCAGATAGTAGCTCTATTAAGGACCTGGACAGATGAGAAGGCGGAAGAGACTGTTACCTCATCGTATCAATACGTGAACGAACTGACCACTCGTTTGAAAGCTGGATGGAAACTGGCAAATGATAATTTGAAGCAAGCCAGGAAGAAACATGCAGCATATTTTAATAGGAAGGCAAAGGACAGGGAACTGGCAGTCGGAGAGAAGGTGCTGCTTCTACTACCCGGAAGCCAGAATAAATTACAAATTGGTTGGCAAGGTCCATATACGGTTCTAGAGAAGGTGTCTAGAACAAACTATAAAATTGACAAAAAGGGGAAGGAGAAAGTTTATCATGTAAACCTGTTAAAGAAGTATCTGGACAGACCACTCCAGGAAAGCACCCCCTTATTGACCTTGGCTATTGCAACCCAGATGCAAAAAGAACCACTCACCTCACATGAATACCCATTACATCCTTGTGAAACCGCAGCACAGGTAAAAGTCAGTAAGCACCTGACTAAAAACCAGAGGGAGAGAGTTCAACAGGTTCTGGAGGAACATACAGATGTATTAACAGATAAACCAGGCCATACAAATTTGCTACAGTATGACATGAAACTGGTAGACTCAAACCCAATCTGTATGAGAGCCTATTCTATTCCGTTCGCGAAGGAGAAGGCATTGAAGGAAGAAATAGAGTATTTGTTGAAGGAGGGGATTATTTCGCACAGTGAATCATCTTTTAGTTCTAGTGTCGTTTTGTTGAGAAAACCGTCTGGGGAACACAGACTGTGCATAGATTACAGGAAACTGAATGCTGTCACAGAAGGACAAGTGGATCCATTACCAGACACAAAACAGTTATTTGCCAGACTGAACAAGGCAAAATACTTTTCAAAGGTGGATCTTAGTAAAGGCTATTACCAGATCCCAGTGAAGCCTGAAGTGAGACCTTATTTGGCTTTTAGCACTTCGGATGGACATTATGAATTCAATATGCTACCATTCGGACTGAAAAATGCTCCGAGTGTGTTTTCAAGGATGATGCGCAAATTGTTGGATCCCCTGAATAACCCATGTATCACGAATTTCATGGATGATATTCTCGTCGCCACAGAGACATTTGAAGAACACATTGAAGCTCTGGAGATGTTGTTTGATAGACTTCGGGAGGCGAACTTAACTGCTAGGCCAACAAAATGTTGTATTGGATGCAAAGAGTTGGAATTCTTGGGACACACTGTATATCAGGGTAATATGACCCCTGATCCTAAGAACTTGGAAAAACTGCAGAGAGCACCTAGGCCGCAAACAAAAAAGGACGTGCGATCATTTGTGTCGTTATGCGGATTTTATCAGAAATACATCAAGAATTTTAACGCTATTTGTGCTCCTCTGACTGATCTGACTCGCAAGGGACTTCCAGATAAAATTATTTGGACTGCACAATGTGAACTAGCGTTCCAAGAGTTAAAGGAAAAACTCACTAGCAAGCCTATTCTCAAACTGCCTGATTTGACACAGGACTTTGTCTTAAGAACCGATGCAAGTAATGTAGGACTAGGAGGGGCTTTGTTGCAAAGATCATCTTCACCTGATGGGGAACTGAAACCAGTCGCTTATGCAAGCCGTAAATTGAATGTCGGTGCAGATTTCCTCAGTCGGCACCCCTGTGATCAAAATTAGAGTAGTGGCAGACGTGAGGAGTAATTTTACCTATGTGTATCGCTGGTTTTGGAACTTGCCATAGGCATGTTTTCAAGTGGGGAGATGTGTAGTGAAATTGACAGAGATACAACGGTAAAATACCTCCAAAGATAACATGTAAGGATAAAAACATAATGCGTAGGCTGCTGATAGTACATGATCGCCCAGACCGCGGGTCATCACCCTCCATAAAAATTGACTTGCTAGACAGGAGGGGAACGGCGGATAAAAAGAAAAAAATATGACTGGAAAGATTGCGTGAGACTAGAAAGGCTAAGGAGACGCAATTGGGGGGGAAACGGAGAAAAGTCACGTTTCCCAAGTTGACATAAAGTAAGGAACTCGACAGAAGGGACCTTGGATATGTTACGCCACAGTCATTTATTGGTCGCTTTTGCGATACCAAGCCTTTGATTTGAATTCAGCGGCAGAACGCAGATGTTTGGAATATTACAAAAATTAAAAAGTAACTTTTTCGTAATATTAATGTTAGGAATATAAAAATTAGCTGGCCGGATGGCCCATTCTGAGCAGTGAACTAATATGTTCTTAATTTTACAGACGGATAGATAATATTGAAGATAATGACAAAAGACAGTGTTGTTCACATCAGCGACAGACTGTATGGAATAAAAAGTGTCGCTATTTGCACAAAAAAACACGACCTCGAGACGCAGGTGTTCAAATCTACTTAGTAGGGAAGCGAAGGGACATTGGTGGGAGCTGTGTCTAAATATAACTTTTAACGACAAAATTTTGGAGGGGAGAGAAAGGTTGGTTCAAAAATCAAGTACGTTTTTGAAAAAAACAAGTAGAGACGGACAGACTAACAGATAAACATCCATACTTGACTGAAGCATGACTGAAATGACTTTAGGGTAGGAAATTTGAATTTGAAATAAACCTAGGCAGTGATTGGCCACAGACAATCATTTTATCGGCGCTCAGACGCGCAAGTGGGGCCATTCCTCAATAGTTGTTCGATGATAGACACAGTATTTTAAAGTGTGGTGATTTCCAAATGAAAGAAAGTGAAATAAGTTCAGGGACGCCATACTATAGCCAGCAGCTCAGCTGAGTTTTGCTAGCATTTCTGTGTTCTTTATTCATAATCTGGTAAGATTGAAATTATTTCTTTGTATATTTTGAATATTGTTTAATGTTCGAGTGATTTGATACTGCCATATCATAATCTAGCCTTACAAACAAGTAGGGATTTGCTCTAGACCCCCCGCCCAAGTCAGGGTCTAGGGACCAACAATATACATAAACTCCAGCAAGGGTTAGGAAAGACAGATCAAGTGTTGAGAATAATGAAACATATTACCTATCCACTTTTAGGGAAGGAAACTAATAAATATTTTTCAGAATCTATAGTCTGGGAGGACCTATCTGATGTAAAACCACCATGGTAAATGTGCTGTTTGGTCAGAGAGATCTGACCTGTCTGTATGATGTGGTTGTTGTGTCCGTGTTGTGTCCAGACGTGGGTAGAGAATAGAATTTTGACACATAGCCAATACTTTGATTGCAGAGCTGTGAGTTTCAGTTGTCAACAAGGCGGTGTCCATTCAGTTGGTGATTTTACTCGAGTGTATCTGTGCAGTACGTTGTGACAGAGACCACTATTATTGCCCGCCAGCACGGAGAGGTGGGACCACCAGATTTCAGCACCAGAGCTACATATGCAAGTTGAGTGAGCCTCTGGTCTGCTGGAAGTTCACCAACGCCTTTTAGTTACTAATACCCCATAAAATTCCTGCAATTTACTGGACACTGTGTAGTCAATATAGACAGGTGTGATGAGGCCACCCCAACAGCACAAGCATTAACTATCCTCCCAAGTAGATGACTACTAGAACATTTTAATAAAACTAACTAGTCTAGTACTTATATATGTACACTCTTGCATTTATTATGTAACATTCCATGCATTTCTTTCATAATTTTTAAATCTTTTTTTTTTAAAAAAAGTTCTGGTCAACATAAAACTTGATCCAGAACAAAATAAATGTAATATAATTCTATCAAAAATTTTACACTCTTGAGTTAGTTCAGTGTATTATAATATTTGTTAAATATTATTAGTCTGCTTAAATATCTGTGGGTGTATCTATAACTATCACACCACATTACATATCATTACCCTAGACATTTTACATAGCTACATTCATTAAGAAAAAAAAATTGAGTGTGAGGTCGTAGTGGTAGCAAGAAAGGCCTTCTGACAATTCACAACTACATTTTATCTCAGGAGCCTTCACAGCTGGCCTCATACATTACATTTAGTAATATCACCATCATACAATACCATCAAACCCACTACATATATATATATATACATATACATAGATATATATATATATATATATATATATATATATATATATATATATATATATACCAACGGGCTGATCACCCGTTTGCCAGTCACTTCGATTACGGAAACAACAGCAAATGGATTGATTTGCCGTTGCCCTAAAGATGCCAATAGGTGTGATGGGAAACAATGGCAAAGAAAACCTATCTGCTGTTGCCCTAAGACGCCACTAGGCGTAATGGCTACTGACTGCTTTGACGGTCGGTGGCTAAGGACGGAAGAAGAAGAAGATATATATATATATATATATATATATATATATATATATATATATATATATATATGTATATATATATATATATATATATATATATATATATAAAACAAGTCTTCCAATTATAGGAACAAAAATTATATCAGCTGTGCTGTTAATCAATTATAGTAAATGTATCAGTTGTGCTGTTAATCTTGTCTCTCACTACGCTAAATCACTTTTTCTTCCTTGACAGTTAATTGCTCACAATTGCCGACGGAAATGGTACTAATGTGTACTCATCTCTTAGAACAGTTCTGTCCTTCCTAATTTGTTGCACACCACACCCGCTGATGATCGTTCCTTTAGCCCACCCAAGGCTGAGGGGGATTAAGGATGTAGCTCCGGTACAATCACTGTGCTCCTGCGAAGTTCCAGGCAGCTGGATTGACTCGAACATACGACCTCAGGTTGGATGACACGAATAAACCTGTAACAAGGCAAAAATAGGGGCTAATTTCTGTCATCAAGCCCACCTATTTCTAGTGTATATGAGATGAGCGTGTAAACAGGTGTCTGCATGTAGGACGAATGACAACATGGCTCAGTAGGATTTAGCAATAGCGAGACAAGACAGGTGTCTACTTACAAAACCTTCTTTCTAATAATTCAATACATGAATACATCCAATCATTTGTACACCGTATGATACAACCGTTTCCTTCCACCTATAATATACCAGGCCATATCTGACAAGTGCTATATTGGCTGGTAAAATATATCCTAACAATACTGTTGTAGTTATATGAGTCCTAACAAGGACTGTTAGGTTATATTTCGGGTTGGTTTTCTTCTTCATCAATCATACCAGGAAATACAATCATTATACCTAATTCCCCAAGATATAATCAGTTTACCTGATACATTCATAGTAAAACAAAATCTAAAGTTATATTAAATATATACAGGTGTAGGATATTTTCTGGTGGTTTCCTTCTTCAACAGTCATAAACAATCATTATACATGATACTATAACATACAATCATTATACATGATATAGTCATAGGTTATATTCAGGTTGGAGTTATATGAGTGGTTATATTTCAGAGTGGAGTTATATGAGTCCTAACAAAGACTGTTTTGGTTATATTTCAGAGTGGAGTTATATGAGTCCTAAAAAGGACTGATAGATTATATTTCAGGTTGGTTATCGTCTTCAGCAATCATATCAGGAAATACAATCGTTATACCTGATTCCATAAAATACAATCAGTATACCTGATACATTCATAGTAAAACAAAATATATTAAATATATACAGGTGTAGGTAGTATAAATGACACACAAAAAATACAATCATTATATATCTGATGTAGACCTATTCTCCTACAAGTTTATAGTAAGTTTACCTACCCTCTAAGATTAATAAAAGCCAGATTTGGACTCGACTTTAGTGAAGCAAGAGTGCCCGGTCACACAGATAAGCAATAAATCAATCTTGACAGCTTTCTCTTCCTCCAGTCGGTCTAGCTGGCCTTCGTGTTTGTGTGTGTTTTTAAAAAAATAAAATGCGCCCATTTATATAGGTAGACGAGCCGCGCTGGTGTAATGGCTTCGGCGTTGTACTGGCGACCAGGTGTTCATGGTTCAAACCCGGGCGTCGGCGTTTGAAGAAATGTTTACGGCCGGAAATTTGACTGAATAGCCTGAACGGCTCCTGTGATAAACCCTCTGTGGATGGGAAGGAGCGAAGCTCCTGACCGGGTTGGAAGGAAAGTCCTCAGGTTCCCCAGCCTCGCAATGACATGTCATTGGGCTGAAGGGCTGAAAGCCTAAGTGCTGCTGGTTAAGGAAAAAAAAAAAAAAATATATAGGTAGACGCAGGGAATCTGCCAGTGCGTAAGGAACTCTTTTGATTGGTTCTCGACGATTTGGTACATTTTTATTGCCGACGATTACGTACTTTCCATGACCCATTTCCGAAAAACAGGGCTTATGCCTAATTTTATTCTGTCTGCCGCCACCTTGCGGGAACAAGATGGCGTATACTTCGTGTAATTTAATTTGTCTCAGTCTGTTGAATGTGGATTGGCTGTGCATATTTTGTATGTATTAACAAAGAAGTGGGTTTACACACACGTTTCACGACACGCACCAAGTGGCGATGCTATTATTATAATAAATTGAACTATATTTGAATAATTACTTGCATATGTATACTTATTATGAACTGTATTCAGCTGTCAATACATAATTCTATATATCATTATGCATAACTTCCTTAATGTTTTAAACATTCAGCTGCCATATCATTTTAAATGTGTATCTAATCTGCCTAGCTTAACTCATGGCTGCCGCACTTCTAAGAAATTCGCTAAATGCAAAAAAAATATTTGTAACAAAAACATTCTACTCACAAAACTGTGGGATCATAATTCTGAAAAAGATATAGCGTAAAACTCATTAAAGTAACATTGTACATCTTCTATGGTTGGGCATATTAAAAGCACAAAATAAGTTTTAAAATTCAAACAACCTAACACTTAATATTTCTTCTAATATTACAAGTTTAATGTTTTAGTACAGATATTAATTTAAAAAACAATTTTTTTTAAACAGCAAATAGAATCCATTCACATCTGTATCATATTCAATTGTTTAAAAAGTATGATTTTAGTTTGTCACCTAAAAAAAATATTTCATTAAATTATT
The DNA here is from genome assembly GCA_024509875.1 of Oreohelix idahoensis. NCBI lineage: Eukaryota > Metazoa > Mollusca > Gastropoda > Stylommatophora > Oreohelicidae > Oreohelix > Oreohelix idahoensis. Next base: position 19,744 of record JAMPIV010015345.1, read on the forward strand.
GCTGCTTTTTTTACTGTACTCACCTCATTTAATATAATACTTGCAGAAGTATGTTTTACTGGAGGAAATAAAAAAATTAAGGCAAAAAAATTTACATTTATAAATATGTATTTCCTTAAAATAGCTACATGGTAACAGGTAAGATTGAAGGAAACAGAGAGGTAAGATTGAAGGAAAAAGAGATAGGAAGACAAAGAGAGCAAATACTGGACTATTTGACCTCGTGGCATGGAAGGAGGTCAACAAGAGAACTGATAAATTGTACTGGAGACAGGAAATTGTGGACAGACATATCTCCTACGCCTCTAGGCATGGTACTTGAAGAAGAAGCTACAAGGTGAATGTGTGTGCGGATGTGTATGTATGTCTACGTATTTAAACACTTATTGTGTGAAGGCCGTTGTACTATGTGTGAAGGCCATTGTACTATGAGTAAGATTACAGCAATAAAAAAATAACAGTACCATTAGGAAACACAAGTAGAGACCGAAAGGACATTTCCTGCACAGTGAAACAACCCAGTACAGGTTTGTATCCTCTTATCTGAACTCGCAGAAACCCAAATATTCTCAAAATCAAAATTTTCTTTGGCTGATTCTCGAACACATTTTGGGAGACTGGTCTATTCTGGGCAACTTTTGAAACACGATTTTGGCGAAATCTAGAAACCAAAAAAATCCTGTTTCCAAAACACAGCTATCTCCGACGATTTCTGATAAAAGGATACGAGCCTGTAGTTAGTTAGAGAGGCCTAGAATTGAAACCTGCATTTCATAATAATAATAGCCCCTTCATTCATAACTGACTATGGGAATGCACCCCTGAGGTGACAGCCCTCAGCTACTTATTTTCCTGTGTTCCTGTCAACGTTTTCTCCTCTCTTCTGCTTGCTGTGTGAGCTTTTCGCCCTATCTGAGGTGGCGCCGTAGACAGCAGCACCACTTGGTGCGATTGGCAGCTTCAATAAAAATCATTCACAGCATGACTAATATTTCATCATCAAACTCACATACAATTAAATGAATTTGGGAAAGGCAAAATAATTTTTTTGGGGGTTTGAACAACCACAGAACTGAGTAAATAAGAAAGTCAGTGGAAAAGAATTTTAATTTAAATTAAAAATATAATTCATTATTAAACTAGCATTCAGAAATAAATATACAGAATCTGATTACAAACATTCTTAAGTCTCAGGTAAAGAAGGCAGTAATACCACTATCACCCCAAGCTCATAAGTATTGATTGCTACTTCAGCTTCTATTCTTCGTTACACATTATAGGTACAAAATATTATACACTATCCCTTTTATTTGCATTTACTGCTGTAGAGTTTATTTTGTACACACAACACCATTTTAACAAATTTAGTACAGCCTAAGTGTGGAAAATATTTGGTTACCAGTTCTTTAGAATGCCGTTTTTTTATTGTTGCAAATTCATTCATTCGTTATCTTTCAGCTTTCCATGGAGCACATGCTTTCAATAAATACACGATAAGTCTTCCTGCCCCATGCAACCCATTCAACACCTTTCCATGTCATCTTTATCCAATTCATGTTAGTGTCTAATTCCTTCCTCTTTTTGTGTGTTTTCTTGCCAATACAAGTACATGTTAATAAGCGTCCGACTGACAAAGTGGTTAGAGCACCAGGTCTCTCACGGCATATGTGCCGCGTTTGATTCACGATGTTGATACGCTCCAGACAACCCAGCTGTAAATAGGCACATGACTTTGCTCTTGAGTTAGAGAAGAAAAAGGCAGTGAGGAAGGGAACTGGTCAATCCACCTCTCGATGCTGGATCTAGTAAAGTATCTAACACTTCACTCCCCTAAGGCAGTACCTGCTTTGGGACTATCTTGACCTTTTAGGGCTCTTACAGACGAGCGTTTCTTGCTGCACGTTTCTCGCGCGTGACAAATGAAAGAGTAGGGATTTACAGACAGTCTCGCTCGGCTGCGCAGCCTGTAAATCCCTACTCTTTCATTTGTCACGAGCAAGAAACGCTCGTCTGTAAGAGCCCTTACATGTTAATACTTACTCTCAGGCTGTGAGGCTAGCAATATGGATAGCCTTAGTATTTGATGGCCCCTGTCCTTTTTCATTAACATTCATTCACCTAGACTAGGTTGCTTTATTATTTTCTGAGACTAGGAGATGCCAAACAAGCAACAGAGTTTACTCATCTGGATTGAGTGGAGTGGGGAGATGATACCATATTTTGATATCGGAGTAATTCCGCAATGACTTGCCAAATGCTCCGCAGTGAATATGTGTATTTTAGAGTTAGGATTAGTGTTTGGGTTAACCTTAACCCTAACTCTAAAATACACATATTCCCTGCAGAATATTCGGCGATGTATCCTAATTATAACCCATCAAGGGTTGAACAAAATATTATTTCTTTAAAAAAAAAAAGAAAGAGATTTTCAAAGTTACTCTTATTACTTCGTTCATTACCCTTCAGCCCCACACGGAGAACATGCCTTCAACTATTTCAAACCAAGTCTTCCTGTCGTATGCCATCAGCTCAAGGTCTTCCCATGCCTTCCTCATCTCTTTAATTTCTGCCTCCAGTTCTCTTCTCCATGTGTTTTTCAGTCTATCTCTACTTCTCTTACCCTTGGAATTCCAGAACAATGACAACCTGGTAATGTTTTCATCACATTTCCTTAATGTGTGTCAGATCCATTGTCAGCGCCTGCTTCTCATCTCTTGTTCCACTTGGATGGGTATGAAAAAAATCGAAAAAAGGTGATTCGTCTTACGAGGACAAAAGACAAAGAAAATAGTCTACGTTACGGCCACAAGGCCTTCGTCAGGAAAGGAAAGAAAGTGAAGGCTAGATAGGACACATAAGAACTAAAATAAATATAAAACCTAGGTACTTCCCTGAAGGCAAGGCATAAATCCTATCACTGTTGCTGTCCGCTGATGGACCGCGCAGTCCATCAGCGGACAGCAACAGTGATAGGATTTATGCCTTGCCTTCAGGGAAGTACCTAGGTTTTATTTTTATATTTATTTTAGTTCTTATGTGTCCTATCTAGCCTTCACTTTCTTTCCTTTCCTGACGAAGGCCTTGTGGCCGTAACGTAGACTATTTTCTTTGTCTTTTGTCCTCGTAAGACGAATCACCTTTTTTCGATTTTTTTCATACCCATCCATTGTACTCCACGTCTTACCGCAGTTCCCCTCAACTTCCTTGTTCCACTTGCACTTGTATGGTTCTTGTCATCAGTTTAACATTAATTGGCAATTGTGATTTTTCCCTATTTACAATGATTTGACTAATGTGATGCCACTTTCTCATATTGGCAGTTGTTCATATTATTTGGAATTGAAAACAAGATGATGATGATAGGAAACTCTATACAGAGCGATACAACAGGAGGCAATCTGATCATCAGAAGTAGTTCCCCCGTCGAACAAGTGTTTTGGCCCATTATTCTCCTCTACACTCTAAGGGGGGGGGGGGGGGGGGCCGAGCCCACCTGGGTCATGACTCCCAAGGGTCTCAGCCTCCTGTTGGCTTGTGTAGAAAATTAACAAATTTCCACCTTGGATGCAGCTTTAAAATCCACAATTCTGCCAGCAGGAGGCAATTGTGAAAGTAACAAAGAGAAGACAAATTATTGCGGTCGTTCCGCAGCAAACCACTGACACGCCTGCGTAACGCCGACGAGGCTTGAATTCTTTGCAAGCCAGCCTCTGAAATCTACCTTCGCCGCATATAATGCACCGCCTGTTTCTTGTAACGCCGCCGTCCTTTCACCAATACAATGAAAAACTCGATGTATTGCAGACTTAGAAAAATTCAGGGTGTTTCCTATACCGCAGGTGGGGCTAGATTTTACTGTAACGAGTTCCATAGCCCATTGCGGTTGTTCCACAGCCAGCATGATGCCCTTTCCATAGTTTCACTAAGTTTATTCAGTGCCCTTGTTCTCGACTGTCCTTTCAGACCCAACAGTTTCAATAAATCATACACTGACGCAGCCACAAGCCCTCTTGCACCCACCTCAACAGCCATGACCCTTGCAGTGAAGCCATTGTGTCTCAGATCCGCAGCCAGATCACTATACTTTGTCGCTTTGAACGAATGTTGCTCGTCCAATCTGGATTCAAATGGCACGGTCAGTTCAATCATTATAACCGTCTGTAATGATGAAGAATATATATCCTAATTATAACCCATCAGAGGTTGAAAGGGATATTTTTCTTCATTAATTTAAAAAAAAAAAAAGTTCCACGCTGGTGAACTTGTCATACCAATTCTTCTATTCCACACAATCACCCATTTATGAAAGTCTGTAACTACTTGTATTACTTGATAATATCATATAGGCCTAGGCGAACGTTTGTGATGTCACGGTAAAATTAAACAAATGAGGAAAATTAGTGATTTTAAATCACTTTTCTGCTTACTGTGAATATGAGCTATTCCAATCTTGATCATATTTAGTTCTTCTTTACAAGCTTTTAGTATGTCATCCGATATATAATGGCAACCCCGTCTTTTAGCAGGGATGGCGACTTCTCTTTGGTACCAAACCGAAGCTCCTTCTCCACCAGTAGCCATATTACGTATGCCTGTAAACAGAAAGCCTGTGACCCTTGAACTTCGAACTAGAAAAGATGCGCGCATGGTGTTCCTACATAGACGTACAATGCATACTGTAGGCTACGTTCAGTACTTAAATGTACGAGGAAAACAAATGTAAGCCAACACAAATGACACTTTCACATGTCGGCAGTTGAACATATTATTTGGACTTGACAACCATATACGAGGGACGGTCAAAAAGTAATGCCTCGTAATTTTTAATTTTATTCAATAGGCAAGAAAACAGATAAAATTCACATTGAAATGTAGACCAAAGTCTGAACTTCAAAAATTTATTTCTCAATGTAGTCTCCGTTATTTGTTACAGTTTTTTGTCCATCTTCTCACAAGGGCATGTATCCCCGCACGGTAAAAATTTGTGTCCTTTTTCCTAAACCACTGGCGTACGGCGCGTTTAAGGGTCTTGGTGTCCTCAAAGTGATGTTCTTGAAGATCTTCTTTCAGTGGTCCAAACAGATGGAAGTCAGAAGGTGCAAGATCGGGACTGTAAGGGGGATGTGGTAATAATGTCCAGCCAAATTCTGCAATTACATCAATGGTGTGTTTAGCAGTGTGTGGCTTGGCATTATCGTGCAACAGTAGTGCAGTTCTCTGATCTTTTAAACTGTTACAGTGGTGCCACCTGTTACTGAAACAGGTTGGTAATGGTATACAGTGCAGAAGAGTGTGAGGAATCCTGCTAAATTTACAAATTGCACACCGATGCAATATTTACATACATAAAAAATAGGAGGCATTACTTTTTGACCTTCCCTCGTATATCCTAATTATAACCCTGCAGAGGCTGACTGTGATATTTTTCCATCAACAGTATTTAAAAAAAAATATTTTACACAACGTACGTTTGCATATGTAGGTCCCAACAGCTAAGTGGGTCTTACTGTGGCTTCATCCCGTCCGCTAATGATTTATGTCGTTGAAGATTCCGGGGGGGGGGGGGGTATTATATGAAGATGGGTTATAATTAGGATATATAGTGTCGATAATTCAAGATAATAATTTAGGCATCATTTCGCGATTCCAGTCAGTCCTAACAGGAGCCGTCGACATATGACGTCACGCAGTGAGAGAGGGGAAGGGGGGGGGGGGGGGCATTTTGTGACGTTGTGTGAAGATAGGGAAAATGGGGGGGTGGGGAGGGTTAGAAAAATGTGACGTCACAAAAACAGGAGTTAGACTCGCTTCTTTCATAAATGGTGTTTCTATTTTTATCCGCAAAAGTTAACTTTTATCCGACATAAATAACACATAAGGAAGGGAAACCCGAGGCCTGTAAACAGTAAATTAATATTAGATGTCATTTAAGGGCTGAGTTGCCCACTGTATACTTCCGGTGTTATCTTGTGTGTTTCGTACTGATAAATAGCCAGCGAAGCATCCTTTTTTGGGGATGCCTAGCTGGCCGTGGGGTCAGTGTGATTCGCTTGATAGCTAGGCGGAGTTGTCGTACGGAAGGTACGGGGTTCGGACCCTGGGTAAGCCACTCACGTCTGTTGTTTTTCTGTTGTCCAAGTGTTCTACTTCTTTATTTCTTACGAGTGCCTGAAAACATACCTTTATGTTTGTCTAATATTAATTTACTGTTGGGAGGACTTAGTGTGAGTTTGTTGGGAGGACCTAGTGTGAGTTTGTTGGGAGGACCTAGCATGAGTTTGTTGGGAGGACCTAGCGTGAGTTTGTTGGGAGGACCTAGCGTGTTTGTTGGGAGTACCTAGCATGGGTTTGTTGGGAGTACCTAGCATGGGTTTGTTGGGAAGACCTAGCATGGGTTTGTTGGGAGGACCTAGCATGCGTTTGTTGGGAGGACCTAGCATGCATTTGTTGGGAGGACCTAGCATGGGTTTGTTGGGAGGACCTAGCATGGGTTTGTTGGGAGGACCTAGCATGCATTTGTTGGGAGGACCTAGCATGGGTTTGTTGGGAGGACCTAGCATGAGTTTGTTGGGAGGACCTAGCATGAGTTTGTTGGGAGGACCTAGCATGAGTTTGTTGAGAGGACCTAGCATGAGTTTGTTGGGAGGACCTAGCGTGAGTTTGTTGGGAGGACCTAGCATGGGTTTGTTGGGAGGACCTAGCGTGAGTTTGTTGGGAGGACCTAGCGTGGGTTTGTTGGGAGGACCTACTAGCATGGGTTTGTTGGGAGGACCTACTAGCATGGGTTTGTTGGGAGGACCTAGCATGGGTTTGTTGGGAGGACATAGCATGGGTTTGTTGGGAGGACCTAGCATGAGTTTGCTGGGAGGACCTAGCATGAGTTTGTTGGGATGACCTAGCGTTGGTTTGTTGGGAGGACATAGCATGGGTTTGTTGGGAAGACCTAGCATGCATTTGTTGGGAGGACCTAGCATGGGTTTGTTGGGAGGACCTAGCATGCATTTGTTGGGAGGACCTAGCATGAGTTTGTTGGGAGGACCTAGCATGGGTTTGTTGGGAGGACCTAGCGTGGGTTTGTTGGGAGGACCTAGCATGAGTTTGTTGAAGGCCTGTGCTCCTTGAAGAGCTAAAGTGCAGTGATGATGAATAAACACTTTGTGTGTGATATTTATGCTTTATATTTTATATTAACAAATGAACAAAAGAAACCAAATTATTGGCAATATAATGTATTTATTAAAGAAAAATGTATAGCTCAGAATTCAATAAAATATCACAGCAACAAATATATAACTAAAGAAATTTCATTACAGGTACACTTTGTAAATGTCACATAATAAGTAGATAATACTTCTCAGAAAGTCAGCAGTTGATATGAACATATTAATAAGGGCTCAATACATTTGGCTTGTGAAGGTCAACAGTTGATATTTATATAAGAACATTTGAAATCGGAAGAATCGTAACTGATACATGTACATCAAAGAAGGACAGTACACTTGGCATGTAAAGGCAAAACTGTTGATACGTATGCATAGTGGTATAAATTTTGGCATAAGAAGATCTGCCAGTAAAACAAAAAATGTTTCAAAATAATGTGTACATTTCTTTAAAATTAAAGAATATGCAACAAAAAAAATTTAAATATCTATGTTGATACACTTGATGCATAATGCAGCCACATAACACATTGTTTCGTAGTGATAAGGATATTAGTTTAGCTACATGTTATGATTTAAAAAAAAAAAAAGGAGATTAGTCTCATTTTGGCGAGGTGCGATTTGCTTAACCTAGACACATAGCCCAATTGTTGCTTTCCATTCTTTATATTAGTGTTTGAAAGTGATGACAATATTGGTCAAGTAACATCTAGTTTACAATGATTCAAAAGTCCAATGGAAACAACAACAGTAACTCGTCAAATAACTGTAGCTCACTCTTGTTGATGATTCTTTATAATTTTTTCACAAATTCCACAACACGCAGCTCCACATGACTATACTGATTCATAATTATGATTTGCAAATAGGCAAACTACACTGGGCCATCAAAGTTCATGAAGTAATGGATAAACTGTGCTGTCTGTTTAGTCTAAGTCCGCAAATGAATTCTTAAGAACACCATCATCAGTTATTATGCTATAAGCGTTAAGATACTTTCCTGTAGGCACATATACGTCTCTGGCACTCGTAATGGAATATCTATACATGTAGACACCTCAGTGGACATGAAACACATCGGCCAGAGCTCACACAAGTGCAGCCATTCCGGCTGGAGACACTGCCAAAAGATAACTGTCGTTACTCTGCACGTGCATCTACGTAATTATTTTATTTGACATCATTTTAATCTAGCGACGTTCTAGTTGAGCACCGCGATGGTTCAAAATCATGAACACACTGCGGTGCGCAAAAAGAGGCGCAACACCTATATTAGGGCACACGATCAAATATAAAAGATCTAGCGGTCTGGCATAATGGTGACAATAGATAGATACTTGTTCTGATGGTCCAAAGTAATAAACATAAAGTGCATCTTACTGTATATGTTATTTAACAAGCAACATATAAAAACAACCTATAAGCTAAAGAAACACAGTAAACTGCTACAATAAATATGTGACAATGAATGAATGTTTCTTTTTATTTAACTCTGTTACAAGCTTTGGACCACCGCTGCAGACAATCCCCATGCACCAAAGAACATCCAGTGCTCTTACACTAGTGGTTTCTGTATAAATTTGTTTTACATGGTGAAGTTAATACTGATAATACAGCTCTACATTAAAGAAATGTGAAACAAGAAATTACAGACACATGTTACGGGAATAAATGAGTATATATATACACATCAGATTCATTAGAAAATTTAAAAAAATGAAGTTCAACAACTGAAATCACTTAAATGATATTGAACAGTCAAGAATGTTTCACATTTTGTAAATCTTTGGGATGGATGACTTAAAACAATTAAAAACAAAGATAATTGGACAGACTGCCAATCTTCATGATCTTTGACAGTTTTTGTTAAAAACTCAATGCTAATAAAATTATCAGCTGCCTAGCAAACATCTTAACATGTACATACTTTTGTGAGTCATAATTAATTACATATTCTTACACTATTTTCTGCAAGAGTTTCTCCATTCATGCATAATTTAAATATATATCTAAGTAACTGTTAGATATGTTAACTACTTCAAATTGTAATAGAGAAATTAAAGTTTCAATTTAATATATATATTTAATATTATTATACTATTATTATTATTATATAATATTAAAATATTTAATATATAGCGTATCAATTTACGAGCTTGAACTAAGCTGATGTTGTGAGCTAACTTGTTTTATTTGTGGAGGGAGAAATATAAACTAAAGTCCGTGAACTAACCCAAGTTAAAGTGTAGAACTTGCAAACTGAAATTTAGAGACGAGAAACTGACATTTTTAAACGTCAGAATTAAATTTTCTGCTGCTTCGTGTAATTTTTTTTTTTAATAGGTTTTTTGCACACTGGCCTACAAAATAATTTGTGACAGCATATCATCATAATCATCTTTCTTGCTCTCCTTTGCTTACACACACACACATACCCACCTAGAAGCATGCAAGCTCTCTCTCTCTTATACACATACATACATGGTATAGATAACTAGTACTGCTGTAAAAGTGATGTTGGACAGTAGTAAGAAACACAATGGTTAGTATGTCAGTTTTAAAAAGTGGGCATGGCCAAACACAAAATTGAGACTTGAGGAAGGGTTGCTTTGAATGATTAAAAAAAATTTTGTAGATAATTCACCCATGTGAGACATTTCTTCTACTTCATTAATTCTCTATTGCTTTCATCCCTTTTGTTACCTCTCTCTTTGGAAAATCTATGTTCTTCGTTCCATTTATGTGAGGCAAATATAAATGCTATTTATTGAATACGAGCAAATGAGTTAATTCTAACACTGAGTTAACTACAGAATTTCACAAACACATAAACTGTACATAGGCGACTAATGTCAAAATTATAAATGATCTTTTTTCTTAAGGAACTAGAATGGTGTAGCATGCATAAAATTCTCATTATCACAGTCAATTTGAAAATCTATAATCTACAATAATAATACTAATACCCGAAACAGATTTAATGTAAACATTTTAACTGCCATCAGTGAAAATATACTGCAGAGAATTTTAATATTTATTTATCCCTGCTTATTCAGTAACAGAAAATACATAATAAAGTGTATTTATTTGCCTTGTAATGGTAACAAGTTACTCATCATGTTAAACTCTCTATTACTTGATTATCTGGATTTGCTTTTATAGATAGTTTTAAGTAGGTATTTAGGCAAAACAATTCTGAGATGAAGGTAGCATTCAGGAGGTAGAACAACCCCCTGCATTTAAGGCAAACATCTGGATGAAAAACAGCCAAATTTACATATGAAAAATAATCAAAATTAATTTTTTGAATAACAAGCATGTATGTCTATCCTTCTCACCTTTTCATTTCTTCAAGGAAACTTCATTTTAGTCCTGTCCATTTTCCTTTACTGTCTATTTCCATTCTACCTTCCTGTACTCACCCTGACCTAAATCTTACCAACTTTGAAGAAGGCCCCCAGCCATACCATCTAGTAAGGATATGACAAATTAATGATGTTGGTAGAAACATTATAAACAGAAACTAACTGCTCCGCTATATCTCCTGATGGTTTTATATTTCAATTATTTTATGACTTTACTGCAGCCAGAGTGAAAGCAACTCTCTTCTGTGACCAGAGTGTTGAAGATTCTAGCGTGGCTAAAGGTATCATCCATAAGACGTTCCCATCACATTGCAGATTTGAGTCCCTGGCACTGTAAACTGGGCAATGGTAATGCTCGTTTTTCACATCCACACCACCTGGCCAGTTACTGTCACTCTCAGCATGAGGTTTAGCCCAAAGAATGGGGAATGTGTGCATTCTGTGCGGACACAATGTATTCTCTGAAAGGACAGATCTTACATTGTCCCATGAAGCATTCTTCAGCTGAAGACCATCAAGAAACACTCCTCTGTCTGGTGGCACTGAGGGCAACAGGCATTCAGGCATCACCTAAAGAATTATTGAGCAATAAGTAAAAAACTGTGAATGACAATCAACATGTTAATCAAATTACATTTCACTAGTAAGGCACTTTGGAAACTTGGAGCTTGTAAATTATAGAGACTATGGCAAAATGATTTGAAAATTATAAGCACTTTGAAGACACAACACATACAATAACAGAAAAAAGACACATCAATTGCAGCTCTAGAAATCTCAACATGGCCTAAGGTTATGACATCCCTGTGAGGAGTTAATGTGATGGCATTTACAACAGGCCCCAAGTCTTTAAATTTTGCATTTATTTACGTTTTTCAGGGAAAGATCACGGTGGGATTTTTATCTCATTCGTTTTTTTTTTATTTCTCTTTGTATAATAATCGAGTTTGGATTTTCTGTGTAGATTAAGAATTATGGTTTCTAGAAAAGATGGTAGTTTTAACTTTTAGACTGGCACCAGCGCGCTGTTTCATTAAGATAATTCGTTCATGTAGAGATTTTCTAGTGTAACAAAATGGCAGAGCATTTCTGGTCCTTTCTCAATGAGCGCGTGGAACGGAATTTTCCGCTTGGAGTTCTAAATTTAGATCATGACCGCGGTCGATTCCTGGCACGTTGGTTGGTTCATAGATCGACCCGCTTAAGAACAAAGTCAGGGAGTGACACACGCGTAGCGTGGTCTCGGGTAATAAATAAGCGGGGTTCCCTGGCAGAAGTCGGAGATTTTTTGAACTTCTACGCCTTGGGAAAGAACTGCCACAGAGCCGACTTGCTCTTTCGAGAGAAATTCGTGCTGGTAAATATGAAGTTAATTAAGCTTAAATAGTTTATAAGATTTTTGCAGAGTTGTTTCTAGGAGTTAAAGTTAATTCATAGAAGTAGAGCCATCAATGCTAAATTTTTTAATTGAATTTAACTGACAGCGCAAGTAGGTATTTTGTGAAAAGGTCGTAGGGAATTTTGATAGTTTCCTCAGAGTAGCTGTTTGTATAAATTGGAATATTACTGTTAATTGTCAGAAGACAGGGGATCTAATTTTTCCGGGATTTGTGATTTTAAATGGTGCGGCGTAAAACACGCTCGCGGAATTAAATTAATTTTAGTTCGTAACGGACATGCCATGAGTTACCCTCTTATCTAAATTATTATTAGAGTGCATTCATTCTTTTTATGAGATAATGAAAGCTTAAAGATGTGAGATGTTAAATACCATAATTTTGAGACACGATGCACGTAATTTCATTGTGATTTTCGAGGATTTGGAGAGAGGGGTACCGAAGCACGTGCTGCGTGTCTTTTCTTAGAGGGGTGAATCTGATAACGGAAGGAGAGGGGAGATAGCGGGCATGCATTGTAAAATAGGATTTCAGTTCCTTTAGAGATTTTAATGTACATTGTTATCAGAATCGGGGGTAAATAATATTCCCGACACGTGGGTGAAGATTTCCCAATATTTACTTTACAATGTTGGCAGAGTATATACGCTAGGTATTTGTGTGTGTATTTAATTGTTCTTTAAGGGTGTGTACATTACCAGCGGACCAATTTGGGTCACGCTGTTGGTCAGAATGAGTGACTTTAAATGTTAGAGCAGGGGAAATTGTGTATTTTTCTCTGTGTGGGGAAAACCTACATTTTAAAGTCAGCAGTTACGGGTCTAGTTGGGATTTGTAATTAGTCCTTAATTAATAGACCTATGTTTATAATGGTGAATTCATGGAGACGGGAGATTATTGTCTCGGGTGAAGTCTATTGTATTTTGGTAGCCAGGTAAACACATCGATCATTGTTAAATAGTAGGGCCAGGAATTTACCGGCAACAGTTTCATACAGTGGTCAGAATGTTGTGACGGCTAACCTAAGCCGCCAGCATGTAAGAGATTAAGCCAGCTGAGTCTGGAGATTGGAGTGTCGATAGGACGGTATTTGAGGGAAAGTGGGGGTAGGCATGTTTACTAATCGCTGAAGCGATACTAGAGCATGGGCGCTGTATGGAAGATTTGAAACTTGAGTGTTAGAGATTTGAAACTTGAGTGTTAGAGATTTGAAACTTGAGTGTTAGAGATTTGAAACTTAAGTGTTAGAGATTTGAAACTTAAGTGTTAGAGATTTGAAACTTAAGTGTTAGAGATTTGAAACTTGAGTGTTAGAGATTTGAAACTTGAGTGTTAGAGATTTGAAACTTGAGTGTTAGAGATTTGAAACTTAAGTGTTAGAGATTTGATACTTAAGTGATTGAAGAGTTGGGATTTAAGTGTTAAAGATTGAGAGTTAAGGATATGGGAAATTTGTTGTGTGATATATATTTGTTATTGTTTTGTCCACAGCAGATATTTTCCAGGCGTGGCAGCTAGGGCTACAGTAGTCCTTCAGCTGGCTAGAAGTTCGCCGGTCTTCTCAGGAGCTCAGGAGAAGAAGAGTCGGCAGAGCCAGAAAAGAAAGTGGAGTGGTGACAGGGTGGTCACTGGTGCAAAAGTCTTTGTACCCAAGAGAGAGCAGGGAGCTGGAAGCACAGACTTCTTCAGCAAGAACAGATGTTCTTATCAAAATTCGGAGCTAGTTACGCTCATATTAAGCACACACTGATCTTAGGCACAGGGACTAAAAAGTGTCATGAATTTCGGGCATAATAATCCCGACAGCCTTGAGCCCACGATAGAGGTATCCGGGCTACTGCAAAGTAATAATTCGTCTATTTGGAAGCAGAAATAGACCACGTCTCGAGTTTAGAGTACCAAGCAAGTCAGCAGCTACAACAGGCGGAGAAGAGGGGAAAGGGTTACCATCCCTCTTTACTGCACCAGATAAATAGAGAAGGAGAGTAGTGGAGGAGTCGTTTCTGTAGGAACTAGGAGTGTCAGACAGACACTGAACATAACCTTAGAACTCAGCCAGTCATCTGTAAGTTGTGTCGGAGATGATAGAAGGGTTCTGGTCGTGGACTTTGTGATAGTCAGAGAATAGTTAGCCTATAGTGGAGCAGCGGTGGAGGCATGTCATTTGTGTAGAAACACGTCTGCAGACAGACAGACAGTAGGAGTTAGGGTGTGTTTACATGATATCAGGTTGATTAGGAGAAAGACGGATCTGGTGTTAGAGATCCTCCTTCACATGTTGTTGTATTACTTACCTTTCTTCCTTACAGGTTGAGGGGAGGGCGACTGTGTGGGGTTATCATACCTAACCACTTGAAATTAATGGTTATGTTCTTTCCAGGTGTGGGAACACTCATGTTTATTCTATTTTGTAGTATGTTATATGAATTTTCTGTGGTGTAAATAAAATCCATTGTAAATTTTTTCAGGCTGGATCAGTCACTTTATTCAACATACATGTTGTCTGTAAGTGGTGTCTGTGGTGTTAAGTAATTAAACCTTATCCCAGTCTTGGTAGCTAGAGGTAGTGAGGTTATCGCAAAACATTACGTCACCTAGTGGCAAGGGAGAGTCAATTTAGGTTCTCGACCCTTGACGCCAATAGCCTCATCTCCCACAGTCACGGTCATTTTTCTTCTGAAATCTATCTTCTTAGTCTTTCCTTCCACTAGAGTCGTGTCACTATATGTAGGCAGCCTCTAGTCCTAAATCCACTTCGTGACAATCCCCTCACTGCCAAATTCACTTGACTAAATTTAAGCACACATTATCTTGCAGCAAGGTGACATCAGTAACTGTATGGATTGGGTTATCACCACTGGAGTGCCTATTTTATTTCCTTTCAATTATTTTGTGAACTATATCTTATGTGTCCACAATTTCTTGTAACTTTACCATTTACTTACATTTTACAAAGATTTCATTGAGAAAATATTACACCCAGAAATGTTTAAAAAACAATAAAACTTGGTAAAAATGTATTCATTGCAGCTGAAAAAATAAAGACTTGGTAATAAGACATAATTAGCTCTGATAAAGCCCCATATGATTACTGGGGTCACAAATAGAATAGGACTATGGCCCCCTCTGGCATGTCATAAAAGGTGAGTAATCTGAGGTTGTGCTTGGGGCTGGCAACCTCATAATGTAAAACAAATAGCTACAGATCCAGCTACTGTGAGAGTTTTGCTTTGGTAAAGGGTTCCTCCTGGAAGCTATCTAATGTGGTGGATCCATGCTCCATTAAAAGTGAAAAAGAAGGTGATGATGATGACTGCTGATAAATAAATCTTCGTAATGATGCATCAGTGCTTCTAAAAAGTAAAACTAGGAAGTAATACATAATTACTGCTGATAAGACTTCGTAGTGATACATCATTACTCCTGAAAAGAAGACTTAGTAATGATAGACGGGGATTTGGGCATGGTGACATCCGCTGGTGGTCCAAGGCATCAAGCAGGGAGCGCAGAGACATGGTAGTTCAGGAGATACGAGGAGCTGAGAATGATAAGAGGTATCAAAAAGCAGTGCAGCAGGTCCAACAAGGCCAATGGACCACATGGGAAGGAGCTCTGCAGAGGTCCTTGACATAGAATGATATATGGCATATGGCACCTCTTAGGCTCAGCTTCGTGGTTAGATCAATGTATGACCTGCTGCCGTCGGCCACCAACCTTGTGAAATGGGGAAAGTCGGATGATGAGCAGTGCCCCCTGTGCCAGGGGAGGCAGACACTTGAACACGTGCTCTCAGCGTGTAAGGTGGCATTAGGGCAAGGGCGATACACTTGGCGCCATAACAAAGTGCTAAATGAGCTTGCTGCGACAATAGATCAGGCAAGAATGAAAGCGAATAGCAAAGTCCTGCCAGACACCACAAACACATACTTTCTGAGGGCAGGAAAGTCAGCACACCCCAAACCGAGTAAACCTGGTAGCAGTTTACCATCTCTTCTTGACTGTGCAAACGACTGGGAGATGGCGGTAGACCTACCTGGACGGGGGGCATATCCAGAGTGTATCAGAAAATCGTGGAGACGGCCGGATATAGTGCTTCATTCTGCAGCAACGCTTCAGGTCATACTGATTGAACTGACCGTGCCATTTGAATCCAGATTAGACGAGCAACATTCATTCAAAGCGGCCAAGTATAGCGATCTGGCCGCGGATCTGAGACACGATGGATTCAGTGCAAGGGTCATGGCGGTTGAAGTGGGCGCAAGAGGGCTTGTGGCTGCATCAGTGTATGATTTATTGAAACTGTTGGGGCTGAAGGGACAGTCTAGAACAAGGGCACTGAAGAGGCTTAGTGAAACTGCCGAAAAGGCATCAGGCTGGCTGTGGAACAACCGCAATGGACGATGGACATCGTAACAATAAACGCTGCGGTACAGAAAACACCAAAATTTTTCTAAGTCCACAACGCTGAGTTTTTTTGGTGTACGAGTGAAAGAGATGCGACTCTGGGGCAACAGGCGATGTATACTATAGTGAGAGTGTCAGGTAAATTTCAGTGGCTTGCGGCGCGCAGCTCGTCGGCTGCGCGCTAATGTCTCAGTGTGTGTCCTTAGTTGTGAAGGGCGACGGAACGAACGGAATAATTTGTCTTCTCTTTGTTACTTTCACAATTGCCTCCGCGGCTGGCGTTGTGGATTTAAAAGTTGCTACCATAAGTGAAATGGGTTCATTTTTGATACAAGACAACAGGAAGCTGAGATGCTTGGGAGTCATGACCCAAGTGGGCCCGCACCCCTTAGAGTGTAAAGGAGTAATCGGGCCGAAACACTTGTCGGATGGGGGGACTTCTTCTGATGATCAGATTGCTTCCTGTTGTATCGCTCTGTAAAGAGTTTCCCTATCATGATGCATACTTATATCTGTCCAGATACAGAACAAGAAAACTGAACCCAAAACCATTGCATAATTATCATTATCTATATTAAAACTCTGATAAGCTATGACTACCTGAAAGTCTAGGATGATTTCTGTAACGTCCTTGAAGCTGCGCTGAGCATACATTTGTTTGATGACCCAGAATAGCTTGTCAGGCCTAAGAAACATGTTGAGTGATAGAATGACTGGAAACTGGACGAGACACTCTTTCACATAGTTCACCCTAGCTGATAGTTCTGAAAGCCAAAGTTTTAAGCTTGAACAAGTGGCAAATGTGCTCTCAAGCCATGCAGATGGAACATCATCATTGCAAATATCTTTCAACATGGATTGCATTTTAGCTGTCAGAGTGATCTCTGCACAGGTGGCTTGACTTAAGATTTTGAGGTCATTCTGAAAAATAAAAATTAAGGGATCAAACATCTTATCAGTAGACACAGAAACAAGCAGTAGCTTAACTAAGAGTGGACAACTGAGAAATTTGAAATGGGGGGACACCTGTCAAGGGGTAGATGAAATGGCTAATAGGAAGACAAAAAGTTAAGGATGGATGATTTTACAGCTAACTAGGGTTGGCATCTTGTCACTCACACATTATCCAGTTATGCTTTAGGGAAACAAGACCATGCAGAAAATGAGAATAAATCTTTCACCCAAAGCCTCAGCTAGTTAACAACTTAAATTTAAGAACTGTACCAATATGTGCATAAATTACACGTTAAAATGAAATAGTACATTTACATTCTAGTCATGTACCTCGTTAAGAAAAAAATTAATTCTATACATTTAAAATGTCATGATGCAATTTTATTGAAAGCTAACCCTTACATGCACAGTTTGCAGCAGCTTCTTGAAACCATCAACTTCCTGGCAGAAGAAGGAGTCAAGAGGCATAATCTGAGCTGTGCAAGTCTCTGGAAGTTCTGGGCAAGCAGAAAGAAGGGCTAACAGAGATTTTATAACATGTGCTGCTACAGAAGAAGCAGAAGCGCCACTGAAATTCTGGGTGCTGAGCAGAAGTTCAGGGGCACCTGATGCCTGGACAAGCTCTTTCAGTAATATTCTGTGGATGATAAATAAATCGGTGCTGTTTAAGATGAAACACTTTACTTTGTTAAGCATCACTACTATTCTCCCATCTCTTATTCTTACCGTACAAATTTAACTTATAATTTTACAACTTGTAAATAAACTCACAGAAAAAATAAATCTCTGAAATGAATACAAATGGTAATTATGAAAGCACAATTTGTCAGTTTAGATGAATTAATTAAGCACAAACATGTGTGATGGTACTCAGGGGTCTCTGAGAAAACAAAGAATAAGACCATCATTGCTCCCACAAGGCATACCACAAGAGCAGCTAGGACGAGGCCATACAAAACAATACTTATTTATTCATTACCCTTCAGCTCCCCAAGGAGCATAGGCCTTCAACAAACTTATGCTAAGCCCTCCTGTCCAGTGCCATCAGCTCAAGGTCTGTCTATGCAAAACATACTGCGACAGAAATCTATACTGCAGCAATACATGAAGTGCTGTTACAACATACTGCGACAGAAATCTATACTGCAGCAATACATGAAGTGCTGTTACAACATACTGCGACAGAAATCTATACTGCAGCAATACATGAAGTGCTGTTACAACATACTGCGACAGAAATCTATACTGCAGCAATACATGAAGTGCTGTTACAAAAGCTTCCTGCATGATGGCCAGCTGTAGTAGTGGTCTCATAATCATTCGTTCGTTAAAAAAAAAAAAAGTGTCATCATGATGTCCTTTTTGTTTCCTGTGAAACGAGGCTGCAATTGCTGCCCACCACTAATTTTTATTTTGTGTCATCTGTCAAGCAGCTTCAGGTACATTCATTTCATTCAATTTAAGCCCATCCGAAAAATTAACATTTCCTTTCATCTTACAACATTTTGAACCAATTTTCCTTTGCATAACTTTATAGCTAGAAAAGTACTGAATATTTGTGTGTGAAGCTTTTAAATATACATACAAATCTGCAGTAAATAGGTCACAACTTAACACAAAAATGTAAATTCAAGTTTTATGGAAATACCTTGTACAAGAACATAACAGCCAACAACGTTTCGTTTCCCACATGGTCAAACAAAACATGGTGGCATTTTTGTTCTTGTTGTTATGTAATCCCACATGGTCAAGCATTTATTTTTCCTTGTGGGTTGTGTAGTCCCACATGGTCAAACAAAGCATAGCATTTTGTTTTTGTGGTTATGTAAAATCTTTTATATTTATGTTGCTTTTAAACATTCTTCTACAATCTGGCTCCATAGAGATCACATGAGAGATCACATGAGAGATCACACGAGTCTCTGATGAAACAAAGATAGAGCAGAGCTACTGCTCCCTCAGGATCCCGTTACACGTCCATTAAGGCATATTGGGAATATGATGTTAGGCCCATATTTTCTTGACCATCGGCACACTAGGGGTGATGTGGTCAGCATCACGCCGGCCGCCTTAACCTTCCCAGAGTTACTTTGGTACCCAATTCATGAGGCTGGGTCAACCCCGGAGCCGTTTGCGGTCTAAATAATCCCACCTCAACTGGGAATTGAACTATGTATCACCGAGCTAAGAAGCCAGTGCGCTAACCACTGCGCTACCGCGGCTCCTACTGCTCCCTCAAGCATGTTTGTAAAAGGTCACTAATCTGAGGGTGTCCATGGGGCTGGCAACCTCATCATGTAAAACAATCTGCTACAGAAACCCCCCACTACAAGAGTTTATATTTTGGTGTGGGCTTCTGTGAGGGGGATCATCTGCATTGGTGGCTCTATACTCTCTAGGGAGTGAAAAAGGAGATGATTACAGTGATTATACATTTTTTAGTATAGCTATCCTCTTCATTTCCAATACAAAAGTTATTGCTTACTTGCTCTTGCATGCCATAAGCTGTTCTTGAGCTTCATCTGGTAAAGAAAATGTTCGAGCTGAGCAGTCCTCAATTGAATCCAATGTCCTTTGTAAGTCCCCTGTTTCTCTGAAGCTTGCAACCAACTTATTCAACAACAGCACAACTCCCTTGGCCTCCTCTGTCAAAGCCTGCGAAGGTAAGTTGTACTTCAATGTAGAATCAATGGTTTAAAAAAAAAATGAAAGTAACATTTATACAAGAAAATGGATCAAAATTACAGATTCTTGTTAGTAGTTTCAGATGCATCCCATTAGCTGTTGAAAATGAGCCACTCTCCCATGAATTAATACAATTTGGTATTTGATGCCACTGCTCCATGAATTAAGACAATATGGAATCATGAGCCCCCACTTTGACAATTGCATTCTTCTCATTGTTCTTTTTCACTACTCACTCTCATATAACCACATCTATTTCTCTCATGAATTTGGCAGTCTGTCTCAGGCTTCTCTTATTGCCATATAGAATCTCTCTCTCTCTCTTAAAAAGGTTGGCAAAGGCCATGCTGCTAATCTGCTTCTCTGGTGGAGCCAACTATCTTGGAGGCCATGTTCTACTGTTTGCTCATCTTCCCCACATAGACGTATCTGTGGTCCATCTGATTTTTAATTTATTGAGCAGGTGGTATTTGAGTCTGCAGTGGTTGGTTCTCCATCTAAAAATGATCATTTGATCTCTCCTAGGTAAGAAGTAAAATGCTGTAGGTGTTCTCTGTGCTAATTTTCTTTGACGCTGTTTTTGATAATTGCTTTTACCTCTTCATGTGTTGTCCTAACCTCAGTTTTAATGCTGCTTTCTCATTCTTTGGTAAGTTTATCTGCCTTCTCATTTCCATATCTCTCACATTGGGCAGGTGTTCAGTGACTTTCACTTTGTTGACATTATAGCTGGTTTCTGTTAGTGATTCTGATGGGCTGTCTAATTCATCAATTTCATGGTCCCTAAGAGCAGTTAGGACTGACAGAGAATCTGTGAGGGGCACTATCTTATCTTTAATATTATCTAATGTATACCATGGCTATTTGCTTCTTTTCAGTGCATTTAAAGTTAATGATATGAGCTATATCGCTTGTGATGATCAGATAGCCTCCTGTTTTATCGCTCTGTACAGTTTCTTATCATATCTAATCAAACAATTGCAAGCCTAGGTTTAGCTGGAAGAGATATGTCAAGTGTTATATGATAGTTATTTTATATGAATAAAGAGATAAACAAGACAAAGAAAGACATTGAACCAAAGGGGACAAGACAGGACGATTAGGAATGTTTTTTTTTTAAACCATATGCTCCTTGGGGAGCTAAAGGGTAATGAATGATTGAATGAATGATCAAAGGTAATTGAAATCTGTTTTGCTTAAATACATTTTCCATTCCAATAAATATGTCACTTTTAGTAAAATTGTGCCAGTGACAGGGTACAGTCTCCCACTAACCATTAACACCTGTCTCAGACCAACTATTTTACTGGATGGAAAAATCTCCATAGCCAGGGCCTTATGAATCTTAGTAGTGGTGTCTGTGGAAATTATCTGGATCAGATTGACAGCTGCCCATAAATCTGTCTGGCTTAATTTATCATAAACATTATCATACTCAAGTTGCTATGATAGTGATAATAAATTCATAATGTGAGAAGTTAGAAGTAAAACTTTAACAATGAATTCCAAACTTGCATGTCGCTTGAAAATAAAGTTTTTCAACTCAATTTTTATTTGTCGTTATTTTCCAATAGTCTCGTTTTCCTTTGTAACAAAATGAGAAAGATGTTTTCATGGGTGAGATTGTTTAGGAGGGTCAGCGTCCGGAAGAATGTCAGAGTCATCCTTTTTCTAATGGTAACTACAGGTAAGGGTGGACAAGTAAATTCTTTGCGCATCAGTTTTCAACACAGATGAAAATGAATTATGTATTGATTTCAGATTAAATTCCTTTTACCTTTAGGAGTTCATAACAGAACTATTGGAGATCTTTATAAACAATGACCCTGCAATCAGTGTTTGGTCTATATAGAAGCTACTCAGTTTTCATAGTTTCTTCATGGGTGTGTCGATTTATAGGACCTTCCTCGCCGATGTCATCTAAGAGACTGCTTTTTTTTTTTTAATCAACCCAAAAACTAAGTTACTCTAGTTTCACTGGTAACTCCCACATGCGTCACCATTTCCTTAGATTTGTTTACGATCAACAAGAAACCAGAACTCCATCATTTCCACTACTACTTCCATCTGGACTTATTTCATGGAGGCTATCCCCATGACGTTATTTTAAATATATAAAAGATGACTCGCTACCAATAACACGTATGTCTGCTATGACAAAATACCCAGCTAAATGGAAATAATGTTAAAAATATTTTTTTATTTACTAACTTAGCTAATAAAAAAGTGATAATGTTTTGTTTAATTTGTTTTCCATAATTAAAAAAAAAAAAGAAAAAGAAAAAAGAAAAAAAAATTAGCCACCAATACCATTAAAAAAATAAACAATATTTTGCCACTTCACTTGCCATAGTAGCCATTCTAGTTAGTTACTGGTTGTAATAACTATTCACCGAGTACATTCCCTATCATTTGTGATCATTTCTGATTGGACAGAATGTACTGTATAACTGACAATGTGCCAAATACAGTCCTTTCAGTCTGTGATTGGTACATTGTAAAATAAGTTTCCATAATAAAATCAGAGAACTAATTTGCAAGGATAAAATAAAAAGATGTCACAGATGGAGAAAAGATACTGCAATGAAGTATGAAAAAAGTGTCCTTGTCTTACAGAAATATCCATTTAAAGTGAACCAGCGATAGATAAGATATATAACAGCAAAGCAAAAATGGCTTGATCTCACCTGGTTGGCAAGTGTGGCACAGTGGACCAAATCCTTAATGACCGCATGCACTGAACGGGCATCAGATAAATCCTGAATAGTACAGTAAGATTACTTCATAGTTTTAATTAAAATAATCTCAATATCAATAAAATGTTCAAATTTTCATAATCAAGGTCATGAGTGCTATCAATACCTTTATCTGCAATTCTAAAATAGTATACATGTATAGAATAATTGTATCATACAAAAGAACTCTGAAAGCTCAATGTTAAGCCTAAAAGATTTATGTATCATAATATCAGGTGGCAGTTGTTTCAATAAAATCAAGGCAAGAATTGCAAAGGCAACATCAGTTTACCATAGTATGATAAGACACTAGAGACTGTAGGAAATGGATGAACATGTTTGCCAGTCACATTCAGCAAGGCATTCAATGAATAAAAGTATAATTCTAAAGCCATACAGTATTCCTTGAGCACAATAACATCAATACAGATGATTTAAAACTTTGAAATACGTTGTTTTTCAGTATAATTATGAAATGCCTATGTAATTCCCAGGAGTTTCTAAGGAGACAAAGAAAGAATGTGTTTTTTGCTCCCACAGGCATATCATAAGAGGCAACTTATAGGTGGCTGTGCATGGGCCAGAAACTTCATCTTACAAAACAAACGGCTACAGAAGCAATTTAGTAACAGCATGTGCTGTGATGTAGGTTTCTTCATGGCGGCCATCTGCAGTGGTGAATCCATACTTCATAAGGAGCAAAAAAGATGATGATCATGATGATAATTACATCACCCAAACATCATACAAAACTATGCACAAGTCCAAAAGATCATACCTGACAATGCCCAGCATAAACCCATGCAGCTACATCACTTATTGCACCTGTGTCAGCTGTCCATCCAGTTAGACTGTGGAAGACATCCACTACTGTGGCCAGATCTGCTAGAGTCCAGAACTGATTATGGACAAATGCATGGCGGCCATAGTAAGACTGCTGTAAGATGATGGCATGTGAAAGGGCAAGGGGCATCACTCTGTTGAATCTCTGCACCATGTGTATGGGGAAATAAGGTATTTACTTTCCAGTTTATCAAGAATACAATCTGGCACAATATGAATATGAATGCATTTCACATGATATTCTAGTTCTTTTATGCATATCCTTATCAGTTGCTTTAATTTAAACATTCACATCACTGGCAAATTAGACTGATCTAAGCTAACATTTAAAGGAAACACATTAAACTTCAAGTGTAACAATGTACATTTTTCTGACTTTCCCATGCCAACTATTTCATGAATTCTGCACCTGACACATAACTCGTCATCATTTAAAAACAAAAAAGACAAGAAAAAAAGATTCCCACTGTGAAACTGTAACATTTGAATTCTGCACACACCTCTTGACCATGTGTGCTCATCAGTGATACAGCTGACTTGTAAGTCCTGCTCAGCAAATGTTTAAAGTTTGCCGTTGCCTCACATGTCACTCTCAGACCATGCTGAATGATCAAACCTTAAGTAAAGCAAACAATGGCAATGCTAAGTAAGTAAACCTAAAACTGAAAATGTGATGTAATGATGAATAACTGACCATCAAAGAATGATAATACTAAATAGACTACATAATGAAACCCGAAATACGTTAATAATGCCTTGTAAACTTTTCTAAAAAATAATAAAGAGATTGTACGAACATGACAAGGTAATAATAACCACTATGCTGATGCATATTTGTCTTCAAATAAAATTGTATACACACAATATCTTGAATATAAGAAATGCTACACATACAGCACAATGATATATCTATAATAACAACCTAAGTGCTCTCTTACCTGGTAATACCCTCTCTTCATTAGCTCTCGTAGTGATCCACAACCTGAATGATTGGTGAATTTTGCTTGTGCTCACACATGTAGATGGACGGGATCTCGTGACAAGACTCTGTCCCTCATCGTGAGTTTCTGTTTTGTCTACATTGTCATCTTCAAGCCAGCGAGCATATATTATATCCTAATGAAGAGTAAAATTTTCAAAGTTTATCCACTAGTTTTATTTTCCTTGTTTTAAATACCAGTTTATGTGAGCTATTTTAAGAAATCAAATGATTTTATGAAACACAGAGACTATACTATCTGCTTACCATAGTCTATGGTCCCACGAGAATGTTTAATATTTTGTGTGTGTTGAATATTGCCATGATTTGAATATGATTTGTAGAGTCAGATACTGAGAATGAAATGTATTAATTACTAATACTCAGCAAATTGAACATGCCTGTTTCATGTTACATAAGTGTACATGTTTCTTCTTGCTATTTAGCAAGATGGCAGTCAACGTTTGGTCTCTTCAAGTATGCATGGTGGTACCACTGGCTTGTACTCACTACTACCGTTTATTGCACTATTTATAGACTGATGTTATTTTAATTCCTCCAAATGCTTCCGTCCCTTGGATATCAGCTCAGGTCAGATGTGTGTCACAAACTGTTAGGTGATTCTTCACAAATGATGTGTATGTTGGTTGATTTTTGCTTACCAGTAGTTCAGCAATATAAAGCTTCATTCTTCTCAACTTTAGAGGCATTATTCCTAGAGCTACCTCTAATGCTAAGAGCCACGGCAGCACAGTTGTTAGTGCACTGGCTTCCTAGCTCGGTGGAATATGGTTCGATTCCCAGTTGGGGTGGGATTTTTTAGACCGCAAACGGCTCTGGGCTTGACCCAGCCTCATGAATTGGGTACCAGAGCAACTCTGGGAAGGTTAAGGCGGCTGGCGTGATGCTGACCACATCACCCTTAGTGTGCCAATGGTCAAGAAAATATGTGCCTAACACCATATTCCCAATATGCCTCAGTGGGCGTGTAACGGGATCCTTTACCCGTTACCTCCTTACCTCTAATGCTTCTAGTGATGCTGATTTTGTTACTCTTGCAATTATGCTAAGTGCTTGGTGCTGTACACTGTCAAATTATTTCTGTCTCCATTAATCTGGAAGCCCAACTTTGACAAGACAATATTGACATCTGAATACATCAAATTAAACATATGAAGAAACATTATCTCTTGCGGTGTCATATGAAATTAGTAACACATTAGAAGGCATCTATGATACAGCAATGAAAACTCAAAATCCTAGCAAAGCAATGAATCAGACTATATAATATTGTTGGCGATTTTAGTATTTCATGACAACATATTTTCTGTTCAGTTAAATAGTCTGTTTTGAAATAAATTTAAGCTGTTTTTTAATTGGGATAAACAATGCACGACCTAGTGTCGTTTCTGAGAGCCTCTAAGAAGACAAGGAAGAAAATCAGGACTACTGCTTCTTCAAGCATATCATAAAAGGTAACTAAAATGAGGCTGTGTATGGTGCTAAAATGAGGCTGTGTATGGTGCTAAAATGAGGCTGTGTATGGTGCTAAAATGAGGCTGTGTATGGGGCTAAAATGAGGCTGTGTATGGGGCTAAAATGAGGCTGTGTATGGTGCTAAAATGAGGCTGTGTATGGTGCTAAAATGAGGCTGTGTATGGTGCTAAAATGAGGCTGTGTATGGTGCTAAAATGAGGCTGTGTATGGGGCTAAAATGAGGCTGTGTATGGGGTCGGCATATGTAAAACAAGTTGCTACAGAGAACACATGAATGCTTTGATGCAGGATTTCTGCAAGAGGACCAGTGGCAGTGATGGTGCCTTGCTCCATAAGAAGCAAAGAGGGAATAAATTATGCAAGTTAAAAAAAAATAATTCTAAATCTGTTTTGCTCAGAAATTTAATTTTCAGATGAGAGTTTATAACACAGTTTATCAAAGTACCTGATTTTTTAAATCTTTTAGCATTTACATTGATCTTTCAAAGTCCTTTTATTTGCACATGATGCTGATATCTCAAAATCTGAAAAATAAATTCAATCATTGGTTTTGTGAAAACATAATAAACTTTACCTTCAGTATACTGAAGAATTCAAGGTCATGTTCTTGAGACAGGTGGTAGTTTTGCAACAGAAGCCAATGACCCATATGCAGGCAGTCCTTTAAGGCATTTTTCACCTCCATTAATGAAGTGGCTCCAAAATTTAGGATGCGAACTTTGCCCTCCATGCCAATCTCCCTAGCCAGTTGCTTGACTTCACTGGTTGGGCAAACACTAGGATTTCCTTGAGGTTAAGGGACAAAAATGCAAGATTAGTTATACAGGAATCCCTCATTTAGCGCTGTTAATTTATTCTTGAAAAATCAAGCGCTAAACGAAAATTGATTTCCTGTAAGAAAAGAAATCAAATTAATTCATACCCAAGCTACAGAAAACTGTATTAAAATTAAGTAAAAAGTGATTAAAAAAAACCAGAAACTAAATAGTTAACAACATTAACTACATATATTATCAGACATTGAATACAAACAAAATTTATGTATGTGCTGTATTTACACAAAATATTATCGGACTTTAATCGCTGCTACTTCAGTCACTTCTGGTTCAGTTGTCATGGCAAAGCTGACTTCAGCATTAGATGATTGGTGTGCAGAAGGTTTTGTAGGTGTTGAACATTTTTTTGTGACTTCAGTTGTGGAAGGCACGGCTGTTTGATCAATAGGGGCAGAAGATATTCGAGGGGACGTTTAAAAAAAAAACGAATCAAGCTTGCTTTGCTTTGCCACCTTTTTCTCTTCAAGAAGCACCTAGCAGCAATTACGATTTTAGGAGCCGCGCTAGCGTAGTGGTTACAACACCGCTCTGGCGACCGGGTGATTCAGGATCAAACCCGGGCGACGGCATTTGAGGATTTTTCGTCGACCGGGATTTGGACTGGATTAACTCGAGACCTGGCGAGGATATTTGAAGTAGTGTCGTCGACCAGGGACTGGCGGCTCCTGAGCCGACCCAGCTCTAATGGGTACCTCCGAAAACGGCGAGTATCTGCCTGAATGGCGAGGGACACTTGTCTCTGTACAAGAAAATAGGATACTCACGTAAAAATCAATGTCAGGCTAGACATTAAAAATAACCTGAGATTTCGCCTCGAGTATTAGCGGGCGTTAAAAAAAAAAAAAAAAAAAATTACGATTTTATTCTGTTACTAGTAGTAAAATAATTTTGTACAAAGTCTGAACATGCACGCTGTTCACATTGCGCATGCACACCAACCTTTGCGCACTTTGTCGAGCGTTACTATTTTCGGGAGAGTATTAAAAAACCAAAATATTTGTTTTACATCCGAAGTTAAAAAAAGTAGGCCGTAAGGAGGCAGCCCCTCCACCATGCAAAGGTACAACAGGCCAATCACCTGTTTGCTTTAAATCATGATTACGCGAACTACAAGAGAGAAAACCGGACTGATTCTAAAGGCGACGAACTGGAACGAACTACGGACTACGACTTATGGAACTTGGAACACAAGAAGTATAAATGGGAAGGAAGAGGAGCTGGTGGAAGAGATGAGGAAAGCAAAACTAGAAATCCTGGCTATAACGGAAACGAAGAAAAAAGGACAAGGAGTCATGGATCTCGATGGCAACACGTTGCTCTACAGTGGTGTACCCATATCTGAAAGAGCTAAAGGGGGCGTGGGTTGCATTGTGGCCCAAAATCAAAAAGATAGTATCAAGGGATGGAACTTTGTCTCGGAGCGCATTATGGTTGTAAAACATGTCTGCAGAATGGGAGAAGATCGGCTACCACGACAAGCATGGGAAACAAAGAGCCAGGGATCCAGACCTCCAGGATGACCCAGAGTCCGCTGGGAGGACAACATTAGACAATCTTTGAAGGACCGAGGACTAGAATGGAACCAGGCCAGGAAGAAGACAGCTCTCTCTTCCAAACCTCTACACCTCACGGTAGAAGGGGAACGACTAAGTAAGTAAGTAAGGTTAAAAAAAGTCCGAAAATGCACGTCCATTCAAATTGCGCTTGCACACCGTGCTTTGCGCACTTTTATTTGTCGAGTATTACTATTTTCGGGTGTTATTTAAAGACAGAAAAAGCTGGGATATTATATATAGGATGGATTACCATAGAACTGCATTCCATTCTGGGGTCATGATTCATTATGCTAGCAATGACAATGATTGTTGGTCATCCACCACCCACCCTGAATGAACATGATGAGCATGTGAAAGTTATATTTGTGCCTCCCATGGAGTTAAGCGGTAGCGCAGTGGTTAGTGCACTGGTTTCCTAGCTCGGTGGTCTTAGGTTCGACCCCCAGTTGAGGTGGGGTTTCTTTAGACCTCAAACGGCTCCGGGGTCAACCCAGCCTCATGAATTGGGTACCAGAGCAACTCTGGGAAGGTTAAGGTGGCCGGCGTGATGCTGACTACATTACCCCTAGTGTGTCGATGGTCAAGAAAATATGGGTCTAACACCATTTTCCCAATATGCCTCAATGGGCGTGTAACGGGATCCTTATGGCGCTAATCGCTTAGCATAAAATCAAATTTTTAAAGAGTATAACAGAAATATGGCACTAAATAAAAAAACAGCATTATATCGAAAAAGCAGTAAATCAAACTGGGGATTGCTGCAATGACTTTGGGAAAAGTATGCTAAAAGTGTACAATTCTGTAATGTGCCCCATAAATTACAAGATAATAATGCAGCTTTCTTCTAGATAGAGCCAGGTGTATGGAATTTTATGTCCTAGCTAATGTATGTAAGGAAAAGTGTAAGACAGATATGAAATAATGAAACACTAAAAGATAAGACATATTAGTATGGGTACTAAAGTTACATATACAGCCAACTTCCCAGTTTAAATGTTAAGGTGGCCGGCGTGATGCTGACCACATCACCCCTAGTGTGCCGATGGTCAAGAAAATATGGGCCTAACACCATATTCCCTATATGCCATATGGGTGTATAACGGGATCCTTTATTAGAGTTATTACTACAGAGTTTATTACATTATTGGAGAGTTATTAAAACATACTGCATTAGAGTTATTACTATAGAGTTTATTACAACACTGGAGATTTATTAAAACATACTGTATTAGAGTTATTACTATAGAGTTTATTACAACATTGGAGTGTTATTAAAACATACTGTATTACAGTTATTACTATAGAGTTATTACAACATTGAAGAGTTATTAAAACACTAGCAATAACCCGTCAACATTGACAGGTTATTAATTATAGTGTGTTGTTTCTGTTACATGTATTACAGATGGTACTATCACTACTGTGGTCATTTCATTGCAGGCGACCGTCATTAGATATTTGTAGTGAAAATTATATGGATGTATTAAATATGAAGACATGTGGAGCAGTGATAATGATCTAAATAACTAACATTTCTTTTATGACAACATGTCTCGTAATTGTTCGCGCATCTTTTAAAATCTTGCCCTGGTCAACTTACTGCCTCTGAGAAGCCATGGTCGACTTACTGCCTCTGAGAACAACGTTTGAAGTTTGACAAAACTCCAGTTCATGTACTGTTTGCTTCTTTCCATAATCAAATTGTTCATGCACACCTTCATTTGCGCACTTTTTCTAGTGTGCAAATGACGGTGTGCAAAATGTGACTGACCAATCGACCAACTGAAGTACTTACGGCGGGTATTATGATATCGAATACTGTATTGGAGTAGAATTTATGGGTAATTAATCCTTTACCTTGCTTGTGTGTTATCAGGGCCCAAAATGGGAACTAAGAATAGTAACCCTGTTAGCACGAATACTGAACAGGTCATTCAAACCAAGTAATTCAAAATTATTCGACTCAGCCGTTCAAGATGGAAGAAGATCCTCTATTAACAAGGTTAATTAAGCAGCCCAGAATCGGACATAGACATGAAGGAAATAAAGATGACATGGAATGACCTTGAACAGACAGCACAGAATAGGAGAACTTGGCATGTTTTTGCTAAAGGTCTGTGCTCCGTGATGAGCTAAAAGGTAATGAATGAATCCTTTATCTACCACGGCTGCAGAGTGGAAATATAATTTTTAAATTGTCTAAGGTCATAAGGAGCAACTTGCAAGTGTACATTTTTTCCTTAATTAATCTTGGTTTTTTTTATAACTGTACTCAAACAGATTGATGTTTTATCACTTTTTCACTAAACAACTGTTTGACAGTGAAAAACAGGTAACATTTTTTTATATGCTGATCCTGTATAAATTGTACAAAACAGCTATAAATCTGGCTACACCTATTTCATCAGGCAGCTTCATGGCAACTATGAAAGCTATTTCAGGAGTTGGATAGCTGTGCACTGCCACCAATTATCTCAAGTGATGAAGCAAATGAGCTTTTAAGAAGCAGTTCAGACACAGATTTCCACAAGTGATGAAGCAAATGAGCTTTTGAGACACAGTTGAGACACAAACTTCACAAGTGATGAGCTTTTGAGAAGCAGTTCAGACACAGACTTGGGACCCAAAGATGCAGCAATAGAGAATGCAGTCAGCGACCCATAGCTTGACTGCTTGCGTCAGCAAAGCAGAGCTGACCAAGACCCTACTCCACCTCCACATGGTGGTCCTGGAAACAGGCTGCATCACTGCAGTCTGGCTGAGAGAGTACGGATTGAAGAGGGAAGGCAAACCCGGCCCCAAAAAATGCAGTGCTGAAGTTGGATGTGTCGGCCGAAAGGCGCAGATATCGCAGCTCCGGTGCAAACAGACACAACGCAACCAACATCCTTTTCAGGACAAACGAGGAAGAAGAAGAAGAAGACACAGACTTCACAAGTGATGAAGCAAATGAGCTTTTGTGAAGCAGTTCAGACACAGACTTCACAAGTGATGAAGCAAATGAGCTTTTTAGAAGCAGTTCAGACACAGACTTCACAAGTGATGGAGCTAATGAGCTTTTGAGAAGCAGTTCAGACACAGACTTCACAAATGATAATGAGACAGAAAAAGATGAAGTGCTTTAGCACCGATTTCCTGTAAGGGTGCCAATTGCAATGGTAGCTCATGCTCCTTAAACAGCGTGAAAATAGAATGATGATACCGGAGTGATATTTATGAATAATTAAAATACACTGTACTGAACTGAGATTTGTAAGCAATTATACATACATTACCAGATTAATGGCTGCTAAAAATATTTACCTGTAGTTCCATCTAAGGCATGGCCATTTGTGGGTGCTGGTAAAAGTAACACTGTGGGTGTGTGCTTGTCAGTAAGTTTATATACTTCATGGATGTTGTGGATGTCTGGGGCATTCACAGCATTTCCCAGCTCATATAATATCACAGCCTGGGATAACTCTGCCATCTTTCAAATAATAAAGCAGATGAATCATGATCATAGCAAAATAATAATCATGATATGGATAGATCAAAAAGCGATAATTGTAGCGTGCCATTTTATCAGCAATGTACTGAAATGACATTAGAAATGTGAAAAAAACTTCTTGGATAAAGTTTCTTGCATCCTAATTATTTTTCTCTCTTTATTAGTTATTAAAACTAATAGAAGTATTGCCACATTTATATTTTCTTTCCCCACCTCATAAAAATGTATGTCCATCTAAATATTAATATAACGATAAAACTGTATGTGTGTGTGTGTATATATATATAAATATATAAATATATATAAATATAAATATAAATATATATATATATATATATATATATATATATATATATATATATATATATATATATATATATATATATATATATATATATATATATATATATAACCATATGAATCTTTATTCATCACTATTACCCTTTAGCTCCCCACTGTAATGCTATCAACAGGTTTCCTCAGCGTGAGTCCTCTCCCTCCTTACTGCAGCGTGTGTCCACTCCCGCCTTATTGCAGAGCTTGTCCTTTCACTCCTTGTTATACTGGCACCTGTCTGGTTCTTGTCATCAGTTATACATATGATTCTCATTAACAGCAGTTTATTAACAAAAAGCCTGTGTGATTCAGCCAGAGTTTTATTTATGATAAGACACATGGTCTTTAATGGCAGAGATTTAATATTTGGATATTTATTTAATATGTGGAGATTTATTTAATTAAAATAGTGTGATTCTTACTCTTTGAGGACAGACTATCTTCCACAGCAAAGACTTCTGGAAGAGAGACAACTCTTGCAAGGTTGTTTCAGGAACTGGGCTGACCAAGCTGACACGATTCTGATATTACATCACAGAAACAAGGAATTCTTATTTTCTTGTAAAGCAGTATTTTGAAGAAAAAAAAAAAACAAAAACAAACATGGTTAAGTATAATGAAAGTTTGGAGAAATGTAACTATTAAGTATACAATTTTTAGAATAAAATTCCTGATGTATCTTATGTATTGCAACACTATATTATAAGTGATGTCATACATGTGGAGCATTTGCAGAGCTGACAAGAGACACTAATTTCAATAAATGATTGCACTATTTTATCTGCTCCTTTTAGGCATGTCATAAGAGACAACTAATATGAGGTTGTGCAGGGAGCTGGCAACATCACCATATAAAAGAAACTGTTAAGGAAACCACTACTGCAAGAGCACAACATGTTTTAAGCAGTCTTTTTTCAAGGGGCCACTGTAGCAGTGGTGGTTCTGTAAGGAGGAAAAAAGATGAAGTAAATGATTTGAGTCTGCAGTATTGCAGTGTCTGGTTCTCATTCTGAATAGTATTACTTGATCTTGTCTCAGCAAGGAGTAGTATGCTTCTTTTATATCTGATTCTGTTCTCTCTACCATTTTTCTCTGAAGCCATTTTTCATTTTTGCTGTTATCTTTTCACGTGTTGTCTTGTCCTGTCTCAGTCTGAATTTTACTTCCTCCTTCTTTGGCAAACGTATCTGCCTTCTCACGTAGATATGAAATTGGGACATTTAAAAAGGGTAGCCAGAAACATGACCATGTGAGAAAGACAAGCAAACAGCAGCACATACCATCCACCCCCACGATGTTGGCTCTATAAGGGGAGCAGATTGAAAGCTTGACCTTCGACAATATAAAGGAGAAACAGTATTGCAATGAGAGAAGCCTGAGACAGCCAGCCAACTATATGAAAGAACAAGATGTAATATGAGAGAAGATTTGACTGGATACAGTTCCTGAAAAGGAAATAAGAAAGATGGCAACCATTGATCAAACATTGTATCAGGACTACTTCCATGATTTATTAGGTTAAGAGATGACAGAACTAAAATGATGACCCGCCAAGCATAAAATATGGTCAATAATATGTTTTCAATGAAGCTGGTAAATAAGAACCTGTGATCCTCTGTGAAATCAGCTTTAAAACAGCGTCAATGTTTGTTTACCTCGAAATATTCCTTCCATTGCTCAGAGTTATTAACAAGGGACTGACACAGTCCATAAAAGGGCTGATGGAGATTTTCTAAAATCTTGCAGTCAATCCACGTCTGTTTTGATGAGACAGTGTAAAAAAAAAAAATCAGAGGTTATAAAATTTAAGAAGTTCAGAAAACAGTAACAGAAGGTTATGTTATGTTCTATTTAGATTAACAAGTAAATCGGAATGAAGATAATGACACTGTTTTGATGATTTGCTGAGCATGGAAAGCTGAAAATTTGAAAAACATAACCTGAAAACATAAAGCTCTAAGGCAAAATATCACTTGCTGCCATAAATCACACGTTATTCAATAGTTCTGAGAAATTTTCTACTAATAATACAAAATCTGCAAATTTTAAGTTATTCAGAATTTTAAAACTACCTATAAGGATGGCAGATTGGTTAGAGTGCTTGCCTCTCAAAGTAAAGTTATCAGGTTCAAAACCAGGTATTGTCACATTTCAGTCCACTCAGCTGCAAATGGGTACCTGGCTCTGCTCATGAGTTAGGGAAGGCAAAGGCAGTGAGTAGGCAAACCAGTCACCCCACCTCATATAAAGCTGTGACCTACTATATTGAGGTCTTTAAAACTTTACTTCCTTATGGCAGCAAGTGCTATGGTTTTACCATTATCTTTATAACAATGCATGCAACTAAAGTTAAATATGCATGAGTAGATCATTCAAATCTGACTTCAAAGTTCCGCAGACTCATTTTGCACAATTGGTTATTCATCAAGAGATTCATAAAAATACTCACTTCACTGTTCACCCAGTCAGGCTTCTGCTCCAACAGACTATCATCTGTAAGCCCGCTCTTTAGGAAACCATTCACAAAGAGACCCAGTTCCTTGCTGCTTGCCTTATGCTGTCTCAACAACCTCTCCAGGGACACCATTAGTAATAGCAGATTGTAGTGCTCCTCAAACATCATTAATTTCACATACTTGAAAACTGCATGAAGAACAGCATCTGACAATTCCTGGGCTCGTACCTGAGGAGCTCCTTTGAGTGAAAATAAAATTCTCTGACAAGTCAGTTTAATCCAGTATAGATACTGTCGGAGGGACAAACAAAGATACCAAAATAGAATACAAAAGGCTGGAGGTTTCATTGCACTAGGAAATATATGGAGATCAAAAGAAATCAAGTCCAACACAAAAATTAGAATGTTCAATTCAAATGTCAAGTCAGGTTTACTGTATGGATGTGAAACACGGAGAACAACAAAAACAACAACCAAAAAAGCTATAGACTTTCTTCTTATTGTTACACTCTCAGATGTCATCCCAATCTGTTGTGGTCCATGCAGAATCTGAAGATTACCACTTGTAATATACATCATTTTTGTGTGGGAGGCATCCCATTGGTTCCTGTATCTGCTGGTGATAAAACTCTTCGCCTCTTCAACACGGCTGTTTGTACCCTATATCAGAGCGCTCTTTTAGTTTCGGTGACCGGAATTCTGACACCGGGTAATAAATCTTCCTGTGCACCGTAAACGCCTACTGCTAGTTTTGGGCGGAAAATCAGCTGATGTGTGTGTAAAATCAGTAATTATATAAATCATTACACACTCATTCTGGATAAACACAGCGCTAAAATTCTTTTGTGTACTATAACTTTGTTCTGTGTTCTATTTTTGACTGCATTTTTATTTGTTTGAAATTATATTTGACGGAGTTACAGACTTTTGAAAACAGCGTCCTCATTTGAGGAAATTCATAACAGAAGTAATCTATTTATTAATGTAATATCTAAAAATCGGCCCATTCGTATGAGTTTATAATTATAAAGACTTCTCGAAGGGAAGCTAAAGATTATTTCCACATACTTTTTTTTTGGTTTCATATCTTGAGAATGTGTGGTAGTCAGTTTTGTGAGTTTGGCGTTACAAGAACAAGCATATTGTCACCAGATTTTATAACATTTAAATCACTGTAAACGCATTCCTGATATTCGCAAATCTTAAATAAGGTTGTAAAAAAATAACGTTTTGTAAAGCACCATCTGTTTTTGCATTTTCATTCATTTATAATGATATTTAGCTACGTATATAAGCATCAGAAAACATGTAAAGCAATAGATAAATTACTTCCACATACTTTGATCTATCTTTCAAGTCTTGTTAATCTTGTATTTATAATATGAATGTCTTTTTTTAAATTGTGTGTGAGATAAGGACTGTTCCATTAGTGTTCTTTGGTAGACAATCCTGTGCACAAGACGGCTGCCAAAGAATTCTAAGTAACTGTTTGTATATCTTCTTTCATTCACAGATAAAGCATTCTACAGCCTGGTGTTAGACTCCCAAATATTCCATTATCTTAATACATACACAAGTAAACTATACTACATAACAACGAAATGGAACATTGATAAAGTTGATAATGTTGGATTTTTATTCCCGTTAATGATATCCACCAAAAGATAGATATAAGTGGATGGAAGCAGACATCATCATCATCATCAGTTGATAAGATCTCTATGGTGTTGTTTGCTCCACTGTAGTGTATGGAATGTCAACTTGACCTACGCAGTGGTGTGTAGACATGGATTGAGTGTACAATGTGCGAATGATGATAAGGGTTCGTGTTGTTGACAAATGTTCTTTTCTCACACTCATGTATGACTGGAAGTCATCGACACCAACGACTGTGTACCTTTTCTAAAGTTTAATTGGACGTACACACTCGACAGCACAGATAGTGACAAATCACAGGTTGGCATAATACATCATAGTACAGTGGATAAATGGTCTTGCAATGTTACATGGGCACTCATGTAGAATAATTGTATAATGGACTGTCAGTAGCCAAGCACTCAGTATCGCCCATACATATATATCATCTGACTTCACTGACTGAGCACGTCAGCTTATAAACAATATTTCAGATGGCTTCTAAACCTAATCTCGTCTAGCGACGATTCTTCAACATAATGTTCAGCACATATTTTTTTCATATAATAATATTGAACCGCTGATAAAGGGTTCTCATGTGTAGCAGTGATCTCTGGACTAAACAAGCGATAATACGGGCATCCCCTTTTCTCTTCTTGAAAGTCACTACATGTTTGGTTCCAAGATGGCTTCACTCGTGAGCTGTCACTCACGTTTGGATACAGATAATGAATCTGTCCTAAAGTTAGTCATTCATAAAACATTGCATTGCTCTGTAGATTTGATCATGAACAATTGACTGCATTCTACAGAATATAGTGCTGCTAGGAATCGAAGTCGTTTTCATCGAGTCAAATATATTCTCTTATCGAAAATGGTGGCTTCGTACGAGAGTTCATAAAAGTATCTTTGATTACCTTGGTATAAGAAATATGAAACTGCCATTCCTTGGCAATACGAATAAACACTGGGGTAAAGCATACACGATAGGTCTAGACGACTATCACTTTCCCCACAAATACTGAGATCACTTTTTCCCCGGCGACAGGCCGACATAGGAAACACAGTCCCTATCAGGACGAAGCCAAATCACACCACACTCTAGCGACACATCCGCCGAATAGCCTTTGACCTCTCTAGAGACAACAGAACATATAGTTCGACTTAGATATGTAAAGATATACAGATATAAGACAGACTCGTCCTACTCAGACAAACAATACACATAAATTCAGGCCATAGATATTCTGAAGCAAGAACAATCTATTATTACCCAAACAACGAATAAATCGCAGTAAAATGGATTCATCCGCGGAGTTTGATCGAAGAGATGGCACAACTTTCAAGGGAAGTAACTCAATAATGACTTTCCCTTAAGCACTAAAAAATTACCTATGTATAATATTGTAAGATATCAAAGACTGCACGTAACAGTCTTACCACACCTCCCGGGAAAAAAAAAATGGAACATTTTTTTTTTTGAAATACATCTAGGAGCAACGTACAATAGGCTCACAACGCATGAATAATGCGCAGATGAAAATATCAGGAATACCTATAACGCCTAATATGAGGCTAAGTCGACTTATGGAGCGACTGGTGAGAATGTGTCTCATAAACTGAGAGAAATTATTTCTCTACAAGTATATTTTTCCAGGAAGGTGTCATCAAAGTATAATACAATTCTGGCAATTACACAATGCCTAAAAAATTCATATCATCATTTCGTATTAGATATCTTAAATTTATGATTTATGAAGAAAAAATCATCAAAGCACAGCGGTGAATAAACATCCATGAACCGCTATGTAGTGATACAATCATTATATTATTAAATTACAAATGTGTATCTATCATGATATAGAAAAGGAACTACTATAGAACTAGACATATCAAGAAGTCTAAGCCCTAATAGTTATGTGGAATCATGTGGGCATCTTGACAGAATGTCTGCCATCACATTATCTGATCCACGAATAGCTCGCACAGAGAAATGAAAAGGTTGAAGAGCAATTGCATATCGAGTAGACCTCGAGCTCTTCAAATTCTTACTCTGTATAGCAGTAAGAGCTTTTTGGTCGGTTTCTACTATGAAATGTGCGCCTAGAAGGAATCTCTGTAGTTTGAGGATCGACCAAACCATAGCTAATAGCTCACGGTCTAAAACCGAATAATTCCTTTCTGCCGCATTAAGTTTTCTGGAAATATACATTACAGGATGCAGAGTTCCAGAGTACTCTTGCATTAGTGCCGCTCCAATCCCAGTGGATGAAGCGTCACTACGAAGAACGAATGTCTTATCTTTAGTGGGTAGCACTAAAATAGGTGGTGTTGAAAACAGTGTTTTAATCTTATCCAGAGAGCATTGGCATTCCTGAGACCAGTGGACCACATTAGGCGAACCTTTCTTTAGAAGTGTTGAGAGAGGTGCCATGATAGAGGATAGATTCTGAATGAATCTGCCATAAAATTGAATAAGACCTAACAGACTTCTCACCTGTTTTTTAGTCTTAGGGATTGAGATGTTAAGTATCTTACTAGTATTATGGTCCTCTGTCTTTAGGAAACCATGACCAACTCGGTGGCCTAGGAAAGAAATTTCGCTAAAACCAATATAGGCTTTAGAGGGTTTCGCTGTCAGGTTGTGCTCACGCAAAGTAGACAGCAATTCATCTAACCCTGAATAGTGATCTTCCCAAGTATCGCTGAAAAGACAGATGTCGTCTAGATATGCAATGACATCTGACCGATAAGATAGGATTCGGCGCATCATGCGTACGAACGTAGCTGGTGCGTTCATAAGACCGAAAGGCATAAAATTCCATTGGAACAAACCTCTAGGTGTTGAAAAAGCCGTGAGAGGTTTGGCGCGTTCAGATAAAGGAACTTGCCAATATCCTTTAGACAAATCAAGTTTAGTGAAAAAATGAGATTTGGAGAGTCGAGTAAGTAGCTCTTCCAGTAAAGGCATAGGTTCGGCATCGAACTTCGTTACTTGATTCAATTTTCGATAGTCAACGCAAAGACGTATGTTATTGTCTTTTTTACGCACAATAACCATCGGCGAAGAATATGCAGAGGTGGATGGTTCGATTATTTTCAAATCTATCATCTCATCCAACTCTTTCTCGACCTGTGCTTGAAAATGTATAGGTATAGGATAAGGTCTAACCCTAATAGGAGTATGGTCAGTTAGAACAATGTCATGTTGAATGACATTCGTTTGTCCAGGGATGTCAGTGAGTACATCCTGAAATGTTTGCAACATAGTTGAAACTTGTCGCTGTTCTCCTAGAGACAAATCAGGAGAGACAGTAACGTTCTTCCATGATTCACTGGAATGAAGTGGGATCATTGGAAGAGGAAGATTTACATCTGAAAAACTTGTTTCCTCATCCTGTATCACGGACAGTGATGAGTAATGACCATGTTGTACTGGAGAATTGTCCGTTGCTTGGAAAATGGGTTGCAAATAATCCGGACGTTCATGGAATTCAGTAAGCATATTGATGTGGAAGGTTTTATGCTTCCCATCAATATCGACAATATAGTCGACATCGGAAATTTTCGATATTATATCGTACGGACCTTTCCAAGAAATAAGTAATCTGTTTTCCCTACAAGGTAGTAATACAAATGCTTTGTCACCAGGACAAAGTTGTCGTAAGCATCTCTTCTTATTGGCAAATTGCCTTGCCTTCTGTTTCGCAAATTCAGAAGAAGAAGTTGCTAATTTGCATGCTTCGATAATTTTTTGTCTCAACGCGATGACATATTCGTAGGATGACTTTGTGTCATCGTCAATATTGTCAGATGTTATGAGATCGTGAAGCAACGACATAGGGCCACGCGGACGCGCGCCAAAGACGAGTTCAAAGGGAGAAAATCCCGTATGTTCATTGGGTACCTCTCTGTAAGCGAAGAGGGCCGCAGGTAAAACTCTGTCCCAGTCTTGAGGATGATCCTCAGTTATCTTCCCCAGTAAGTTTTTAAGTGTTCTATTAAGGCGTTCGACCATACCATTAGACATTGGATGGTAGATACTACTTAAAGATCTATCTATCTGCAGAGTAGACATTACTTGAGACATGGTATCTGATATTAGTTGGGTGCCATGGTCTGACAATATCTCTCCGGGGAACCCCAGACGAGAAAATATAAGCCAAAGAGCATCTGCAATATCAGCAGTAGTAATGCTCTTCAGAGGAATAGCCTCTGGCCAACGTGTGCACATATCAACACACGTCAAGATAAACTGATGTCCTCTGGCAGACTTGATCTTAAATGGACCAATAATGTCTATGGCCATTTTTTGAAACGGCCGAATAGGAATGTCCGCCGCCTGAATGGGTGCAGCATGCCGTGGACCTTTGGATTTAACTTCCTGACATACTTTACAAGATCGACAATAAATCCGTATGTCCTTGTTTACCAATGGCCAAAAGAAAGCCGCAAGGACTCTTGACTTAGTACGGGAAAAACCCATGTGTCCAGCACACTGAGAGTCGTGAGCGTGCTGCAAAATTTTAACTCTCAAATTCTTGGGAACCAGGATTTGAGAATGACTTGACGTAATGGAGTCTTGAACCATACGTACAAGTACGCCATTCTTCTTTGTAATCCACGATTTACGACTTGTGTCTTTATTCGGATCACCTTTAGTTGCAAGAATGAAGAATTTCTTCAGAGTGGGATCATCTTCTTGCTGTTTTATAAACGAGTCACGAGAAATTACCAAGGGATTATCTTGGTTATGCACTTCATTATCTTCAGTAGATGAAGTTTGAGGCATATTAAGAGCCTGAGCTCTAGTGACTACAGCGTTAGCAATCTGCATGTTTTGCCTTTCCCACGTGGAAATTTGTTGCGGAGTGCATTCCTTGACTCCATGAATGCGACCGATGATGAGGTCAGCGATCGGATTCGGAAGAAGACATGCGTGTACATCTCCTGTAAAGAAAGGAGTAGCAATCCTAATGATAGCAGTAGAGTATTTCTCTAATGTGCCGCCAAATGTTACACATTTGACTACTTGTCCAGTGGCACGGGTAGGATCTACGAGTGACTGCCTAACACCAATTGTGGTGCATCCAGAATCAAATAGCACAGAGACTGGATTGTTATTCACTAAACCCTTATGTAAGACAAGAGAACCTCTTCCATCATGCGCGACTGATGCTGGAAGAGCAGGAAGAGGATGGCCACAGCTTAAAGTAGACACTGTGGTTGGCTCAAATAACGTTTTGCATTGGGGGCACTGAGATGCTCTCCCAAAATCAAAAGCGGCACATGCCATATTACTAGCATCATTATTATCTTTACTCTGTTTATAGGCTTCATGGGACTCTTGTTGTGCAGAGTTTGCCTGAAAATGTGGTTTATGTCTTTTGTTTTGAGATCTACCTCGGTTATTATCACCTCTGTAGTTATTGTTACCTCTATTGTAACCCCTATTTGGGTTTGAGTCATAGTTCCCTTGGTTACCATTATCATATTCATTATAATGAGTATCTCTGTAATTATGATCTTGTTGACTCCAAGACGGATAACCCTGATAGTTTCTATAATTACTTCCTCTACGGAAATTCCTATAATTATGACCACCCCTGTGTCGAGAGCTATCAGGTCGTCTCCAGTTCTTTGAAGAAGAACCCTGAAATGATTGGTTACCTTGGTTTTGATAACTATTATGGTTACCTTTTTTATCAAATCTGTTTTGAGGTCCCTGAAATCTGTGTGAATAATTGGGATTGTATGGTGTTGCTGAAGCAACTGGCATACTCTCCTTAATCTTAGTGTTGCCAAAAGTCACGTCGGGGTGTGCAGTGACATATTGGGAACAATATTCTTCCATTTCTTTTAGAGATTTGGGTTTACGCTCATGTATAAATTCAAGGAAAGGTTTGTTCACACATGACATAATCTTATCTC
Organism: Oreohelix idahoensis; assembly: GCA_024509875.1. NCBI lineage: Eukaryota > Metazoa > Mollusca > Gastropoda > Stylommatophora > Oreohelicidae > Oreohelix > Oreohelix idahoensis. Next base: position 62,002 of record JAMPIV010015345.1, read on the forward strand.
TGAGCAACAGATCCATAAGACCTTCATACGTTTTTTCTGTTTTGGAAAGCTCAATCCAACGATCAACTGTGAGACGTGCCTTTGCAGTGAATTCTGAGAATTCTACACCCGTCTCAGGTACCATCGTTTTAAATAAAAGGCGATAGCCTTCCTCACTTAGCTGATATTTTTTTATCAAAGCCGCCCTAATGACATCATAATTATCCTTATCTGCTTCTCCTACAAGGCATAATCTAGTCAAAGATTCACCTTTCAAGTTTTCTGATAATTGATTAGCGTATTGTGATTTATCCACATTATGTGTACGACAAGAACGTTCAAATCTATCCAGCCAGAATGTAATATCGTCACTGGACTGATTGAACGGTGGAACCTTAACCTTGTAAGTAGAAGGTTTACCATTACCACTAGATGCCTGATTAACATTACTCATACTTGTCAATCTCAATTTCTCCAACTCAAATTCATGTTCTCTTATTGCTTTTTTCTCTTCAGCATCTAATCTTTTTTGTTCAGCCTCCCTGTCTAATCTTTTTTGTTCAGCTTCCCTGTCTAATCTTTTTTGTTCAGCTTCCCTGTCTAATCTTTTTTGTTCAGCTTCACTGTCTAATCTTTTTTGTTCAGCTTCACTGTCTAATCTTTTTTGTTCAGCCGCAGCTTCTCTTTCTAATTTTTTTTGTTCAGCTTCAAATCTCCTTTCCTCCACCTGCATCTGCAATTTCTTTTGTTCAGCAGCAGCCTCAGCTTCTCTTTCTAATCTTTTCTCTTCCGCCATAGCTTTTCTTTCTTCTGCAGCTAATCTTTTCTCTTCTGCCATAGCTCTTCTCTCTTCTGCAGCTAATGCTTTGTCATATTGAGCAACTGCCCATTGTTCTAATTGTTGACCAGTCTTATCAAGGGCTTTCCCTTGTGTAATGAAGTATTCTAATGTAGACATGATGTCTAACAATAATACTAATCACCTGAATCAATAATAATACCACAAGTTCTCAATGACTTGATTAATCAGTATACTATCCCAATATCTGTGGGTCACAAGCCTTTAATAAGGTCTTGTATAATAGTAATAATAATCAGGTACTGGTTTATACCATAATCCAAGTGCAGTGCACAGGCAATTGTGTCTTATGAAATATACCTATATAAAACATATGTCAACCAACAGAATACATAAAGTACAAATAGGACTGACAATACAAGAACGTTTGCAGAAATCAAAATAAATCAAATAGGGAAATCAATGAAAATAATCACTGAATCTGCAAAGAATAACAACACAAATGACGTCACAATATATGAATATAAATTGTGAATAGAACTGAAAGATAGAAAAGGTTAGACCAACAAATTACAAACAAATCAAAACAAAACTAAAGAACAAAGAAATATTACAAAAATAACAATAATTACAGACTTCACAGCTAACACAAAAGCAACAGTTGTCGCAGCAAATTTTCAATCAAGAAAATTGCACCTATAGAAAACGCCCACAACGGACCCTCTATGACGTGGGATATTCTGTTGTGAGGACGCCGCCCAACCTTAAACACAACCCGCTGACATAGAAACTAACATACTATACAAACAAATAACATGTAAACATAAATATATATAAATTATGTGTATGATAGTATGTGTTGCAAAATAGGCTCAGTTTTACAGTAATGGCAAAGTTATTTTTATGAAAATAAACAAACTGCCACTTTATTCAATTAAACATTCTGGCCTTAAATATTAAAGTTCATATATGGAAAACAAGAAGATCCATCGATGAAAATAGGACTTCTTAGTTCACAAATACTGTCTTCCTGTTAACATTGACAAGAATTGATCCAACTGTTCTGTGAAACTCTGTAATGTCTAATGTAAAAAATGTCAACAACGCTGACCTACATACTGCATTCACTTGACAGGTCACGTGACGAAGTGTTGACAAAGAGCAAACCAATACTGCAAGTGTGTCGTATCAGCCACAGGAAACGGTCTGGTATCGGTAATCTGTTGACTTCTGAACTTCTGCGAGGTCAAACCCAGAAAGCTGGTCCACCAGTTGATAAAGTTGATAATGTTGGATTTTTATTCCCGTTAATGATATCCACCAAAAGATAGATATAAGTGGATGGAAGCAGACATCATCATCATCATCAGTTGATAAGATCTCTATGGTGTTGTTTGCTCCACTGTAGTGTATGGAATGTCAACTTGACCTACGCAGTGGTGTGTAGACATGGATTGAGTGTATAATGTGCGAATGATGATAAGGGTTCGTGTTGTTGACAAATGTTCTTTTCTCACACTCATGTATGACTGGAAGTCATCGACACCAACGACTGTGTACCTTTTCTAAAGTTTAATTGGACGTACACACTCGACAGCACAGATAGTGACAAATCACAGGTTGGCATAATACATCATAGTACAGTGGATAAATGGTCTTGCAATGTTACATGGGCACTCATGTAGAATAATTGTATAATGGACTGTCAGTAGCCAAGCACTCAGTATCGCCCATACATATATATCATCTGACTTCACTGACTGAGCACGTCAGCTTATAAACAATATTTCAGATGGCTTCTAAACCTAATCTCGTCTAGCGACGATTCTTCAACATAATGTTCAGCACATATTTTTTTCATATAATAATATTGAACCGCTGATAAAGGGTTCTCATGTGTAGCAGTGATCTCTGGACTAAACAAGCGATAATACGGGCATCCCTTTTCTCTTCTTGAAAGTCACTACATGTTTGGTTCCAAGATGGCTTCACTCGTGAGCTGTCACTCACGTTTGGATACAGATAATGAATCTGTCCTAAAGTTAGTCATTCATAAAACATTGCATTGCTCTGTAGATTTGATCATGAACAATTGACTGCATTCTACAGAATATAGTGCTGCTAGGAATCGAAGTCGTTTTCATCGAGTCAAATATATTCTCTTATCGAAAATGGTGGCTTCGTACGAGAGTTCATAAAAGTATCTTGGATTACCTTGGTATAAGAAATATGAAACTGCCATTCCTTGGCAATACGAATAAACACTGGGGTAAAGCATACACGATAGGTCTAGACGACTATCACTTTCCCCACAAATACTGAGATCACTTTTTCCCCGGCGACAGGCCGACATAGGAAACACACAGTCCCTATCAGGACGAAGCCAAATCACACCACACTCTAGCGACACATCCGCCGAATAGCCTTTGACCTCTCTAGAGACAACAGAACATATAGTTCGACTTAGATATGTAAAGATATACAGATATAAGACAGACTCGTCCTACTCAGACAAACAATACACATAAATTCAGGCCATAGATATTCTGAAGCAAGAACAATCTATTATTACCCAAACAACGAATAAATCGCAGTAAAATGGATTCATCCGCGGAGTTTGATCGAAGAGATGGCACAACTTTCAAGGGAAGTAACTCAATAATGACTTTCCCTTAAGCACTAAAAAATTACCTATGTATAATATTGTAAGATATCAAAGACTGCACGTAACAGTCTTACTTTGTTGCATCATATGAATTGTGCCAGTGCACTGTGCAGAGCCTGTGGCAAGAGAGCATTAACTTCCCAAACAAAAAGTTCAAAACGGAATGCACTGAACTGTGTGAATTACGTTAGTGATCTGTTCTTTGTGTTTGGAATTAATGTATCAGATGATAAACCGACAGAGCATTCGACTATATTTTGCAGGAAGTGTTACTTACGAATACAAAACGCAAAAAGGAGGCATAATGAGAAGTGTCTTGAAACAGCCAAGTTACTATCGGAAAACAGTCAGCACATCTGGAAAGACTATGACCATAATTTAACTATAAGTGAATGTCAACTGTGCAATTGTTTTGCAAAGACATCTTTTGGTGTGTTAAAAACAAAAAGCTGCTCTATCCCCTGTGATGTTCTTTCTGACCCCTCCATGTCTAGTCAGTCAGTTAGCTGTAGTCAGTCAGTTAGTTGTAGTCAGTCAGTTAGTTGTAGTCAGTCAGTTAGCTGTAGTCAGTCAGTTAGCTGTAGTCAGGATAGCTCTGTACAGCAGGAGGTTGATGTGCCTGCTCACACTAGTGATGATATTGTTTAGCTGGAGGTTGATGTGTCAGCTCACATTAAAGGCGATAACACTACTCACCCCAGCATGCTAGTTTTTGTTGCCACATCTACACCTACCAAGTCAGTTATACATACAACAAGTACATTCACCTCGCCTGTCTTCAAAAGCGATATCACAGTACAACAGTTACTTGCTAAGCCACCTTCACAACCACTAACACAAGAGGAAGAAACCCTATTCACATCCATTGTTAGAAAAAAACTAGAAACAGCAAAAAATAATATCATAAAATGCAAAACCAGAGGACAGCCTATTGTACTACAAAAACTAATTAAACATAGAAGAGAAACATCAGTCACCAGAACGCCAAAAAAACGTAAGCGATCTCAATTTTGTCCACACTGTTAGGAAACATATTGCTGGAACATCAACTGACTCACTAGACCTGCAGCAGGCACATGAACTACAACGCTGTTCAGAAACGTCTCGTCAGGAAATTTGCAGGAAAGCAGGCATTGAAAGTAGAGTTAGAATATCCAAAGAATTAGCAATAGCCATGAAGGAAACAGTAGAGAGAAAACAGAGAAGATTATTGAAACATGTTGGTGTTGACATGGAGCATGAAGGGGCAGAAAGAAAATGGACAAGAGAGATTACGCGTGAATGGGTGGATGTGGAAATGAAAGAGTTTGTGGGGGATAATGGACAAAGGCTAGAGACACCATTTGCATGTATCAAAGATTTATGTGGCTTTCTTCATGGGCTTCTTAAAGATTACATGAGGGCGGGCTTATTAACATGGCATAAGGGTTCCATTCCAGAAAATGAAGTATGGCTGAAGATTGGGGGTGATCATGGAAAGGAAAGCATCAAAGTTACAATGCAGGCAGTAAATTTAGAGAAACCAAATTCTAAATCTAATACTATCCTTTTATCAATGGCTAGAGTCAGAGATACATATGATAATTTAGAAATATTTATGAATGGCATGAAAGCTCGGATAGAGTCACTAAAAGATTTAGAGTGGGATGGTAAAAAAGTTGTTGTTTTCTTATTCGGGGATTAAGACTTTTTGATGAAAATGTTTGGTTTGTCTGGAGCTCAAGGAACATACCATGTCTGTGGTGTCTCCAGCAAAACAAGGAAATAAAGACATCCAGAGAGCATACAACTTGCAAACCAAGAAGTTTGGCCATGTTGATAAGAGATTACAATAGATATATGAAATATGGGAAAGGGAATAAAAGGCAAGTGGCACGTTACCATAATTGTTTACACAAACCAATTTTAGAGATTGAAATTGAAAATGTAGCTCCTCCTTACCTTCATATTTCATTAGGCATTGTTTTAAAACACCACAGACTTCTAGAACAGGTAGCCGATACAATAGACGCAAAGATATTTGAGAATCCGCAAGAGATACATGCAAACATTAGTACTATTAAGAACTTGAAGAGATTTGGTAGGAACTGGAAACAGGCAGAAGAATTAGAAACTAAAATTGAATTTTTTTAGACAGGTATTGAACTTTGTGAGGATAAGGAGGAGACAGATAGTTTTAAAGTTAAACTTGAAAATGCACAAGATGCGCTGGCCAAACTTCAGTTTCAAGATCTGTGTGCGAGGTCTGGTCCAGTTTGCTCACACTTGGACAAGGTATTAGCCAAACACAAAATCATACCACAGGCTTATCATAGCAGAGCATTCATAGGGAATCACTGCCACAGATATCTCACACAAAACGTTTATAAAGATCTTACAAGAGCAATCATTACACAAACACTGAAAATTACAGACAAACAAGATATAACTGACATAGCTTTTATTGCCCACGAACAATTCAACTCACTGAACGAAGCATTTGAGAAAGTACACAACAAAATATCATACAGTAAACCAATTAGTAAAGAATCAATATCATCAATAACAGCATCAATAGAGACATATATGTCTTTGTTCAGAAAGCTATTCCCCAGTAAGACAATTCCTAAACAGCACATATTAGAAAAACACTGCGCAGACTGGATCAGAACTCATGGCTTTGGAATGGGCATGCATGGAGAGCAAGGAGGAGAATTTGTACATTCCACTATTTCCAAAATTGAAAGACGCGCTTGCGGTATTAAAAATATAACTTCACAATTAAAATTTATAATGGAAACTCATTTGTTACAAATTTCTCCATCTGTGAATGTACAGATTCCTCCTATAAAAAAAAGGAATTGTGAATGATAATTGAGCGAAATTTTGGGGCTAGAGCAAATTATGGCATTGCGTGAGAGTGATAGAATTAACAGAGTGTGGAAATCATTTAATAGGTGTATGTTTTATTTATTAAATTGAACATTTTGTTTTACTCATGACCATACTCATTTTTACATGACCATCGTGATGTATGATTGAGATAATTGTTAGCTCTCATGTATTGGGGACAATTGGGTATGTTATTTTAAGGTAATAAATGTGGACTTGCAATTTAATGTTTCAATAATTAATGTTTGATGCATGAATCCAAAACAAAACTATGATATCCATTTTCTGCAGGTTGTCTACTTTTGATTTCTGTAATTTGTTATGCATGTTGATTGTGATCGTTGTAGTGTAAATTGCATAAGAAACAAACCATAACAAAATATTTAAAAAACGTAAATTTTACACTATTTCAGATTATTATATCTTCTGTTCTAATTGTGATAAAATGTTTGTTCTTGTTCTAAAATTTACTCTAACATTTCTAGTCTAGCTTAACGCAAAATTAAAGCCGGTATTTATAATAATAAAGTAGCCTAAAAGCATTAAGGGGGCATATACACCCAGAAATAGACAAAAAAGGTTATTTTTGATTTGCATGTAATAATTGTGTTTTAAATATTTATAAGCCTTTTTACTTCGATATTCTTCTTGAATTATGTGTTTATCTGTAATAGTTTATGAGTTATCAATGTTCAAAGATATCAGATAAGTGTTTTAACATTTTAAAAACTAAACTTTAATGAAAACAGGGCCTGCGATTCACAGTTCCGGTGATATTTTCTACAATTTTAAAGCTATATCCTTCAAATTTTGCACACTTATAGCCCATGTTATCCTTTATGGCACGAACCTCCACTTTTTTCTTACATGGTATAGAAACAGAGATATTGCTATACAAAGTTCTAAATTTGTGCTATTTAAAAGGGTCATATTGCAAGAACCATATCTACAAAGCTCATTGGGGTAGACATTTTTGGGTGGTTCATGCCATAGGTAGGGATGTTATGCACATCATCTGCTGGTTTGGCATTCTTTGCACTTTTTATGTGAGTGAAATTCATTCCCAGGTGCACTGGGGGTTTTCCTTTAATTTTTTTTAATCACTTCATGTTAATTAATTATTTTCACATAAAACACTAAAATGTATAAAGTAAACTTTGTTCAGCATAAAATATAATATCTCTTGTAACATGTGGCCAAATTTTATGTCAACAAGTTTGTTAGTTATTTTTCTGTTAATTTTTTAAAAAGATAACCCATTTTTGGCTGGGTAAGTAAACACCGCCACATTTTTTTTCCCGTTAGGAAGTTGACCACGTGACCTCTGTCACGATAGCTATAAATAGCGTGGTCAGAAAACACTAAAGTGTCGCTCGCAAACAGCCGTGTCGAAAGTTATGCTTGTTTCAGGCTGAGGTGAGGTAGCTTTCTTTACATGGGACTTTCTTTGAAAGATGTAAGTGCATCTTTCTGTCCCATGAAGAAAGATCATTAATGTGGAAGATAAGAATCAGACAAGTGCCAGTGGAACAAGAGATGAGAAGATGCTGGAGATGGATAAGACACACAAAGAGGAAATCTGTTGATAGCACTACCAGACAGTCCTTGTTCTGGAATCCCCAGGGTAAGAGAGGTAGAGGGAGACCAAAGAAACATGGAGAAGAGAACTGGAGACAGACATGAAGGGCATGAAGAAGAAATGGAAAGACCGTAGGCAGACGGCACGGGACAGAAAGACTTGGCATAAGTTTGTTGAAGGCCTATGCTTCTTGGGGAGTTTAAGGGAGATGATGATGATTTGCACCCCTTGTATAGCATTAATAAGTATAGTTTTCCAGCAGCAATCCATTATCTTCTTACTCACTTTTAGGTATATCTTCTTCTTCTTCTTCGTTCGCCCTGAAAAGGATGGTGGTTGCGTTGTGTCTGTTTACGCCTAAGCTGTGATATCTGCACCTTTCGGTCGACACATCCGACTTCTGCACGGCATTTTTTAGGACCGGTTTTGCCTTCCCATTGCGATCCACACTCGCTCAGCCAGACTGCACTGCTGCAGACTGTTTCCAGGACCACCACGTGGAGGTGGAGTGCGGTCTTGACCAGCTCTGATTCGCTGGTCCTGACGCAGGCAGTCAAGCTATGAGTCGCTGACTGCATTCTCTATTGCTGCGTCTTTGGGTCCGTTTTAGGTATATAATATGAGTTCAAATACAAATATGAAGTCCACATAATCTGAACAATTTTTAAACATCTGAATTCCAATGGAATTTGGAATTGAAATTTAGATTTTTGATGAACTTAAATGTTTTTGTTTTGTTTAATCTGCTATTATCTTTGAACGTACAAAATATGAAGTTTAATTCAGCAAGCACACATCGGAACATTCACTAAATGACGTTTACATTATGTTTATATGTTTGCTTGCTGCGTAAATAATACAAATACTAATTGATAGCAACCTGGAAGTCTAAAAAGATCAATACATGCACCTCATAGATTATACCAAAGCATTTGACCAGAAAAACATCAAGAGATCATCAGAATGCTAGCAGACATAGATACTGATGGCAAAAATCAAAGAATAATTTTAAAAACCTGTACTGAAATAAGTGGCCATGAGAGTTGAGAATAAACTTTGGCATTTCCAATCAGTAAAACAAGGAGCGAGGCAGAGATGTGTTCTTTCACCTGAACTACTCTCTCTTTACAGCAACAACATCATGAGGTCATTCAAAGATGAACAGGAAATACAAGTTGAAAGTTAAACTATGAATAATTTGCACTATGCTGATGACTCAATATTAACAGCAGAAAATGAAAAAGTCCTTTAGAAAATGTTGGATACTGTAGTAGCAGAAAGTGCACAAAACAAATTCCACCTAAACAGCAAAATAAAACAATAACAATGATTATCTCTAAGCATAGTGACTGCAGAATAATGATAAACTGAACAACATTTTAAAAAAACACATACAGTTTTAAATACTTTGGCACGATGATTATATCAGATGGAAAATGCATCCCTGAGACTAAGAACAGAATATGCCAAGCTAACACAGCATTTCATAAATTGAGAAACATCCTATGCAAGAAATCTTTGTTACTGACCAAAAAAAAATAGGCATAAATCACGATACAATTTAGATGTGGTTTGGCAGAAGAATGTTGATATCCAATGGATGGTTATGATAATTTAACTTAATCTCATGGATGGTCATAGTAACTAAAAAATAATGCCTGAAAAGAGCTAATGAACAAAAAAATATAACAACAAATATAAAAAGGATAAAATCAACTTTCAATGCACATTTGATGAAAAAAGGAGTACTCAAAAACAAAATGAACATAGAAAAAATTAGAAGGAAAGCAGAAAAGGACAGACAGAAAAGATAATAGATAGCTTGATACTATGGTATAGAAAGAGATCAACAACAAAATAGAAGGACAGCATTAAAAAAAAATCAAGATCTATGGAGGAATGTGATCGCATACACCTCTAGGCACAGAACCTGATTTGACTTACTTCAGAGGTAACTTTACTGAATACTTTGTTGAATACGTGGTACTTCTGTGTCTTAAAACAGCTTGAATGATCTATCTTCTGAGGTCATATCACATATTAATGTTCTGCTGTGTGATATTAGTATCTCAATACATTTACAAAACCTTAAAAAAAAAAAAAAAAATTAAAACTCCATGATCTTATGATGTTTAACTTTGTCAAGTACCTTGGTATAATCTAGGAACCACATGTACAGATCTTTTTTTAGTTCTAAGGCTCTCTCCATTATCAGACATTATTATGTATTACATAATAATGTGTTACCTGTTGCTCATTTTACTCATAAGTATTTTCAAAGGAGCATCACCAGCCACTTCTATTTTCATGTCGTACAATTTTTATTTATTTTTTATGTATTTAACTTAGTTCTCACTTTCTTTCTCTTGTTTTTTTTTTTGTTTCTCCGATGAAGGCTTTGTGGCTGTAATGTTGGCAACTGTCTTTTTTTCTTTTATCCCATTAAGATATATCACCAATCTTTGTTCCCCATTCCCCCCCCCCCAAAAAAAAAAAAAAAAAGAAAAGGCAGGGGTGAACAGTCATATGAGCTAAGTTAAATAATGAATAAACTAATTAATAAGCTACACTAGCATACCTATGCTCCCTTTGCCTCGATCTCTGCTCTTGATAACAGCTGAAAATATTTCCACAAATTTGTAGAAAGGCAGGTAGTAACATGGATGTAGAACTGACATCTTATGCAGCACACTGTACAACATGGCAGAATGCTTGATAAATGGTGTGTAGTGCGAAAATTTGTCCTCGAGGTGATCTCCCATGTAACGTGTCTCTTCCAAAACCAGACGGTTATGCTCCACATTTGTTTGACACACCTTGAGTGAGTCAAGCATTGTGTTATCCTCCAGCAGCGGGCCAGTCAGATTGAGAGTTTTCTCTCTAATAATTTCCTATAGAAATTTGCAAGCACTGATATTTATATAAACATTAAAAATATATGATACATGCAAATTATGAATATACAACTGAACATAAATGTAATTTAACTTACATAAACTAAACCCATTTAAATTGCGCACTGTTAGATTAAATTATTCCTTCATTCTTTCTAACCTTTAATCTCCGTTAGGTCCAAAGGCCTTCAAGAAACATATGCCAAGTTCTCCTGTCACGTGCCAAAAGCACCAGGTCTTTCCATTTCTTCCTCAACATTTTCATTTCTGTCTTGTTCTCTTCTCCATGAGATATCAAATATTAATTATTTGTGAAAAACTATTATGTCCCATTAAAAAAGTGACTAACCTGATGTTATACTGATAAAACATATTTCACCTGAAACTGTGCAAATATTCAGTTAATTAAATTCCTGAATATTTTGTTACCTGTAAACTTGCAAACCTAATTATTTTCAAATGATAAACTCTTTAACTCACATGTTCTCTGGCCAGGCGCTGGCGATGAAGAATGATGTCATTTTCATTTGATCTCCTTTGGCTTTCAAATTCTTTCTTCTCAACTTTCATTGTTTCAAACATAAGCCGGTTAATGATGGCCTCATTACTTATGGCCAAATTGATCACACACAAATGGTTCAGGGGAAACTTGTAAATGCCATCTCCTGAAATAGGCCAGTTAAAATAGTAAATTATTCTCTCAAGGGCTGACTGATACACTCATTTTATTATAAACTGATTTCCCCCATGTCTGCACTTTACATGATATTTAGACATAAAACAAACTTATTTGTAAGACTTACAATATTTCGAAATATTCTTCAAACAATTTACAACTGTTATATAAACATATATATGTATGTATGTATGTATATATATATAGCCGTTCTGGGCAAAACCGGCAACAATCGATGAGATGAAAGCAACTATTGAAAGAGAATGCGCCCAAATCTCAAATGAACTGCTTAATGTTGTTCGCAACTCTATTGAACAGCGTTGTCATCAGTGTCTGGCCCAGAACGGTTATCAGTTTGAACACATGCGATTAGCTCAAAATAATTACACATCTGTCCTCTGTAATTTGAATTATAAATCTTGGATGTATCTTAATTGAGATTGTATTAATAAATATTCAAAGTGTGTATACATTTTTTGGCGACACCCTCTGTTTATATATATATATATATATATATATATATATATATATATATTCTGGAGGTCTCTGAAGAGACAAAGAAAGAATAGGACTACTATACCATCAGGCATGTCACACAAGGGGACTAATAAAAATGAAGTTTTGTATAGGAATTGGAAACCTGACCGTGTAAAGCAAATGGCTGCAGAAACCACCACTGTAAGAGCATGCGAATGTTTGGTGCAGGCTTCCTGCATAAGGACCAGCTACAGTGGTAGCTTTGTGCTTCATAAGGAAAATGATGAGGAGGATGATAAACAGGGTGTTTATAAAGTCGCTGTGCAGTGAATTTGAAAAATATTGTAGAAATTACGTCACGAATGATGCAAATGTACATCATGATATTCTGTGTTCCAATACTGAGTTCCACAATCCCGTGTGCAGCATTACACAACAAGCCCCAAGTGAAAACTACATTTCTGGTTACGTAGTCTCGCCCAGGCGTAAATTTCACTGCATAGCGACTTTATAAACACCCTGTATATATATGTATATATATATATATGCAAAATTTGCCAGTTAGGTGGTACTGTATTTCAATCTGTGGCTCATGGTTCTCAGTCTGAAAATTATCACCTGATGTCAACTTGGGACTTAAAAGTATGCTTCCCTATTGTATTAGACCTCATGGCCCCTAATAAAAGCACATTCTCACTATGGAGGAGAACATGATTACCACAATCATTGATGGCACATCAGAAAAGACTAAATAGTGAAGCCAAAATCAACGGCTGTTTGAAAAATGGCTGTAGAAAACAGGGAAGATACAGAAGCTTAGTCGTCACCTATTTCACAACTGTCCCAAGAGATCATAAAAATAATTAACAGGACAGACTAGTTAAGGCATTAGTGTATATACAGTGTAAATTCAAGGAAGAGAAAGTACAGTGGATAACTACTCACTGCAAGATTGACAGCAATAAGAAAACAGATGTGCCATGCAGGAAAAAAGCTAACAGCAAACAGAGGATAGTGCAAAGCACTGGGAGATTAAAGCAATGATAGCAAAATAGTTTCAAAGAAAAAGGACAACAAAGAACATTCAGATTTGGATAAAGCAGAATTCTTTTAGGCTTTGATTAAGACAATGTATTTGTCTACTCAGTCTAACCACACTCATCAGGATAAACACGACATATAAAATCTTGTTCTTGGACGATGACAGTCTCCATTCCTTTATGACTCACCTTTCACAAAAAGTGGCACTGACATGCTGAGATATAGACAGAAATTGGGATGGTAGGTAAAGGCCATGTCTCCAACCTTGACAATCTTGTTACCATCTTTGTCCAGATAAAAGTGTTTTAGTAGCAAGCCTCTGAATAAAGGATCCAGTGGTTTCCTCTCGAGGTGAGTCACCAGCACTGTTTTTCCTACAGATAAAAAAAAGAACATGGATATAATGTTCTGTATCTTCCAATTATTTACACATATCTAACTCCTGTCTTTCCAAAATTAACATAATAATAATAATAATAATAAATTCTTTAAGCACCAAACACGGCGCATAAGGCAGAAACCAGTGCTCTCCAGGTTGTTCATTGTGACGCCACTCCTCTTAGCTCTTGCACATTATTTAGGCCCAACGTTCTTCCTTCTCTTATTATTGTTCTTCTGAGTGTTTCTTTTGGTCTTCCTTTTTTCCTCTTACCCTCAGGAACCCAAGTGAGTGCCTGTAGTGGTATTCTGTTGTTTTGCATTCGTAGGACATGACCGATATATGACCATCGTCTTTTCCTTATATAGTTGGAGACATATTTCTGCCTAGAGTCTTCTCTTATTTGTCGATTAGTCTTGAATTCTTTCCAACTGATGTTCATGAGTTTTCTAAGACAATTGTTCTCGAATGTATTCAGCTTGTTCTCCAATGATTTTGTTATTTTCCAACTCTCACAGCCGTATGTTAACACTGAGATAACATTTGAATTAAACAGACGAAGCTTGGTATGTATATTCAATGATCGTAATTTCCAAATGTTAGATAATCTATTGAAGGCGCTAGCTGCCAAAGCAATTCTAGTATGAATTTCTCTTGTTGTGTCACCATCCTGAGTCATTTTACTGCCTAAATAATTGAAACTTTCAACTTTCTGTAGTTTTTCCCCATTCATGATGATATCAAAGGTCTCGTTAGAAAAGTTCATAGTTTTAGAGGCATTTATTTGGAGACCTATTTTAACCGAGAGATGACACAAATTATTTACTGCTTCTTGGGATTGTCTGGGTGTTGAACTTAAGAATGCTAAATCATCTGTGAAATCCAGGTCCTCCAGGAATTTTCCATTTGTCCATTTTATACCTAATTGTTCATTGTGGGTATAGTTTCTCATAACCCAATCAATAGCTATTCCAAAAAGTAGTGGTGACATAAGACAGCCTTGTTTCACCCCTGTTTCTACTGTAAACCATTCTGTATTCCCTTTATTTGTTCTAACACAACATCTTGCATTGTCATATAGCGCTTTGATTATATTCACATATTTTGTTGGAAAACCATAGATTGTAAGTATCTTCCACAATGATGGGCGGTGTAGACTATCAAAGGCTTTTTGAAAATCGACGAAGGTGATAATAAGTGGCGATTGCATTTCCACTGATTCTTCTATAATTGTTCTTGGTGTGAATATTTGATCAATACATGATCGTTTCGGCCTGAAACCCGCTTGTTCTTCTCTGATCTTTTCGTCAGCATGCAATTTAAGTCTTTCTAACATCATGCAACATAATAATTTTCCAGGTACTGATAATAGAGATATACCACGCCAGTTATTACAGTCTGATAGATCACCTTTCTTCTGTAACTTTACAAAAATACTGTCTTTCCATTGTTGTGGTGGTTGTTCTTCTCTCCATACTTCATTTATAATATCTAAAATTCTCAAGAGGTTGTTGTCATTAACTGCTTTAATCATTTCCCCTGAAATTTCGTCAACTCCAGCAGCTTTAAAATTTTTAAATCTTTTAACGGCTTGTTTGATCTCGTCCAGCGTGAATTCATCGCAAGTTATTGGCAAGGTGGTTGTGGGTGTTTCATTATTAAAATCAGGTGTTACTGTTGGTGGTGGTCTGTTTAGCACCTCCATGAAGTGCTCAGCCCATCTCTTCATTTGTTCTTTTTCTGTTGGTATTGAATTCCCTAATTTACCTTTAACAGGTGTTTCCATAGCAGTAGGCTGGTGACACAGTTGTTTTGTAATTTGATAAAGGCACCTACTATTACCAGTTCTTACAGCATTTTCAGCTTCTACGGCCAGTTCATTGATGAAATGTCTTTTATCTCTTCGAGTTTTTGTCTTCACTTCTTTATTTAACAAGTTAAAAGTTAGTTTGCAAGATTCAACTGCATTATGTGTACTTGCCGCTAGTAGTTTAAGTTTTGCTGTTTTCCTTTCTTGTATTTTATCCCAAGTATCTTCTCTCATCCATTTTTTCTTTTTATGTACTAGGTATCCGGTTGTCGCTACAGCTGCTTCTGTCATTGCTGTTTTCAGTTGTTCCCATTTAGTATCGATTGTCTTGGTGATATCGTTGTCAATTTTGCCTAAAGCATCGAAATAGCTGTTTATTTTGACATTATATTCCTCCTTTATATCATTTGATTGCAGTCTGTGTACATCTATTCTTCTATTTTTATTCGGTTGGTATAACTTCTTCAGTTTAATTCTCAGTTTAGCTATGCAGAGGTTATGATCGCTTCCGATCTCTGCACCTTTGTATGCTCTGACGTCTTAAACTGATGAGCGAAATTTTGCGCTTATGCAGAAGTGATCTATCTGGTTCCTAGTTCTGCCATCAGGTGAATTCCATGTTATCTTGTGGATATTCTTATGTGGAAAGATGGTGTCTGCCACACCGAGGTTTGATATTTCACAAAGTTCTAGAAGTCTTTCGCCATTTTGATTCATACAGCCTATGCCATGAGTACCGAGATATCTTTGTACTCCATCGTTGTTGTCACCTACTTTGGCATTAAAATCGCCCATGACTGCTATTATGTCATGCTTGGGTATTGTGTTGATGATACTTAGAAGTGCTTCATAGAAGTCATCTTTTGTGGTATCAAGAGCGTCGTTAGTTGGTGCATAACGTTGTACAATTGAGAGCTTGAAAAATCTTGTCTGAAATCTAGCTAATATTAGCCTCTCATTAATAGGTACCCAGCTGATGGTAAATAAAAGACTTTGTAAGACCTGTTCCTGCATTTTATAAGTAAAGCATAAATATTCCAAACCTTTTAAGAATATGTATGATGTAATGCCATACAATTAGTGAGCTAACAGATTTATGAGATATCAAAATACTGCAGTCACAAGAATAGTTCTTTTCAACTTTTTAATAGTGCTAAATAAAATTAAATTGAAGCTGAATAATTAGATAAAAGAATATTTTTTTTTTTAAAACAGCAAAGCTGGAGGTCAAGAGTATTAAAAAAAAGTTATATTTCAAGAAATGTTTCACAACACGGCCACAAATTAATTGCAGAAGTGTCCAACAATAAAATGGTGTATATTTAATGTACAGCTACAAATTTGCAATAACATCACATAAACTGTATAATGTAAAGTACACAAATTACAAGTGAAGCAAAAAAAAAAAAAAAACACAGCTGTTCTAATGTTCTTGACATGTAAAACAGAAATAGATACATAAGCCAGCCAAAAACTTCAGACTTCTTGAAGGATTTTGGAAATACTGTTTCTCTGACAAAATAGGCATAATCTTAAACAAAGATCCCTCCTGTGAGAAGTTAATGTGATTGAATTTACAACAGGCCCCAAGTTTCGGTTCCTAGCATTTTTTTACGTTTTTAAGGAAGATTACGGTGGGATTTTTTTATCTTATTCGTTTTTTTTATTTCTCTTTGTATAATAATAGAGTTTGGACTTTTTGTGTAGATTAAGAATTACGGTTTCTAGCAAAGATGGTAGTTTTAACTTTTAGACTGGCACCAGCGCGCTGTTTCATTGAGATAATTCGTTCATGGAAGATTTTCCAGTGTAACATAATGGCAGAGCATTTTCGGTTCTTCTCAGTGAGCGCGCTATAATTTTTAGTAAGGGTGAAATCAGATGGGGGTAGAGGGGGAGTTTTAAGCGCGTGGAAACAGGTCAGCAACGGAATTTTTCAGCTTGATCGTAAGTTCTAAAATTAGATCATGACCGCAGGCAATTCCTGGCCCGTTGGTTGGTTCATAGATCGACCCGCTTAAGAACAAAGCCTAGCTATGACTCACGCGTAGCGTGGTCTGGGGTAATAAATAAGCGGGGTTCCCTGGCAGAAGGGGAGATTTTTTTGAACTTCTACGCCTTGGAAAAGAACTGTCTGTATTTATATACAGAGCCGTCTGCTCTTTCGAGAGAAATTCGTGCTGCAGATATTTTCCAGGCGTGGCAGCTAGGGCTACAGTAGTCCTTGAGCGGCTAGAAGTTCGCCGGTCTTCTCAGGAGAAGAAGAGTCGGCAGAGCCAGAAAAGAAAGTGGAGTGGTGACAAGGTGGTCACTGGTGCAAAAGTTTTGTACCCAAGAGAGAGCAGGGAGCTGGAAGCACAGACTTCTTCAGCAAGAACAGATGTTCTTACCAAAATTCGGAGCTAGTTACGCTCATGTTAAACACACACTGATCATAGGCGCAGGGCCTAAAAAGTGTCGTGAATTTCGGGCATAATAATCCCGACAGCCTTGAGCCCACGAGCAGGGTATCCGGGCTACTGCAAAGTAATAATTCGTCTATTTGGAAGCAGCAATAGACCACGTCCCGAGTTTAATTTACCAAGCAAGTCAGCAGCTACAACAGGCGGAGAAGAGGGGAAAGGGTTAACACCCCTCTTTACTGCACGAGATAGATAGAGAGAAGGAGAGTAGTGGAGGAGTCGTGTTTCTGTAGGAACTAGGAGTGTCAGACAGACACTGAACATAACAGTAGAACTCAGCAAGTCATCTGTAAGTTGTGTCGGAGATGATAAAAGGGTTCTGGTCGTGGACTTTGTGATAGTCAGAGAATATTTAGCCTAGAGTGGAGCAGCGGCGGAGGCACGTCATTTGTGTAGAAACACGTCTGCAGACAGACGGACAGTAGGAGTTAGGGTGTGTTTACCCGATATCAGGTTGATTAGGAGAAAGACGGATCTGGTGTTAGAGATCCTCCTTCACATGTTGTTGTATTACTTACCTTTCTTCCTTACAGGTTGAGGGGAGGGCGACTGTGGGGTTACCTTGCCTAATCACTTGAAATTAATTGTTATGTTCTTTCCAGGTGTATGAACACGCATGTTTATTCTATTTTTGTAGTATGTTATATGAATTTTTTTTGTGTGGTGTAAATAAAATCCATTGTAAATTTCCGGCTGGATCAGTCACTTACTTCAACCTATATGTTGTCTGTAAGTGGTGTCTGTGGTGTTAAGTATTAAACCTTATCCCAGTCTTGGTAGCTAGAGGTAGTGAGGTTATCGCAAAACATTACGTCACTTAGTGGCAAGGGAGAGTCAATTTCGGTTCTCGACCCTTGACGCCAATAGCCTCATCTCCCACAGTCACTGTTATTTTCTTCTGAAATCTATCTTCTTAGTCTTTCTTTCCACTAGGGTCTAGTCTATTTAGGTAGGCAACCTCTAGTCTTAAATCCACTTCGTGACAAAGTGGGTGCTATCGTCCGGTGAATCATCTTTGGTAAGTTCAATTCTGTGATCTTGACAAAGTGGCGGCGTTCGTCCGGTAGATCATCTTTGTTGGGATCAATTCTGTGATCGTGTCAAGATTCATAGATTGTTTCTATAGGAAAGGTCTGGAAAATAGATTTCTTTATAATATCCCCTAGACAAGAGCTATATATAAACTGATCCAGCTATAGGTTTTTTTTTCCACAGGAAGTTTCTCCACAGGGTGCAGTCAGATTGTAGCTGTAGTTAGTTTGATGACTAGAGGTAACTGATGGCTAACTGAATTTTTCTTAACAGGAAGGTAAATTCGGGTTTTTAGGTAGCTGCTTAATGAAAATTTTTTCAGGTAGTTCTTCAGATTGGTGCTAGTCTGAGTTCGGGTTTTGGGACAGTGGTTATAGAGAGATTAATTCCTAGTAGTTAACGGGAAGTTATGGGACCTTCACGTCTCTATATTTGTGAGCTTACGGCAGAATTTGCAGGTAACATGGCCGATCTCGATAAAGTACATAAGATTGCACTTGAGGTAGCTAAGTTCATGGAGTACGGTGATAGCGAAATTCCACCCCTTCTGGAATATGCAGAAAGCCTGCAGAGGCAATATGAAGTAGACGACTTATTTGGCAATTGTCTAGCCTTGGCATGGACCTGTGCAAAAGCTGGGGACAGCGAAGCATTCATCCAAGAGTTCATAGAACAAGGAATACAAATGGTCCAGAAATCGGAAAGAAGAAGACAAGAACGGGAAATAGAAAGACAACACGGGGAAAAGCAGCGACTAGGAAGGGACAACCCCTCTGAAAATCTTGCGCCAGTAAAGGATAACTTGTCGGCTCAAACTGCGCCCCAACTCCAGGAAAAGGACTTTCCGTTGGAAATGGACCCTAAGCCCAAACAAGGAAAGGATTCAGGTAAGGAAAGCAGCGCTTACAACGCTGGGAAGATTACGAAGCGATCCCAGGCGTGGAAACTGCATAACAGGGGGAATAATGCAAGCAAGCATTATAATTCGGATGGCTACCGATTCTCCCATGCTCGTGAGAGAGCACAACATACTCGACATGGAAAGTCGAGGCCAGGGTTCGAATCCCTAATAAGACATGTTTCGCCAGCTCCCCAGAGGGACAGCGAAAAACGACAGGAAGAGGTGCATTCGCCTGACATCCCTGTGCAGCCTAATGGCCAAACAGAGGTGACGCCTCTGATTGTGGAAATACATTCTTTGTCGTCGGGAATTAGGCCCCCGATGGTATTAGCTCCTTCAGGAGAGGGACATACTGACGAGAACTGTATTCAAGGAACGTTGGAACAAGTCACTGAGAGCTTTATCTCAGATTCTCCGCGATCAAACGGGATCTTAAACCGTCAAGTGTCACTGCAGGACACATTCCAACTGACGCCAGTAACTCTCACAGGGGAGGGCAAGGTTGAAGGTAGAACCAGGGTGTTAGACGGAGAGCTCCCGTGGTCTACAGGTTCATCTCACCAACTTTTCAGGCCAGAAAAGAGTGAGAAAAGCGGCCTTACGCATTTGCAAGGAGCTACTTTAGAGAGCTCTGTCCCTCTTCATATTGGTAGGGGAAGAGCGATCACAGAACCACTGCCAGGGGCAGATATTACCTATCTTTTCCCCAAGATAGAAGCTACTGGGATCAGTGTGGATTCAGTAGAAACCCAGCAAGAGATCGGAAACTCGATGTCAGAGGTACACGAGAGTTCTCATTTTCATTTTAAGGTACCAGCGGTTTCAAACCCGCTGATGAGCAGCAAGGTAGTCGCCATCGCCAGGCCTCTACATAGCAATTCGGTCATGTCAGTTGACCAAGCCAGCATTGCGCCGGACAAGGCAAGGGAAGTTCCAGACCCGCCAGTGGACGGCCCCGGTCTGAAGAGAGATCAACCCTCCCACCGGAGCATGGGAGTAGTTATGGAGAGGAAGAAGAAGAAACAGGTGCGCGTTTCTTTGGCCAACAAACTTTTCCAATTTTGGAACAGTGATTCTCGCTCGAGGGACATTACAG
The DNA here is from genome assembly GCA_024509875.1 of Oreohelix idahoensis. NCBI lineage: Eukaryota > Metazoa > Mollusca > Gastropoda > Stylommatophora > Oreohelicidae > Oreohelix > Oreohelix idahoensis. The sequence continues at coordinate 82,663 of JAMPIV010015345.1, forward strand.
TCGGCCGCAGGTATCTCAGGTCAACCAGGTACAGGCCATACAAACGTAAACACCCAGCGGATAGCCTTTATCGGACAGCACGTAACCCGCGAATTACCTGTACAGTGGTCAGGGAATTGTGCGGGAGCTGTACTCCACTAAGGGCAAGGACACTTATCAGGAAGAAACCCTGGAGGAGAAAATTAAGTAAACAAGGCCAGGTGCACACAAGAAGGAGGTATGTTATGGTTGATTGGCCCAGCCGCCTGCCAGTTGCAGAGCGACTCAAAGACAGAGGGAGAGAAAAGGCGAAGAGCGACCATTTGTGTTGCGGTCGCCAGGCGGTATTCACCAGTTGTGATCGTACAACTTCAGGACTGACAGTCAGATCTGTAGACTTGTATAGGGGCCAGTCTGGAAATACAAGATCACATTAAATTAGATCGTGTACCACGAACTTGAAGAGGGGGGTAATGTGAGAAGTTAATGTGATTGAATTTACAACAGGCCCCAAGTTTCGGTTCCTAGCATTTTTTTACGTTTTTAAGGAAGATTACGGTGGGATTTTTTATCTTATTCGTTTTTTTTTATTTCTCTTTGTATAATAATAGAGTTTGGACTTTTTGTGTAGATTAAGAATTACGGTTTCTAGCAAAGATGGTAGTTTTAACTTTTAGACTGGCACCAGCGCGCTGTTTCATTGAGATAATTCGTTCATGGAAGATTTTCCAGTGTAACATAATGGCAGAGCATTTTCGGTTCTTCTCAGTGAGCGCGCTATAATTTTTAGTAAGGGTGAAATCAGATGGGGGTAGAGGGGGAGTTTTAAGCGCGTGGAAACAGGTCAGCAACGGAATTTTTCAGCTTGATCGTAAGTTCTAAAATTAGATCATGACCGCAGGCAATTCCTGGCCCGTTGGTTGGTTCATAGATCGACCCGCTTAAGAACAAAGCCTAGCTATGACTCACGCGTAGCGTGGTCTGGGTAAATAAATAAGCGGGGTTCCCTGGCAGAAGGGGAGATTTTTTTGAACTTCTACGCCTTGGAAAAGAACTGTCTGTATTTATATACAGAGCCGTCTGCTCTTTCGAGAGAAATTCGTGCTGCAGATATTTTCCAGGCGTGGCAGCTAGGGCTACAGTAGTTCTTGAGCGGCTAGAAGTTCGCCGGTCTTCTCAGGAGAAGAAGAGTCGGCAGAGCCAGAAAAGAAAGTGGAGTGGTGACAAGGTGGTCACTGGTGCAAAAGTTTTGTACCCAAGAGAGAGCAGGGAGCTGGAAGCACAGACTTCTTCAGCAAGAACAGATGTTCTTACCAAAATTCGGAGCTAGTTACGCTCATGTTAAACACACACTGATCATAGGCGCAGGGCCTAAAAAGTGTCGTGAATTTCGGGCATAATAATCCCGACAGCCTTGAGCCCACGAGCAGGGTATCCGGGCTACTGCAAAGTAATAATTCGTCTATTTGGAAGCAGCAATAGACCACGTCCCGAGTTTAATTTACCAAGCAAGTCAGCAGCTACAACAGGCGGAGAAGAGGGGAAAGGGTTAACATCCCTCTTTACTGCACGAGATAGATAGAGAGAAGGAGAGTAGTGGAGGAGTCGTGTTTCTGTAGGAACTAGGAGTGTCAGACAGACACTGAACATAACAGTAGAACTCAGCAAGTCATCTGTAAGTTGTGTCGGAGATGATAAAAGGGTTCTGGTCGTGGACTTTGTGATAGTCAGAGAATATTTAGCCTAGAGTGGAGCAGCGGCGGAGGCACGTCATTTGTGTAGAAACACGTCTGCAGACAGACGGACAGTAGGAGTTAGGGTGTGTTTACCCGATATCAGGTTGATTAGGAGAAAGACGGATCTGGTGTTAGAGATCCTCCTTCACATGTTGTTGTATTACTTACCTTTCTTCCTTACAGGTTGAGGGGAGGGCGACTGTGGGGTTACCTTGCCTAATCACTTGAAATTAATTGTTATGTTCTTTCCAGGTGTATGAACACGCATGTTTATTCTATTTTTGTAGTATGTTATATGAATTTTTGTGTGTGGTGTAAATAAAATCCATTGTAAATTTCCGGCTGGATCAGTCACTTACTTCAACCTATATGTTGTCTGTAAGTGGTGTCTGTGGTGTTAAGTATTAAACCTTATCCCAGTCTTGGTAGCTAGAGGTAGTGAGGTTATCGCAAAACATTACGTCACTTAGTGGCAAGGGAGAGTCAATTTCGGTTCTCGACCCTTGACGCCAATAGCCTCATCTCCCACAGTCACTGTTATTTTCTTCTGAAATCTATCTTCTTAGTCTTTCTTTCCACTAGGGTCTAGTCTATTTAGGTAGGCAACCTCTAGTCTTAAATCCACTTCGTGACACCTCCAGTAAAAAGATGAGGCATTTGTACAGACTGTTTACCTCAACATCAAGAAGTGAATAGAAGAAAACAACCAAGAATTTAAAACAAAGAACACTTCAGTAAAAACTGGAGGCTATTTGCAAAGACTGCCTCCAACTATCTGTCCCTAAATCAACAGAATAGATAATACATCACAAAAAGAATCAGTTTTTATCAATTTGAGTTTATCAGTCTATTACAGTTTGTTTATAACTCCAAGAATAAAAAGGTAAAGGAACCCGTTACACGCCCATTGAGGCATATTGGGAATATGGTGTTAGGCCCATATTATCTTGACCGTCGGCACACGAGGGGTGATGTGGTCGGCATCACGCCGGCCGCCTTAACCTTCCCAGAGTAGCTCTGGTACCCATTTGGGGCTGGGTCGACCCAGGAGCCGTTTGTGGCCTAAAAATTTTCCGCCTCATCTGGGGATCGAACCATAGACCACTGCGCTAGGAAGCCAGTGCACTAACCACTATGCTACCGCGGCTCCATAACTCCAAGAATAGTTGCACATAAATAAGAATATGGTATGTATCCTCTGATCTGTAGAATTACCATAAACATGTTGAAGCCAATCTTCCAACAAAACTGGGTGGATGTAATTTTAATGACATATATCACATGATTTACTATAATTATTGATATTAATTGTAAAAATGTCCAGGACCAACTTACCATGGACAACTGCACTGATTAACCTGGAATTAAAATTGGGATCATCAGCCATTAAAACCCAGAAACTAGATTCCGGGAAGGCTACATCAGAATCTGCATTTAAATTATTACTGTAGCAGCTGTTGGTCACAGAAGTCACATCTTGAAGTTCACCACTACTATCTGTGTGGTATGACTGCGAGCCTTGTCTGGGATGCAAATATTTCACATATATGATATATATATATATAAATAGATATATGAAAATTTTTTTTTAAATATTACCTTGTTTATACTCAGTTCATGTTATAATCTTAAGTCTTAAAATTATAACATGAACTGAGTATAAACAAGGTAATATTTAAAAATAATTTTTCATAAGCCATGGTGAACATGACTCAAGATTTGAATAAATTTATATCAGTGATAATAAAACTGATGCCTTTAATTCCATGATGCACGCTGATATAGTTACATTACTAGCTTCTGTGATAAGGAAAGAAAATATAAATATGATAACCTATTCACTTTGACTGCAGCTGAATATTACATTTTTAATAAGCTTTCTTTCATTTTATGGATTAAAAGTAAAAGACAAAATGTCATCATATAAGTCAATCACCAATCAATCAATCAATCACCAATCAATCTATCATAAATCAATCAACAATCAATCAATCATCAATCAATAAATCATCAATCATCATCAGCACCCTTCAGATCCCCAAGGAGCAAGTCTTCCTGTCCCATGTCATCAGCTCAAGGTCTTTCCATGTCTTCTTCATGTCTATCTCCAGTTTTCTTCTCCATGTGTTCCTTAGTCTCCCTCTACCTCTCTTACCCTGGGGATTCCAGAACAAGGACTGCCTTGTAATGCTATCAACAGGTTTACTCAGTGTATGTCCTGTACATCTCCAACATCTTCTTCTCATCTCTTGTTCTACTGGCACTTGTCTGGTTCTTATTTGTAAAATTGAAATTGTACCATTTTGTCTTTTACCTTTAGCCCTGTATCAAGTTCAACAGATTTATCATCATAAATCATTGTACTTTGTGCTTCTTGTGAAGCATGTAGCCCCTCTGTAGATGGTGCCCATTCAGCAAGCCTGCAACAAGCATTCACATGCTCTTGCAGCAGTGGATTCTGTGGCAATTTGTTTTACGTGATGAGGTTACCAGCCTCATGTACAACCTCATATAAGTTGCCATGTACAACAGGCCTAATGGAGCAGTAGTTCTATTTATTTTTTTTTGGTCTCTTCAGAGACCCCATTGGGAACTACACGGGCACTTTTACAGATTAACTATTCCCAAAACCATCCACTTGAAGTAATGAGTGTTAAAATATTTTCTGTCAAGATGTGGATGAACTGTAAGTTTCAGTAGTTATCCATGAGGATCACAACGGGAGGCATAGGCTGTCATGATTTGTGAAACACTACATTCTCTCAATGCTCATTCTAAATATATCTAAACTAATCAAATCTACAAGAAAGAATGCATCTCTTACCTGGCTAAAACTCCTAATGTGTTCAATGACTGTGAATCTACAACAGTATGTTCAGTGACATCAGAAAAAGTTAACAATGTGCCTCTGCTAGGAGGTGGCTCTGGGCTACTGTGCTCAAACTTCTCAAGCTTGCTATCCTCAACTGGTATGGCTGAATTAAATGATCAAAAAGAAAACAGAATCAAAATCAGACCATAGCACTTTACAACACCAAAGTGCAGCTGTAAAGTCATATTTTTCTGAAAAGTAACATTTCTGTATAAAGACTTTAAGTGGGTATTTTCAAGAATCAGACTGAAAAATATCTGACAGGAATCTCTCAGAAACAAAGTAACCTGATGAATGATTGCAATAGTAATGAAATCAATTTAGAGAAATTAAAAGTATGATCATAATTAAAAACAATGACACTTTCACTGTGAAAACAAGTATAAAAGAAAAGTAAAATGTCACCACAAACACTTTAACTGTGAGATAAGTAAAAGTTGAAGTGAATACCTAAAATTTAGAATATAACAATTTTTTGACAATAAACTAAATGGTCAAACAATTTAAAAACAACCACAAATAATTTAAAGACAGCCCAAAAGCAGAGTGCTTACCATCATCTACAACAAAACTGGCTACATCTCTTTCTGTGAAGACATTCAGACTATTCTGTAGAGCTCTGACCCACATTTCTGCTTGGTTATCTGGATCAACCAACAGCGGCCAACAGTGCTTGCGGTTGTGACAGCAAGCTCGCATAATGAGAGCATTCTGAATCTAGTATACGCAAGAATATGATAGTGAAAGGACTAGTTAACTCACGAAACACAGTGTTCAAGAATAAGTGTCCAAATAACATTTGAGTTACACATAAATCTTGAAGTGATGGTGAAGTTTTGGGCTGGATTATTTCCCAAGTCCAACAAAGCTGAAAACATTTATGGAATTCTGAGATGAAACAGTGGAATCAATTACAGTATGCATAATTTTCTTTCATGTATGTGTTATCAGGACCTGAAAGGGAGGCAAAAATTATAACACTTTGACCCACCAGGCATCTTGAAAGAGGTCATTAAGGAAAATTGGGCATGGGGTGGCTACCCCATCCTTAAAAACTTATATACCCATAGAAACTTTAAGTACATTATGAACATGTCATCCAAATCAAGTAATTAAACTCAGCCATTTAGAATGGAAAATGGTACTTTATCAAGGAGGATATTGTGGTATGGAGAATGCCAAGAAAAGTGTGGATTACTGACTAACCTTTTTTTATCTCTGATAACCTCCAGAACTGACATCTCAAATATTATGGACACTATATGAACAAGGAAGAGCTGCACAGGTAATAAAAGAAACGATAAAGCTATAAAACTGTCATCTTACGACGGTGAGAAACAAGACAGAAAGCAGAAGGTAAGGAGAAACTGAGCACAGGAGAAACAGTATTATTCTCAGGACAGGAGGAGATAAGTACACCTCACAGTGAAGGCGTAGCCCTAATGCTGTAAGATGAGACATAGAAGGCGCTTACAGAATGACGAGCAATGGTACCCAGACTAATGTCAGAGACAATATAAAATACCAACAAGAATAAATAGACGAACAAACTTCTTAGCAGAAATGGAACACCTTGTTAAAGGCCTATGCTAACTGGGGAGTGGAAGGGCAATGATGATGATGAATATGTTGAGTTAAAAAAAAAATGTAACACACTGAATGTAGATCTGTAGGCAGGTTTTTCATGCGCCATTCACTCAGTTCATCAAAATCTGACAAAATTTCTTGAAGAGCAAGATTTGGCCGTGTGGGCAGTACACAGTTCTCATCCTCATCCGAATCATCATTAAAGTCCTCAGGCACCACAGTCTGCATTGTGTCTTGTCTCTTCAGCTCAGACCTGTAGTAACTACTGCCATCATAAAGAGCAGACGTGTACTTGAAAGTCTTCACCTACAAAGATTTTAAAACAAAAATATGGATAGCTGCTGTAATTAGATAACTCAAGATACAATTGTCAAATATTTTTTTATAAAAAAGGAATGCAAGGAATAGTTTTATAAATCTTAAGAACAAGATGAATGTGTTATCTAATACACTGTTTCTATCAAGCCTGTCAGCAAACACTTCAGTTTCACTGTTACTTCTGCTTTCACTACAACTTTTGTAGTTAAAACTTCAATACAAATTATTATTGCTGCTAGCAAGAATTATGTCTAGCATTTCTACAACACTAAAATATTCTCTTCCATTTGTACAGGTATGGAACCATTTATCTGGCATGCGTTAGACCTTAGGATAGGGAGTTTTTTTTTTTGTGGAACTCGGGCAGCCAGGCCTAAAATGTAAAAAAAAAAAAATGCACGCAGGTACACACACAAAATAATAATTAACAAAAAAGAAGTAAATATTTATTGAGCTGAGTTGATTCATATCAATTACATGGCATTTTGGGCAGAGGACATATCTTCAGAAATCTCTTGACAGTTTGGGGAAGGCAGTCACACCAGAAATTGAAGGGTGTATGCTGTACATGTCTTCCTGAGTTCCATTAACTTTGGTAAATCACTATCACCATACAATTTTAACAGTTTTTCTTATTGGTTCATTACGTCATAGATGGTACATGAACCAGTACCATACTCTTCACACAAAAACTTCACTGATGCATCTCTGCTGATATTTTAATAACTACACTGTATCCTTAATATTTAGAGACATAACTTCCTTTTGGCAGTCTTGTCACCCAGAGTTTTTCTGCAGGCCTTTTTTCTCATACCTATATGTGAACAGGACTGAAAAAAAAGGACTAAAAATGTGAGCAACAATCATGAGAAAAGCTTTCACCACAGACTCGTTTAAAAACAATCACACCACCTTAAGCAAACTGGAAGCTCAAGGAATTACTTGGTGCACAGTTTAATTATTACATGTTGTTCATTTCAGTTTTTGGAACATTCTTGATACAGGGATACATGGCCCCATACCTGTACCATACATTTTTTCAATGAAATCAAAACCTCCATAAACAATGTCTCCGTAGAAAAATAAATAACAAAATACATAAATGAACATTTTACATATTATAGTGTGACAAGACGCATTATATGAGAAATGATATTCAGAACAGGGTAAGGGAGGGTAAAGGATCCCGTTACACGCCCATTGAAGCATATTGGGAATATGGTGTTAGCCCCATATTTTCCTGACCATCGGCACATTAGGGGTGATGTAGTCAGCATCACGCCGACCGCCTTAACCTTCCCAGAGTTGCTCTGGTACCCAATTTATGAGGCTGGGTCGACCCCGGAGCCGTTTGCGGTCTAAAAAATCCCACCTCAACTGGGGATCAAACCGTGGACCACCGAGCTACGAAGCCAGTGCACTAACCACTGCGCTTCCACGGCTCCAATTCAGAACAGACCAAGCAATAATTAGATCAGGTCACAACCTAGTCCATAAACTTGATCATGTGACCAGTTTTTTAACAACATACAAGTGTATAAGAGTGAAGTCCGATTAGCTAGAGTGTTGCAGTACTGTACTTTAGGTTTTTATTCTACAGATACCAAAAATATATATACAAAACATACTGGGACATCTTGTGTAGGGTATAATAGAAAAACCAGAGCATCAACAAACAACCTACGCGAGTAAAGGGGTTTAATTTAATTTAATAGCCTTCTTAACTCTTTCAGTCCCAAGCAAAAAAGTGGGTTTGGCCCAAACAAAAATGGCCATACCAGTATGTTTTTATTGTTTTTGTCTGGAAATAACCAAAAGCGTGGGTATATTTGTGCCTCTGAAAATTGATATTATATTCATATTTTTCAAACGTTTCAGGTTAGTTACCAAATCGCAAAACTGTTTACCATGGCAACAAGTGATAGCGCCACAAAAAACGCATGTACACCTCGTCTAACTGCTGAACAGGCTAGAAACTTGTTTCAGCAATTGATTGATAGATCTAGCGACCAGGAGGACAGTGAAAACAATGTGGACATTGATTCAAATAGTGATTTTTCTGGCAGTGATAACAGTAGTAGTGACAATTCAAGCAGTGGTGATAGCGAAGATATTAGAAGTCCTGAGCCATCGGTGGGTCGTAAAAGAGCAACAACCTTGGTTAGAGTTACCAATAGTGCAGGAAATACTATAGGCCTAACTAAAGAAAGAGAGCAATGGAAGCAAGTGACTGAGGGTGAAACAACGAATAGTTTTTATTTTGTTCCAACTCGTGAACCAGGTCTGCAAGCAAATCTTGATCCAACTTCCTCTGTGCTTGATTGCTGGCTTACATTACTGACACCAGATGTTTTACATTCTTTGGTCAAAGTAATAAATAAATATGTGACATAAAGAATTCAAAACCCCCATCTTCAAAAAGTCTTCGTCTGCTGCTTGGAAACCTGTCACTGACTATGAGCTTTTGAAATTTTTCGCAGTAACAACTGCAATGGGTTTAGATAAAAAGCCATCGGTAAAAGATTATTTGGCACAGACACCTCATAATTATACACCCTGATATGGCAATATGTTTTCAAGATCTAGGTTTGAAATAATTTGCCATACAATGATGCATGTTGGAGATGCTGATTCAGAAGGAAAGGACAAAATAGAGCCTTTTTAAATTTGCTCGTTGCGAAGTTCCAGGATGCATTTTATCCATTTCAGAATTTAGCCATTGATGAAATGGTTATTGGGTATAATGGACACTGGAAACACAAGCAGTACAATGCAACAAAGCCAAGCAAGTATCACATTAAGACCTTTGGATTGTGTGATTCTGCCACAGGATATGTCTATTCTGTATTGACATACTTTGGGAAGAATACATCATATATTCTTGCTAATGACTCTACAACAAGTCAGGCGGTGAAGGTATTTGATTTCTTGCTACAAGGAATTGGGAAGGGCCACCATGTATTTGCTGACAGATACTACACTGTGGATACACTGATAACCTATCTGTTGAGTAGGGCATTCATTATACTGGCACAGTCAACATCAACAGAAAAAACTTTCCCCTTCAACTGAAGATCCTCTCCCTCCAGCACCGAGAAGCTAGGTGGTACAAAAATGGTGATGGATCTCAGATATGTGTTGCTTGGCGAGACAAAAAGGCAAAGAAACCATGTATTGTTGTGTCCACTGAAACATCAGTTGAGATGGTGCAAGTCGCAACTCAACGTCACAACTTAGTCGAAAAACCCAAACCAGTACACCGGTACAATTTTTGCATGAATGGATGTGACCACAATGATCAAATGGTAGCTTACTATGGCAATTTCCAAAGAAAAACTAGAAAATGGTGGAAGAAAATTTTCTACTTGATTATAGAGGTGTCCCAGGTAAATGCCCATATATTATACATCCTCAGTCATGCTGATGAGAAGTCGGTGTCATCGAAAATTTTCAAAGACAAACTGATTGATCAGTTGACTGAGAAGGCTGCCTCCATAACTCCACCTGATCTAGTAGCCACCAGTGGCAATAAGAAAGGTAGGAAATTTTTAGGAACCAAAGTTAAAAGATTTGAGGCTGCAAAGTACATTGTGGATTACACTGACAAAGATAGGAACTGTATAGTGTGCTCAACACCTGCGAAACGAGCCCGAACAAATTTTTATTGCATCGGATGCCCCGAAAATCCCCATCTCCATCCAAAGAGCTGTTTTAGGCTGTACCATACGCATGATACCAACGGGCTGATCACCCGTTTGCCAGTCACTTCGATTACGGAAACAACAGCAAATGGGTTGATTTGCCGTTGCCCTAAAGACGCCACTAGGCGTGATGGGAAACAATGGCAAAGAAAACCTATCTGCTGTTGCCCTAAGACGCCACTAGGCGTAATGGCCACTGACTGCTTTGACGGTTGGTGGCTAAGGACGGAAGAAGAAGAAGATACGCATGATCCTTCAGCTGTAACTCACTAAAGACATTGACATACTGTAAATAAGTTATAGATGTTGTGTTTTCTCAAAGGTGCTATTTATACAAAATTTCTGAGATTTTTTGGAAGTGGTGTAGGTGTGATAATGTAAGTCATTAATAGTGTATTTATTAGCTATTGTGCGTGTTCTTGGGCTTGTTTTTCTTGTCATTGGATATACTACATGAAAATCACCAAGAAAAAAAACATTAGCTGCCTCAGGAACAAGCAAGTTGCAGGTAAGTTGGTAAGTTGATAATTTAAAAAAAATGTTGCATGCATTTTCTTTCTATCAATCATTTTATATTATTGATAATATCTACCATTCTAAATAAACATATATTTTTCAGCTTTAGGCAATAGTACATTCATTTATCATCAAAATGACATATAATTCATAAATCTCTGTTTAAAATTAATAAATCTGCAGCTTAAGTTCTCCAAACACATACAGAGAGAAAATGGGGAACAAATTTCAGACACTTTTTGGGAAGTGGCATAGGTGTGATAATGTAAGTTACCAATAGTGTAAATATTAGTCAGTGTGTGTGTTCTTGGGCTTCTTTTTCTTGTTATTGGATATAATAATAGTAATAATAAATTCTTTAAGCACCAAACACGGCGCATAAGGCAGAAACCAGTGCTCTCCAGGTTGTACATTGTGACGCCACTCCTGTTAGCTCTTGCACATTGTTTAATCCCAACATTCTTCCTTCTCTTATTATTGTTCTTCTGAGTGTTTCTTTTGGTCTTCCTTTTTTTCCTCTTACCCTCAGGAACCCAAGTGAGTGCCTGCAATGGTATTCTGTTGTTTTGCATTCGTAGGACATGACCGATATATGACCATCGTCTTTTCCTTATATAGTTGGAGACATATTTCTGCCTAGAGTCTTCTCTTATTTGTCGATTAGTCTTGAATTCTTTCCAACTGATGTTCATGAGTTTTCTAAGACATTTGTTCTTGAATGTATTCAGCTTGTTCTCCAATGATTTTGTTATTTTCCAACTCTCACAGCCGAATGTTAACACTGAGATAACATTTGAATTAAACAGATGAAGCTTGGTATGTATATTCAATGATCGTAATTTCCAAATGTTAGATAATCTATTGAAGGCGCTAGCTGCCAAAGCAATTCTAGTATGAATTTCTCTTGTTGTGTCACCATCCTGAGTCATTTTACTGCCTAAATAATTGAAACTATTGGATATACTACATGATAATCACCAAGAGAAAGGTATTACCTACCATAGAAACAAGCAATTTGAACATAAGTTGATAATTTGGAAACAAATTTGAATTGATTTTTGTCTGTCAATCATTTTACATTACTAATAATATCTACCATATTAAGTAAACTTTAATTTTATCAGCTTTAGGCAATAGTACATTCATTTATCATCAAAATGACATATAATTCATAAAAATCTATTTAAAATTAAGAAAACTACAGATTAAATCCATCATGCACCTACAGAATGAAAATGGGAACACAATTTAATTCGGCCACAGTGTGTTTTTCAATTCGGTAGTTAATGTGTTAATAATAAACCCAAAAATAAAAAATGTCTATGAAATAAATGTAATGTTACTGAAACCTAACATTTTAATTAAAGAGTATAATGTTCTTTGTTTATCCCTCTCTCTGTTGTGCTCATACCTGTGGAAGCAAGGGCAAGTGAGAGTTGACTTCACTATGACATGTTGTAATACCGTGAGAACCAGAGACTGTCTCATTGGCCTTGTTAATGTTCTGATGCGCGTGACCCTGTTGTGAACATGTTTCAATAAACAGCTGTAAGTTAGTTGTCAATGAGTATGGATCTTGATCCATGTACTTCTGAGCATCAAAAGCATTCTGCTTGATATTTTCTAGCCAGTCATGCAGGAGGTCTAGTCTTGATTGGTCTTCAAGGGGCCCATGATACGTCAAAGTAGCTGAGGTTATAAGGGCATCCCCTGCAGCAGAGACTATGCGCTTTCGAGTCCTCTTCAGCTCAGAGCGCCACAGGAAGTGTTGCACTGACATGTTCTCCATTAAATTGCTGGCACGAGCTATTTTACGTTCAATGGCCTGTTCCGAAAAAAGATATGTTAGTGTTAACTTATGAATGTTAGTAGTAAATATCAAAATGATTCTACTAAGAGGAAGGGAAGTATGTTCAAGCTCCAACTTTTTAACTTAACAAATTGTCGCCTTAGTACTGCTTTATTCTATCTTCACTTTTGGCCAAAATTGACCTGAGGTCATAAAGGAGGAAAGGGTAAAGGATCCCGTTGCACGCCTATTAAGGCATATTGGGAATATGGTGATAGGCCCAAATTTTCTCGGTCATCAGCAAACTAGGGGTGATGTGGTCATAAATCGACATAAAATAGTTTTGTCTATCATCCTACACAATATTTTACAGTTAACTATTTGGATCATCGATATATCTATCGTTTCAACTACTAACCCAAAAAATGTGAACGCTTTGTTCTCAAAACAAGCTGAAGAGAAGGAATAAAGCAGTATTAAGGCAACAAAATGCCAAAGAGCAATAATTTTATGTATATATTATATGCATATGTGGATGGATGATGAAATATGTAACATTTCTGTCTATCTCATTCAAGGGTAAAACATGAAAAACCTCTCATTTTGGCTACAATATTCATTCTGAGATTTGTATACTTAATGAAAGTTTAGCTTCTAGGCTACCCAATGGTACATGTCTCAAAAATCTAAATAATCAAACTACATTAAAAAAAAAAAAAACTTCAGAAAGCAATGGTCTATTCTAAAAAATTTTTATATTAACTGAAAATTAACTTACTTACTTACTTAGTCGTTCCCCTTCTACCGTGAGGTGTAGAGGTTTGGAAGAGAGAGCGCCAGACCATTCTATCAGCTGTCTTCTTCCTGGCCTGGTTCCATTCTAGTCCTCGGTCCTTCAAAGATTGTCTAATGTTGTCCTCCCAGCGGACTCTGGGTCGTCCTGGAGGTCTGGATCCCTGGCTCTTTGTTTCCCATGCTTGTCGTGGTAGCCGATCTTCTCCCATTCTGCAGACATGGCCAAACCATCTTAGTTGGGACTGTTCTATTTGGGTCTGCAGCGGATGGGATTTTAGGCCTTGATGGATCGTCTGGTTGCGGACCATGTCTCTTCTTGTTACTTCAACCACTTTCCTCAGATACCTCATTTCTGAGGTTTGGATCTGGCTTTTGTGGGTTGTAGTCATTGCCCACGACTCGCATCCATATGTCAAGACTGGGACATAGGTGGAGCGGTATACAGCCATCTTCGTTTTCTTACCAACCTCTTTCTTGCTGAGGAATCCACGATTTATGGCCTGAAAAAGTCTCCCAGCCGCTGCTTTCCGAGTGGCCAACTCTTCTTTGATGCCTCCCTTTCGGTCTATAATAGCTCCGAGATATTTAAAGTGGTCGACCTGCTCCAGGACCTGTTCTCCCAACTTAATCTGATGTTTTCTTTCTTCTCGTGATATCACCATGGATTTTGTTTTAGAGCTGCTTATGACCATCCCTCTCTTCTCCAGCTCTTCCTTCCAGACTTGCAGGTTGGATTGGAGATGTGCCTCTGATTTAGCAATCAGGGCAACATCATCAGCAAATGCCAGCTCCAAAATATAGACCTGTCTCATCTTCCAGTACCCCACTGAATACTTTCTTGTTCTCTCCTTACATGCCTTGATGACATCGTCCATAAGGAGTATGAAGAGGTAAGGTGATAGGATATCACCTTGTCTTACACCAGTCTGAAAATTAACACGACTTTTTTTTAGAATATGACATTTCATACATACATACCCGCATAAAACCTGCATAAAAGTTTACAATCTTTTTCTACTTTAATAATTGATTTAATTACTGCAAGAATTATTGAATCAACTTTCCTGTGATACCTGAATCTCTCCGTCTAAAATTGTGTAAATATTAGGACTTGTTACTTTGTAATTGACAAGGAAGGGACAGATCTGGGATATGTAACAAACCTATTTGTTTAAAATATACTGAAGCACATTAAAAACGCACCACCTGTATAATCCAGGAACAGAGTGTGAAATGTAAATATAAGTGTTTACAGTTTACATATTTGGAATCTTTATTCATTTTCCTATGAATCCATGCTGGTCATTAATTTGTACATTTGATTGTTATGAAATTCATTGCATTCTGTGCAGGCAAGGGAGAAAACCAAAAAATGCAACCAATAAAAAAATTCATTCACACTATCCTCAGTATCTGGTATGTCCACCGTGTGTTTGCAAACAAGCTTGGCAACGGCTCCGCATGGAACGCACAAGTCACTGAAGGAAATTCCAGGGAATCAAGTCCCATTCACGTGTAAGAGCAGCTTCGAGCTGTTGCAGATTAGCTGGAGAACCTTGCCTGTAGACTCTGCGTCCAAGCTCGTCCCATAGATGTTCTATAGGGGACATGTCTGGTGATAGGGCAGCCCAATCAATCGTCACAATGTTCTGCTGCTGTAGATATTGCTGCGTAATGCATGCGGTGTGCGCACGTGCGTTATCCTGCTGGAGAAGCTGCAAGTCTGGATAATTTGTGAACGCAGGAGCAACCAATGCATCCAGAACCTCATCTCGATATGTCACAGCATTAACATTTCCACAGAAGACGTGAAGAGGCAAGCTATGGTGAAAACTGAATCCTCCCCAAATGTGAATACTGCCACCTCCAAATCGGTTGTGCTGACGAACACAGCAATCTGCAAAGCGCTCTCCACACCGTCGCCAAATCTGCATACGTCCATCAGCAAAGGATATGTTGAATCTGCACTCGTCTGTGAATAGGACAGCATTCCACTGCAGTCTACCGTAAAATCTCGCGTATAATACGCACAATTTTTACTCATTTTTGCCCGCTTAAACTCGGGTGCGTATTATACGCGAGTACTAAAAAATACGTAATTTTCGATATCGAAAGTAACCTACATTGGAAAGTCTGTCAAGTTTTTGTCACAATTTGACAGTGAAAATGGCGCAAAATTGAATGTGCCATGTGTTTTCGATTGTGTCAGACATTGTTGCAAAACGTATTTCGCACTCTTGGTCTTCAATCTGTTTTGATATTAAGCTTGGTCGCTTGGTTGTGAAGTTTGTCATTTGATTATTTTGAGCCCTTAAAATGAATTCGAGAAAATGTTGTACTGCAGCAGAAAAGCTCTTAGTGGTAAAATATGCAGAATCTAACGGCAATCGGGCAGCAAGTCGACATTTTTCCATTAACGAGTGCAACATTCGATTATGACGAAAAAAACAGAAGCGTTGCAAGTGTTGCCTAGTAAGAAAAAGGCGAATCGTGGGTCACCACCAGATCTTCCAGACCTAGAAAAAAACATTATTGGAGTGGGTAGTGGATAGAAGATAACAAGGCATCGGTGTTTCATGCATTGAAATCCGACTTAAAGCTCTGGAACTTAAAAAATCTCGTACAGGCACAACAGCATTTAAAGTGTCATATGGATGGGCAGTTCGCTTTATGACGCGACATGATCTTTCAGTTCGTCGAAGAACTACTATCGCGCAGCATCCTCCATCTTCTTTCAGTTTTTTAACAAATGTTTCATAAAATAAAATCTTGAAAAATTATGGTGCGTATTATACACGAATTTTCATTTTACCAGAAAATTTTGGGCTAAATCAAGCATGCGTATTATACACGAGTGCGTATTATACGCGAGATTTTACGGTAGTCCATCTGACATGTTGCTCTGCCCATTGCAGGCATTGCTGACGATGTCTGTGAGTCAAGTTTGGCCCAACATAAGGTCATCTTGCAGTAAGGTCTGTATCTCTGAGTCGTCGTATGACTGTCATTTGAGAGACTTGCCCACGTCTACCCACTATTGCTCTTGCTGTTTGACTTGCCGGGAGAGAACGATTCCTTAGGTGACAGCACAATATGACGATCGTGCGCAGGGGTAGTAACTCGTGGTTGGCCACTCTGAAGTCTATCCCGGGCACTGCCAGTGATTCCGTAACGTTCATTGAGACATACAATAGTGCTGTGGTGGCAATTCATCCTTCTGGCAATGGCCCGCGAGCTCATTCCGGTCTCCAACATACCAATGGCTCGTTGGCGGTCGTTTTCAGATAGTCGTGGCATTTCAAGCACATGTACTGGGTGTTTTGTCTCAACAGCCTTTTTATACCGAGTATACTGCCACAACGCGTACACATTTTCAGGGTCATAGCTGTTGGGAATCGTGTTGAACGTGTAACTTTCATTGTTTTCATGTAGTCTGTACACAAACCCGTGGGTTGAATCATGCACTTTCCATTCCAGCAGCCATTCGCTCTCTACCTCATGACAAACACGGGGAAAATCCATTCCCACACTTTTTTTTCCAGCTTCTCGGCATCAGTATATATAATAGTTGTGCGTTTTTAATGTGCTTCAGTATAGTATATAAAAGACACTTGTGGCAAAATCTTTAATGTGTTGGCCCTTTGAGATAATGTGAAACTGCCGAAAAGGCATCAGGCTGGCTGTGGAACAACCGCAATGGGCGATGGACATCGTGACAATAAACGCTGCGATACAGAAAACACCAAAATTTTTCTAAGTCCACAACGCTGAGTTTTTTTGGTGTACTAGTGAAAGAGCTGCGACTCTGGGGCAACAGGCGATGTATACTATAGGGAGTGTCAGGTACAGAATTTCAGTGGCTTGCGGCGCGCAGCTCGTTGGCTGCGCGCTAATGTCTCAGTGTGTGTCCTTAGTTTGAAGGGCGACGGAACGAACGGAATAATTTGTCTTCTCTTTGTTACTTTCACAATTGCCTCCACGGCTGGCGTTGTGGATTTAAAAGTTGCTACCATAAGTGAAATGGGTTCATTTTCGATACAAGACAACAGGAAGCTGAGACGCTTGGGAGTCATGACAAAATTGTGGGCCCGCCCCCCCTTAGAGTGTAAAGGAGTAATTGGGCCGAAACACTTGTCGGATGGGGGGACCTCTTCTGATGATCAGATTGCTTCCTGTTGTATCGCTCTGTAAAGAGTTTCCTATCATTGCTTCTCACAAGAAAAATTATTCAAAGATCTTAGTAATGACAAAGAAAAATAATTACTGGTAACTTAAAATATTTAATCAAAAGTTAAGTGTGCTTGAAGGCAGCATGCCTTAAATTTCAAGGTTAGAAAAAAACTGATTTGAACTGTCAGTGGCAAACTGACTTTTCTGGATAAGTCAGTGCTTAAGTATGCACATTAAATATATCAAAGATAGCTTTTACAAATTAACCTATACCATTTGATGGCTGGGAATATGAAGTTTCATAAAATTTAAGGATGTAAACTGGTACTTATAACTAAGTTAAAGGTTTCTTGTATTTTTCTCAAAACTACATATGCCAACACATTACCAATTTTGCCAGAATGTGCCATATTTTTGAAGCATATTTCAAGCTGTTTTAGATAGTAAATATAAATACTTTAAAAACAGTTGAAAAACTTTTATTTTATTTTTAAAGCTGTTGTTATTAAACATCTGTAACAAAATGACTGTACTAGAATGTTTGTAATGTTAGAAGATCTTAAACTGTAAGCTCATCAGAATGGTATGAATGAACTAGATGAACAGATATGGTATTCTGAATGGAAAGAAAATGAAGTTACTTCTAACAGTAAAAGTGTGAAACATTTTGATTTTGTTTCTTGGTTAATTCTTGCTTAAAGCTTCTTTAAGGTGTTTCACCCATCTCGTCCATTGTTTCTCCTCACCGCTGACAAACTGGCCTCTTGTCTTTTTACTAAATGTGTTGCTTTGACTGGTAGGGTTCTATTGATATGGCAAAGTATCATTAAGTGCCCTACTTTTTCAGCTTTCTTTTCTTCTTCTAGAAAAATTGATTTGTTTTTGTGTCTGTCTGCCTGTCTGTGTGTGTGTGTATATCTATATATATAATTTTCATAACATTATTAGTATTCTTCTTAAGGAGCACTTGTGCTAGTGTTCCCCTTTCAAAATGTCTGACTGGAAAAACTTCCAGGTTTTTTTGCAGTCGCAGATCCTGTAGCAATGTGTTTACATCAAGGCATGCCAACCCCATAGAAAATCTTGCAGTAATTACCTTTCAAGATAATGGTGTGGAAGCAGTGATTCTATTTTCATTTTTGTCCTCACAGACCCCTGGATATCACAAAGGGTGGGAAAAAAGACAGATAGCGGCAAAGCTGTGATGTATATATAAATGTAAATACAGGTCTCATCTGAAATAGCAAGTAATCTTACCAGAATATGCTTTTCAATGGCCTTGACAACCTTGACAGCTTCCTTGTGCTGGTTTATATACTGTTCCAAGTTCACCTTCATATGGTGGGCTTCCACTCGTAGCTGTCCCAGTTGTACCTGGGCCTGGATTGTAAGTATTTCTTCAAATTACTTATTTATAAATTACTTATTTGCTTGCCTAAACCACTCACTTACTTTCAAAAAATGTATAGGCTGCTCTATGAAGGTTTCTCAAACGATTATATAACAGACACCACATTCATCATCAAGCTCACTGCTGACCTACATCAACCATATCTGTTTATTTATCTATTAATCCTATTCATTCCATATGGAACAAAGGACTACAACTGTTGCTTGCCGCTGTATACAGGCAATCATGTCACTCCACAACAGCCAGTTCTTAAAGTTTTCCATCAGTTATACTGTTTACTCTCTCTAAGTTAATAGACCACCCGGTATCTTCTATCTTTGTTATTCTTTACATCTCTCTTTTTCCATCATTTTGCCTGTTGTTACAATGTGTTCCAACCTTACTAGCAATATGTTCAGTTAAAGCCTCTCTCCATTCTTTAAAATATTTTCCCTTTGTTACTTTGGTTTCTTTCAGGGCATTATCTTCGGGGACCTTCATTGTCTACAGAATTCTTAACATCCATGTAAAACCAATCTTGTGGCTTCCAGTGATTTTGTTTACAAATGACAATGATGATTTAACTTTTATTAATTTAAAATAAAGTTCATGCGCACCACACACATAAGTGAAACATAAGGAAGATAACTTAGCTGTGTTATTAATTTTAAACTGTTTCACATAACTATATTTAAAGGAATAATAATAATAGCTCAAACACTAAAAATTTCACATGTTTTTTTCCTCGATTCAGTCATACATACTTTAGCCATCTTGTTTTCTGCATCTACAAGGCTCTTCAGCTGAGGCTTCATCTTCTGCTGGATGCTGCTGTAAGTGAATATAGCACGGATCCAGGCACAGATTGATGATGCAGCTGAGCTGGCCTGTGCCACATTCTCTGGAGTGAAGAAAGGGTCGTTGACAAATGTTTTCAGTTCTGTGTACACTTCATCAGGGATGCTGTCTTTTTTGTAGAAGATGAGTTCCTGGAAGAAACCTGTGTCTACCATCAAAGATTTTGCATCCTCCCATCTGTTAAGAAAAATGCAAAGAAAGTCAACTTGCATAAGTAAATACAACTAATTTCTTTACCATTCTGAGAAGTCTTGGCCAGCTCATTTTATGTCCTGCCTGGCATTTCAACAATTTAAAATGAAAAATTCACTGATTAGCCATTATGGTCATGTTAAAAATATTTAAACACCACAAGAAAAATGTCATGTCTTAATAAAATTTGTTTTCCAGCTATCCAAGCTCTCTGTTTCACAGTCTGTTTTGTTTTGGTTTTTAGTCCATGCACATGAAAACTAGCGTTTATCTTATGCATGGAATGCTCAGTTCAACCCCACGTGGGTTATAATTTGAGTATATAGTGTTTTTTTAATTCTATGTAACATATTACATTGTTTGTTTGTCTTGTGTCGTTCTTCAAGGCTGCAATTTCTCTGTTGTCTTTTGTCTTCCATCCCTCTCTATACTTTATGGGCTCGCTCCAATTTACATTCCTAGGCCTTTCAGGTCCATTTCTATGCTGTTCATCCATCTGTTGTTGTGACGGAAGTACTGAGATTCTGTCTTTCAAATGGCCCATGTTTTTTTCCCCTTGCATTTTGTTCACTATTTTGGAGGGATTACAGAAAAATCCTTCTTCATGTTTCTTCTCCTTCTATTATTTACGTTTTTTCAAGATGAGATCACGAGGGAGTTTGATCTCATCTGCTTTATGGTTCTTCTTTATGTGTTTAGAATGGGGGTGTAGGGAATGGGACAGTATTTTTCTAGAAGAAAGATTATAGAGGCTAGATCAGGATTTGCCCCAGTTTTAGTCTTTTTAAAGATAGGGCAGGTGGCCCTAGACACATTTTTCGGGATTTTTTATATATATATTTTGGCCATTTTTGTTTCATTGCCACTAGAGGGCAGAGCTTAATGCCGTTTCTTTGTATGGCAGTAACCGGATTGCATCAGTATTGTTTACAATTCTGATTGGCTGAGAGCTAACGGGATTTGAAATTATTGGGTTAGAATTAAAGCCACGCATATGACGTCAAGAGGTCAGCGTGCTGTTAGGCGATTATAAAAGGCCTATATTTCATAGCCTCTTTCTCTTTTAATAAAAAATTGCCAAGCCGGTTGCCAGAGTCAAGTCGATTGCCTTCAGTAGGACATTCGAGATTTGGTAAGCATCATTTTTGCGTGGGGACTTTATTTAATTTTTCTAGTCTAGGCATAGCAGTAAGTTTCTTGGGAAGTGGAGTTTAATTAAATTCGTAACTTCAGAGCCATCAAATACTATCTTAGTGATAGACTTGAGAGACTTAATAGGTCCATTTGTTTCCTTATTGAAGGAATAGCGGTAATTGAGCTGGGTTTATAAGTTGAGATGCCACGGACGCGCTTTGTATTTATTGCAAAGTGGGTCGGGAGAGAAACCCGCGATGCGAATTTTGTTTATGTACAGAATAGTTGGGAGCGTGTGTAATGTGTATTTTCATTTGTGATTTTATTGAGAGTATTGATGCGCGCTAATTATATAGTTACGCATATATCTGTGGACGGGAGTGAAGAGGTGTATTGTTGCACGAGCACGTGGGCGCGTTGGTTACGGTATATTTATTGATACGATGTTCAGAGGGACGAGGGGGAGAGATGCACATGGTCATAAAATTGTAAACACGTGGTTGAACTACGGGGGTTTCAATTTGATAACAGGGTTTATGTATAACTTTTAAGCAGTATGTAGATGCTAGCGTAAACAGGGTTATATGTTATTGATTGTGCCATGTTATTCTGTGTATTCAGAAGATGGAGAGGAAATTTATTTCTGTTAAGGGAATAATACTTTATTTCAATTTTGAGGTGATTAATCATACTGACGGGAATTTTAGGAATTCCTAGAGAGGGCTAGTTTTATTTTGTGTTAATAATTTGCTGCATGTAGTGTCGGCGTAAGAAGTAGGCCACAGTACGTCTGACCAGACGGGCCAGTGAAAATATTGTTGTTGCTCGTAGTTAGTCAGGCAGAACCTGGGTCAGACGGTCTGCGGTGTTGTATTACCGGGTGATGTTTATTTTGACTCGGAGAGAGAGAAGAGAGGGGAGTTATGGGTTGAAGAGTAAGGGAGTTATTTGTTATTTGAAATAGATTTATTACGTTTTGTTTAGCTGTTGTTTTGTTTCGTCTGAACAGCAGGTACCGGCTTTTTGTGGGGAAGAGCAGAATTTTTGATACCACAAAAATTTCTCCCACGGCGAAGTTGTGGCATTCGCCGACAAGCTAAGTCGCGCATGAATTGCCAGTGGTGGAAGGAGAGGAAGAAAGTACGTTTTCCCAGCCAGGGGAAGACATTTTCCAGCGAATAGGATTTTTGTGGATAAATCCTGAGCTCTGACGCTCGTTATACACGCAGATTTGGCAGGCTGCCAGCGTTGTGGTAATTTTATGTTCGCTTCTTCACGGCCATAATAAAGCCGATAGCCCCATCGCCCAGTCATAGGTAATCGGGCAGGTAACCTCAGAGGTGTTAGGAGAAGCCAGCTACAGTTCCAGTCCAGAATCCAGTGGGGTTCTGTTAAACCTAGTCGTCAATTTCAGAATAGTGGAGGGAAATAGGGTCACAATACCCTCTACAGATTTTAGAGCAGAGAACAGCTGCTGAAAGTGTAGTCTACAGGTAGTAGACCAGATAGGCAGAACTGATAGTTTGGTGAATCATAGCAGAGGACTGCTGCGGAAGTTTAGAGGTGCAGTTAGTTGTGTTCAGGAGATTTCATGATAGGCTGTGTAGAACCGAAGTCTGTGCAGAGATTGTGTAGACACTTCATAGTCGTTCCAGCTATCAGTGGACTTAGAGTTAGAATTTAGAACAGTTAGTTTAGAGTGTAAGCTCGACATCAAGTGCAGTGTGGTTCATGTCATTTAATCTTACCTTCTTTCTCCAGACAGGTGAAACTTGTGGGTGAAGGGTTGGGTTTTAATGATACAACAAATTGTAATTTTTCCTGACTTTGTTTGTTTCAGGAGTGCTTCCACTGCAATTTTTATGTATGGGACATGCATATGTTTGTTTATAGGTGTATAATAAACTTGTATAAATTGTAGCTGGCATCAGTCATTTCCTTTAGTACAGTAGCTATATGTTGTCTGTACCGTGGTGTTTGTGAATCTTAATTGAACCTTATCCCCATAGGGTAGTTAGAGGTGGTTCGAGGCCATAGCAATTTAAACGTCCGAAGTGGCGAGGAAAGAATCAACCTCGGTTCTCAACCTCGGAGCCAATGGTCTCAACTTTCACATTTGGCACTATATTTCTATCTGAATCCATTATTTCAGTCTTTCTTCTTACTATTGTCTTGTCACTATATGTAGACAGTCTCTAGTCTTAAATCCATTTCGTGACAGTTGTTTGGGCATCCCCTCGGTTTTGTGCCCTAAACTTGTTCCAGTATACACCGCTCTTTCAAGAGATTTATCTTGCCACCTATACTCAACGCCAGGTCCTTTTTGTTCTTACCAGACAAAAAAGTTTCTCTCTTGTTATGGGTGGACAGAAATTAAGAATTTTTATGTAGTAAAATATATCTATACAATCTAAGTTAGCTTCCTTCATTGCAATGGATAGTGTGTATATCTTTAAATTTCATTACTTCAATCTCACTTTCTGTGTAAACCAAAAACTCAGCAAAAAAATACAATCATCTGTTCCCAATGAAACAGAAAGTCCAAAAAATATTAACTGTATGAATACACAAATCACTCACGTCTGGGGTTTTCCAAATAGCAGACAGACTGCTTTCATGACAAACTTGACTCCCTCTGGTGGTGAAGGGTAACTTCTGAGCTCTTCAACTGCCTTGTGATCTAATTTGTCGAGTACTTTTGCTGCTGCTTGGTAGACGGGGTTCACCTTGATAGAAAACATACACAAATTCAGTTTAAAAAAGTAAAATATCTTTATGACAGTAACTGCATCTAGCACAAGCTGAGCTATACTGTATGGTAATTGTGAAGTGGTACTGTGATTTTATTTTTCAATAGGCCCCATTAGTTCTCTCTAGATAATTATTTATGTTGTTATGAGACCATTCTTCTTCTCCCTGTAATTTTGTTCTATAACTAATTGAGTTTAGTCTTCTTCTCTTGGTAATTAATTGTGTTTTCTGGAGGGATTACTGTAGGGTTTAAGTTTATACTCGCACCAGTTTTCTTTTCTCTAAAGTAATTGTGTACAAGTAGTCGTATTTCCTTTGTTAAATTAATCGCGGCCATTTTATTGTATTTACTAGGCGTTGTAGTTATTGTAGGCTGGGTAGATTTTTCAGCTCGGATGAAACCGAAAACCCCGCACCTACCCAGGTAAATTGGGGGTGGGTGTGAAAAAGCACTACCCAGGTACTTAAAACTGGCGCTAGGATTGAATTAAAGTAAATGTTGCTCACGCAGTCATTGTAAGATTATCTTAAATGATGCAATTTTTGGATGCGCGGTAGCGGTAATAATATGAGTCATGAGTAGCTTGCGTTATCATTGGGGGATTTCAATAGTTTAGAAAATGCAGGAATATTATTAGTTTAAGAGCGACGCCAAGCGATGACGTAGGGTGTGGGTTCTGGCGTGGGGTCCATTGGATAAATAACAGGGTAAATCATTAGCGGGTCTCTTTTGCCTCCAGAAATTCAGCAGTGTAAACAAAGTCATTTTCGATTGCTCTTAAAGTGGGAAATTCAAATTGGGTATGTTCATATTTTAGTTTAGCGTAGTACTTATAATTCGATTTTTAATAGAACCTTAGCGTGATAACGTAAGTTTCTCTTCAGGGAGTTAAATTTAACTTTTATATAAACGAAAGCGCCATCAATTACTATCTTAGAGATAAAATGTAAATGTAAGTGTGCATATAATGTTTTTCTAGGTTAAGCTAGTTCGATCTTTGGTTGTTGGGGTAGCTTTGTGATATTATCTGTATGAGTATAGCATTTAGATACGCGGGCGCTCTGTCATAGGTAATTGGTAGACTGGGAAAATCGCAATGCGATTATTATAGGGGCAGAGTAGATACACGGGCGTAATTGTGTATTTTTAATTAATTGGGGCTATTACTTTGTTATATAGTCAGAAGACAGGGGTTTACTTAATATCTACTTATCTTTTGATCTATAATATTTGCAGCGTAAATACGCTTGCGAAATTAATTGTAGAAGGTTAAGTCCTTAGGCTTTATCAATACGGTAATTGTGAGGGTCTGATATATATATAGGTAACCTCGATTTGTTTATAATTTTTGCAGTATAAATATGCTAATGTATTTGTGGTGAAGTGGGATGTTATAAATACTTATAGGGAACTTAGTGTACTGACTGAGATCAGCTGTGAAGGTATCTATATCTATTAAGAGTAGTGTATTATAGATAACCTTACTTGCTACCACATATCTATATATCTCAGTCAGAATTATTCTGGAATAGTGTGATGCTACGTTATGTGTCTAGGGTATGTGTATGATGAAGTGTAAGTCACAACAACAGACAGATAAACAATTTAATTTAATCCACTACTCTTGACAACACTGTGACACTCACATACATATAACACTCTACAAAGATATCTTAAAAGAGTCACTGATAAACTTTCAAATAACAATATGTATTCATTACTGGCATGAATGAATATGTGTCCTGATTCAACTACAAGGGAACCAGGAATCACAATCAATTTAAATTACAAGTTATGTACAGAATGTATTTAATATGAATATTGTAGTGACATATATTATTACAAATGTTCTATGTGTGTCAGTTGTGTAGTAGTAAAATGAGGTAATACTGGTTTTGTTTTGTTCAAGCTCTGTTGGTATTTGTCATCATGACTTCAATAGTTTGTCTTTAGGGACTAGTATTGGAGATGTTCACAGTTCCTGATTTTAAGACAAGTAAATTCCCCTCTTAATGTTATTTTACAAAGTCATTTCAAGATGAGGGGACATAATGTTGAGCTCAGCTGGCCAAGTTAGCTTATCTGGCGTGATGGCGGCAGGAAAGGACTCCTCTGCTCGAATTCTCCTCTGGGCTCTGGAGACACCTCACTGATAGCTAAAAGGACCAAGGAGTATGCTGTCCGACACTGGATTCAGCAAAGCTCTGACCAGGTGCTGCTCAGTACCATCAAGACCACTGTCCCTGAAATCAAGAAGGATGTACCTTCCACTTCATAACTAATTTATATTCTCTTTTTACACTGATCACAACACAGCACAAACATTGAGTTCAGAGCGTTAGGCCAACTGTCAGCTTCATTTGAAATACTTTATTCCAGTATTACCCTTCTTAATGGTTACTACGCCTCTGCACTTCCAGCATTATTTCTTTCTAGTCAATCATCCAGGTGTCAGTGTACTGTTTGGCCATTCCATGCCGTTTTACTTCTCTCCGACACCCTCTGTTCAGGCTGGAGCATTACAGGCTTTACCTCACGTTTGCCACTGAACTACACATATATATACAGGCATAAATCAACAATTCACATTCAATTTTCATTAAAAGATATTGAATGGTTCAAGCTTACCACAATTCATACGAATAAACACAGATACGTTGATTAGCAATGAATTCTGGCACAAACTGGCACAAATTCCCATCTGCTTATCTTCCAGGCTTTTATTTAGCAAAATATATGCTGGCTTCAACGCACTGATGCTTTATCAAGCTATTTTAAACAAGTGGTTTCGAACTAACGCTCCCAAGTGTGTATATCAGCGAGTCTGACCAATGAGCCCCGTTTCGACAAGTGTTTGAAAAAATGTTACCTTTCCCCGTTTCCCCTAACAACCAAGATAGTATTTATAGCCCGACCAATCGTGGTTAGGCTTTCATTTGTTGCGCTCCAATCAATTTGGAGTTTACATGGTAGGCTATTTCTGTAACGTAAATTTTTTTCAAACACGTTAAAAAAAAATCTTATGAGCAGAAATGATTTTATGCTGTCAGGCACCCCCAATATTTTATTTTGGGTATAATTTATTAATTCCTGGACTATTTGCGTAACGTTTTACATATTATTTGTCAGCAAGCCCTAAGGAACCCAAAAATACAAATTTAAAGGAGCTACGTGGCTGCGTTCAAAATATGCAATTTCTTCTACCTCCTGTTTCGAAGATGTGCTGTCTGGGTACTGTTATGTTTTCAACCGTAAACCCATCTAATGTTATCTTTTCTAATAAGAGTTTTTTATGATTTATAAACCTAACTCTGGGAAAGGGTAGTGTATTTTATCACTGTCCGTCTGAAAAAAAATTAGTGCATGTAGACTTACACGCGTGATGCATGCGTTCCTGATTTCCAGCCCTCCCCTCTCTCTTTATCCTTTTGTCCATCTGTTCGTTCGTTTTGGTAACGCAGTATAATTAATGTTAGGATTAATTTAGGTCATTACGCAGTACGTCTCAATGTTTTTCTTAGAAATGCAGCACACGTTTCATTGAAGAAGGCGGGTAATAATACAGTAAGCTTTTATATCAACGTGAAAGCGTTACAATTTGCAGACGAAGCAGAAAACAAGGGGGATTTCGAGTACATTCTTTGTGACAGCACTGTTATTTTACCATTGCTCTTCTCTTTATTAATTTTATTTGTTAGGCTTCATATTTACCTAATAATTTATATATGTGGATTAGAATATTTCATGACACCTCCCCTCTTAAAACAGACATTATATGTCAGTCCTTTATTCTATATACACATAGAGAAATTTATTATTATTTCTGGGGTTTACGGTGATTCTCATCACACGGATGGCGGCTTAAAAAATCCGCTCCCAAATTGGTTTTTCCAGATATATACTCAATGCTAAAATTATATGGAGCCAGAAGCAAAGACCATCGGAGTAACCTAGAGTTCTCATGCTTAGCCTGTGCTAAAAACGATAAAGGTTTGTGGTCTGTTTGCAACTTAAATGCCTTCCCATATAGATAAATATTGAATTTCTTTATTGCCCATATTACTGCAAGACATTCTTTTTCGCTAGTTGAGTAGTTGATTTCAGCTTTATTCAACTTTCTGCTAGCATATGCCACTGGGCTTAATTCCCCATCCAATGCATCTGATTTCTGTAGTAGAGTTGCACCTAACCCAATATTACTTGCATCCGTCCTTACTATGAATTCTTGACTTAAGTCAGGTAATTTCAAAATGGGTTTACTTGTGAGCTTTTCCTTCAATTCTTGGTAAGTCATTTCACATTGTGGTGTCCATGTAATGCGATCTGGATGTCCTTTACGTGTCAATTCAGTTAACGGTGCACATATGGAATTAAAGTTTTTGATATACTTCTGGTAGAAACCACATAATGAGACAAAGGATCTCACGTCCTTCTTGGTTTGTGGTCTCGGGGCTTTCTGTAGTTTCTCTAAATTCTTTGGGTCAGGGGTCATGTTTCCCTGATAAACTGTGTGTCCCAAAAATTCCAATTCTTTACATCCAACGCAACATTTGGTTGGTCGGGCTGTTAAATTTGCCTCCCTAAGTCGATCAAACAGCATGTTCAGAGAGTCAATGTGTTCCTCAAATGTTTCTGTTGCTATAAGGATATCATCCATAAAATTTGTTATACAGGGATTATTCAGAGGATCCAATAATTTTCTCATCATTCTAGAGAAGACACTAGGCGCATTCTTCAATCCAAATGGCAATCTATTAAACTCATAGTGTCCTTCTGAGGTACTAAAAGCTAGGTATGGTCTAACCTCAGGCTTTACTGGAATCTGATAGTATCCTTTACTCAGATCCACTTTTGAGAAATATTTAGCTTTATTTAGTCTGGCAAACAGCTGATTTGTATCCGGCAATGGATCCACCTGTCCTTCTGTAATAGCATTCAGTCTCCTGTAATCTATACAGAGTCTATGTTCTCCAGAGGGCTTCCTTAAGAGTACAACACCGGAACTATACGAAGACTCACTGTGCGAAATAATTCCTTCCTTCAACAGATAGTCTATCTCTTCCTTCAAAGCTTTTTCCTTAGCAAACGGAATCGAATATGGTTTCATACAGACAGGTGTGGAGTCTATGAGTTTCATATCATATTCCAATAGGTTTGTATGCCCTGGTCGGTCTGTTAACACCTCTGCATGATTATTTAGAACCTGTTGCACTCTCTCTTTCTGAGTTTTCGTTAAATGTGTACTGATTTTCACCTGTGCTGCTGTCTCACAGGGGTGTAATGGATATTCAAATGATGAAAGTGGTTCCTTTTTCATCTCCATGGCGATGGACAAGGTCAACAAGTGTGTCTCTTCCTGATGTTCTCTTTCCAAATATTTCTTCAGGAGATTCACATGATAGATTTTTTCTTTCCCCTTCTTATCTATCTTATAATTTGTTCTAGACACCTTCTCTAGAACTGTATATGGACCCTGCCATCCAATTTGTAACTTATTCTGACTCCCAGGCAAAAGAAGCAGTACTTTCTCTCCCACAGCCAAATTTCTGTCTTTCGCCTTCCTGTTATAATAGGCAGCATGTTTCTTCCTGGCTTGTTTCAAATTTTCATTGGCAAGTTTCCAGCCAGTTTTTAACCGAGTGGTCAGCTCATTCACATATTGGTATGAAGATGTAATGTTTTCCTCTGCCTTTTCATCAGTCCACGTTCTTAACAAAGCTACATATGGACCTTTAATTGTGTGGACCTATTTGTCCATGCACCGGTATGGTCTCTTCCACTCGAAGCTTTATAGTGATGATTTTTCCTCCCAGAATTATCATTCACAAAACGACCGCTACCAATTTTTCTTTTGGGGCTTTCTCCCCACTTAAAATTCTTGATGAGAGATTTCCTCTCTACATCCTCTTCCTCCAGTTTGTTTAAGTCCGATTGAGGGATTTTCGGCTTATCCTGGGGTAAGACATCTTTATGCACTCTCCGCATAGTGGCCATTGTAAAACAGTTAAGTGAAGCTTGTCCGTGAAAAGGGGCTTCCCATTCCATTTGGTCCACTTTATCAAATCTATATTTCTTTTTATTATCAGGCCTAATTTTGCCCCGTGGCGTGTCCAGGTCCTGATCCATGTTCCCACTTGTGGGTGTTCCCTCATGTGCTATGCTACACCTTTCTACAAAATTCTCAATGTCCCATCTTTCTTTGGGCCAATAATAATTGTGAGCCACCTTTTGAATGATGGTACCTATCTTCTCATGGTCCCCATCTGGTTTCACATGTAGGCTCCTTATTAAGTCTGCCCTATATCTTTTTGGAAGAACCAGCTGTCCGTGACCTTTGGATCTAGCTCCAGTCTTCCTATACATCAACTTGTTTTTCATGTAAAAATCTCCCTTGCCTGGAGTTGTATGACAAGTTGACAATTTTCTGAAACAAGGCTTGAGTGTTTTATCCCCAGCCTGTGCCTTCCTCATCTCTTCTGGAGTGGTATCTAACATAATATCCTCCTCCTGTCTTGAGGTCGACCTGACCTGAAGGGTTGCCATATACACAGGTTTCCTTCTGCAACGGTCAGTGTCATGATTGTCCATCTGACAATTCTTACACCACCTTTTTCCTTGGTTGAAAGATTTTCTTTCATCATATTTCCTTTCATCGAATTGTGGGAATTTATTTTTATTTTCATACCGTGGCCTATCAAATTGGTGCTTACCTTTATTTTGATCCTTAGGATCAAATTTATTAAAGTTCTGTGGTGCCCTAAAGTTATCCACCTGTTTCTTTTTATTACCTGTTACCTCTGCTTGAGCTGCTTGATACCTTTCAGCAACATTTAGCAACTCACCCAGCCTCTCTGCACCTTGTTCCATGAGAAACTTTCTCAGGTCTGGAGCCATGGACTCTCTTAGTTGCTCTATAAGGACCATTTCCTTAAGATCTTGGGTTTTCCCCAGAGAAGTCCATTTCTCCAAGTATGTCTCTATTCGTGCAGAGAACTGGTGATAGGTTTCACCTGACAGTAGTTTAGCATTCCTAAATTTTTTCCTGTAAAATTCTGCATTCTTTTCATACCTTAACAAAAGAGCCTGCTTTAGCATGTCATAATTTTCCTGATCACCTCTGCTCATTTTTGCAAAAACTTCATAAGCTGCCCCACGAAGTCCCTGAGATAACTTTAAGCTCCACCTTTCTCTCTCTAACCCATACGTGGTAGCTAATAGTTCATACCTATTTAGGTAGCTCTCAATATCATCGTCTTTCTCAACAAAATGATCTAAATGAAAATTCATAGCTGAGGTTGAGGCTCCTTGAGTAACCGTAGCATCAGAGGCAAAGGGACTGGCACCATTTTCAGGAGCATGGCCTTGAAACTCAAACTCCCTTAGTCGTAACTCATGTTCCCTTTGTAATCTTTTATCTTTTGCTTCCCTTTCTGCAGCTAATTTTCTTTCTTCTCTTTCTGCAGCTAATTTCTTCTCTTCCCTTTCTGCAGCCTGTCTTCTTTCCTCGGCTTCTCTTTCTGCAGCTAATCTTTTGTCTTCTCTTTCTGCTTCCAATTTCTTAGCCTCAGCCTCAATCTGCAACCTCTTAATTTCCCTTTCAGCCTCTAACCTTCTTTCGGCTTCAAACCTTCTTTCTTCGCGTTCAATAAATTTGTCACATTCCGTAGTGACATAGGCAACCATAACTTGCCCATCTAATCCTAACTCTTTTGCAGTCTGAACCGCAGCAGATCGAAATTTGGCCAGGTCCGCCATTGTCTATCAGGTAAATTTATACAATGTCTAACCAACAATTCAATCTCTAATGGACAACACAGGCACCGTGAGCTCAACCTTATTTAATTCCACCCAAGGATACCTTTTAATTCTTATATTCCCTGAAGTGAATTACCCCCAATATTTTTAATAGGGAAAGATTCAAAATCCCAAGAGCGAGACCCCAATATATGTGGTGAAGTGGGATGTTATAAATATTTATAGGGAACTTAGTGTACTGACTGAGATCAGCTGTGAAGGTATCTATATCTATTAAGAGTAGTGTATTATAGATAACCTTACTTGCTACCACATATCTATATATCTCAGTCAGAATTATTCTGGAATAGTGTGATGCTACGTTATGTGTCTAGGGTATGTGTATGATGAAGTGTAAGTCACAACAACAGACAGATAAACAATTTAATTTAATCCACTACTCTTGACAACACTGTGACACTCACATACATATAACACTCTACAAAGATATCTTAAAAGAGTCACTGATAACTTTCAAATAACAATATGTATTCATTACTGGCATGAATGAATATGTGTCCTGATTCAACTACAAGGGAACCAGGAATCACAATCAATTTAAATTACAAGTTATGTACAGAATGTATTTAATATGAATATTGTAGTGACATATATTATTACAAATGTTCTATGTGTGTCAGTTGTGTAGTAGTAAAATGAGGTAATACTGGTTTTGTTTTGTTCAAGCTCTGTTGGTATTTGTCATCATGACTTCAATAGTTTGTCTTTAGGGACTAGTATTGGAGATGTTCACAGTTCCTGATTTTAAGACAAGTAAATTCCCCTCTTAATGTTATTTTTACAAAGTCATTTCAAGATGAGGGGACATAATGTTGAGCTCAGCTGGCCAAGTTAGCTTATCTGGCGTGATGGCGGCAGGAAAGGACTCCTCTGCTCGAATTCTCCTCTGGGCTCTGGAGACACCTCACTGATAGCTAAAAGGACCAAGGAGTATGCTGTCCGACACTGGATTCAGCAAAGCTCTGACTAGGTGCTGCTCAGTACCATCAAGACCACTGTCCCTGAAATCAAGAAGGATGTACCTTCTACTTCATAACTAATTTATATTCTCTTTTACACTGATCACAATACAGCACAAACATTGAGTTCAGAGCGTTAGGCCAACTGTCAGCTTCATTTGAAATACTTTATTCCAGTATTACCCTTCTTAATGGTTACTACGCCTCTGCACTTCCAGCATTATTTCTTTCTAGTCAATCATCCAGGTGTCAGTGTACTGTTTGGCCATTCCATGCCGTTTTACTTCTCTCCGACACCCTCTGTTCAGGCTGGAGCATTACAGGCTTTACCTCACGTTTGCCACTGAACTACACATATATATACAGGCATAAATCAACAATTCACATTCAATTTTCATTAAAAGATATTGAATGGTTCAAGCTTACCACAATTCATACGAATAAACACAGATACGTTGATTAGCAATGAATTCTGGCACAAACTGGCACAAATTCCCATCTGCTTATCTTCCAGGCTTTTATTTAGCAAAATATATGCTGGCTTCAACGCACTGATGCTTTATCAAGCTATTTTAAACAAGTGGTTTCGAACTAACGCTCCCAAGTGTGTATATCAGCGAGTCTGACCAATGAGCCCCGTTTCGACAAGTGTTTGAAAAAATGTTACCTTTCCCCGTTTCCCCTAACAACCAAGATAGTATTTATAGCCCGACCAATCGTGGTTAGGCTTTCATTTGTTGCGCTCCAATCAATTTGGAGTTTACATGGTAGGCTATTTCTGTAACGTAAATTTTTTTCAAACACGTTAAAAAAAAATCTTATGAGCAGAAATGATTTTATGCTGTCAGGCACCCCCAATATTTTATTTTGGGTATAATTTATTAATTCCTGGACTATTTGCGTAACGTTTTACATATTATTTGTCAGCAAGCCCTAAGGAACCCAAAAATACAAATTTAAAGGAGCTACGTGGCTGCGTTCAAAATATGCAATTTCTTCTACCTCCTGTTTCGAAGATGTGCTGTCTGGGTACTGTTATGTTTTCAACCGTAAACCCATCTAATGTTATCTTTTCTAATAAGAGTTTTTTATGATTTATAAACCTAACTCTGGGAAAGGGTAGTGTATTTTATCACTGTCCGTCTGAAAAAAAATTAGTGCATGTAGACTTACACGCGTGATGCATGCGTTCCTGATTTCCAGCCCTCCCCTCTCTCTTTATCCTTTTGTCCATCTGTTCGTTCGTTTTGGTAACGCAGTATAATTAATGTTAGGATTAATTTAGGTCATTACGCAGTACGTCTCAATGTTTTTCTTAGAAATGCAGCACACGTTTCATTGAAGAAGGCGGGTAATAATACAGTAAGCTTTTATATCAACGTGAAAGCGTTACAATTTGCAGACGAAGCAGAAAACAAGGGGGATTTTGAGTACATTCTTTGTGACAGCACTGTTATTTTACCATTGCTCTTCTCTTTATTAATTTTATTTGTTAGGCTTCATATTTACCTAATAATTTATATATGTGGATTAGAATATTTCATGACAGTATTTTGTGTACGTTATTTTATTGTGCATTTTATTGTTGTGTAGTCAGAAGACAAGAGATGTAATTAATATTATTGAGACAGGAGTTCATCTTTCCAAGGTGATGAGCATCAAAAGTCAGCCTGTAAAAATAAAGTAGGGCTAGGAATTTAGTACAGGAGTTTCCCTCAGTTTGAACTGTTGTGACTCCGTGGCTAGATGGGCGTAACAAAAGATCTAGGTCAGCCATGTCTGGGAGTTTATTACCAGACCGATGTTTACTTTGAAACGGGGTAGAGAGATCAAAGAGGGAATAGTATGGGAGGCTGACTTTGGGGCATAAATATTTAATTATCGTTGTGCATAGTTGAGTAGGGGATTGAGTGGAGCGGTCTTTATTTAGGTGGTTATATGCTATGGTTGAGATTTATTGGAAGTTGTTGTACATTAGTTGTTATTTGCCTTCCAATTTACAACTGAAAGTGGTCGTCTCAGGAGCCGAGGGCTTGAGATATCGCCAGAGGTGAAGAGCACTGGTGACACGGTGGTTACCGGCGCCAAGTACGTCTGCAGCAGTAAAAAAAAGCAGTTCAATTGAAATGAAGCATTCTTCAGCGTGAACGGATTTCTTAAAATCCTGAGCTCTAAGCTCATATCCACATACCGAAACAAAGGCGCGTGGCCTGGTGTTGTCATTTAAATTTGGTCATAATAAAACCGACGGCCCTAAACCCAAAGAGGGGTAACCGGGCAAGTGAATTAAGTTTCGTCAGTAGTGAAGCAGCTACATTTCGAGTCAAGTATCCAGTCTTAAAACCCAAGTCATCAGCTACAATATTCGTTAGGAGGAGATAGGGTCAAAATTCCTTCCAAATGCACTAGAGAGAGAAGGTGCGTAGCGGAGAAGCCTCTCAGTAGGAACCAGGAGTGTCAGAAAGACACTGAACAGAGACATACTTATAAATTAGTCATTCAGATTGTGTAGGACTTTGAAAAGTTCAAATCAGCTTTCGGTGTAGGCAGTTAGTTAGGTCTACAGTTAGACAGTGGTGTTAGTGGTGTGTATATCGCCTACAGCATTTGTAGCTGTGTAGGCAGTTAATTTAGTCATCGTCAGTAGGACAGTGGCAATGGTAACCTTAGGATAGTTAGTAGTGGTGGCTCTGAAGTTAGAGACCCCACCAAGTAAATTCGTTTGTTTAACCCTTAACTTTCTTTCCTGCAGGTTGAGGGGAGGGTGACATTGTGGTTTACCATTTGAAATCATTTTAATTGTTTGTTATTTTTCAGGTGTGTGAACACGCACTTTATTTATTTGATATGTACTTATTTTTGTGGTGTAAATAAACTATAAACTTCATACTGGATCAGTCTCTCTCTATATATATATATATCTAACTATACTGTATGTATATATTTGTCCGTATAGTGTGTCTGTGGTCTTAGTTAAACCTTATCTCCTTTTTTAAAGGTAGTCAGAGGGAGTGAGTCTATAGCTATTATTGAAGTCACGAGTGGCGAGGGAGAGTCAATCTAGGTTCTCACCCTCGAAGCCAATAGTCTCATCTTTCCACATTCACTGTCATTTAACATCAAAATCTATCTTCTCGGTCTTTTCTCATACCAGGGTCTTGTCTTACAATCAGACATAACTCTATACTTAAATCCACTTCGTGACAGTAATCTGTCTTCTTTTTCTTCAAGTACCATGCCAAGTGACATAGGAGATCATGTCTCTCCACAACTTCCTGTCTCCAGTACAATTTATCAATTCTGCTGTTGACTTCTTTCCATGCCATGATGTAAAACTACTGTCCAGTATTTGCTCTCTTTGTCTTCCGCTATATCTTTTTCCTTCAATCTTACATGTTGTTATGATATATTCCAGCTGTTCTCTTCTCATAACATGCCCAAAAAAGGTGGATTGCTTCTTTCTAACTTGTGAATTAAGTTTCCTTTGCACATTGGCCTATTTTAGGATGCCCTTTTCTATGAGATGACCATTACTTCTGTTTTTGTGCTATTAAGGCTGAGGCCTTTATTTTCACTTTCTATCAGTATTGTATCAACCATTTCCTGCAGCTCCTTTTTACGTTTTGCTATTAATAATGTATCATCAGCGTATCTCAAGTTGTTTATATTATGTCCACCAATGGATATTCCTGATATGTCCTCCAGTGATCTCATTATACTTTCACTGTACAGATTGAACAGATCAGGTGATCTTGTTGTAGTCATTAGCAAGTATATATGATGTATTTTTTCCAAAGTATGTCAATACAGAATAGACATACCCTGTGGCAGAATCACACATTCCAAAGGTCTTAATGTGATACTAGCTTGGCTTTGCTGCATTGTACTGCTTGCGTTTCTAGCGTCCATTGTACCTAATAACCATTTCATCAATGGCTAAATTCTGAAATAGATAAAATGCATCCTGGAACTTCGCTACGAGCAAATTTAAAAAAGGCTCTATTTTGTCCTTCCCTTCTGACTCAGCATCTCCAACATGCATCATTGTTACAGACTTTCAGGCTTCAATAATTGGGCTTATATTTCAATTCGTGTATTCTATATTCATCTGTTCTGTATCACGGAGTATCTTTCTGCTGCAACATTGGGTTTATCTTTATCAATTTTATAATTTAGTATCAGTGTTTCTTCATTAAACTTTGTGTATACCTATTGTCGGTTAGTGTTTTATTACTTCAATTATTAGTAGATTGACATAGTGTTGTATACTTGAACCAACCTTAAAGGTTAACCGTCAATCGTCAAGGTAACATAATTGAAACTTGTGGAATACTTCAGTGAACAAATCTTTTCTGACGACTCAACATTTAATAACAATTCATCGATCATAATGTCATCTTGACAATAATACATTCCACATTGAAAACACTGACTATCATAGTTTAGAGTTAGTATCTTCTTAGACATTACATGTTTGGCAGGTAACCGTTGGTTTTAAATATATCGTTTATGTCCTTGACCAACTCTATTTTACTTTACCAAGCTTTTGGCATAATTATTATATTTCTTAAACTAGTGACATGAAGGAGTAATCCATACATCAGAAACTCTGTCTATAATATTCATTCACTTTTGGCATTCATAGCCGGGCTCTATCAGCCGTTTACACATTATATCTGCGCTCGTGTTTCCCAACTTTCACGCCTAATAATTATTGCGGTAACTAATGATTCCGACTTACATAACACTGGACTCAATGGTCCTTACACATTATTTATTTATTGCTTTACCAGCATTATCTCAACGGTTATATATATATATATATATATATATTCATTAGTGGTTATACCACACAGTTCTAGAACACTGTTCTATGCCCGAAGGCTATACACAAGACTCTCCGGTCTTTATCCACATATTATTATATCGGCTTAAAAGCCCAAACACAGACGGTTATACACTTGGATAAGTAAGGTAAGTCATAATTCTTATGTAGGGGAGTTAAGTGTTAAAAGACTTGTATGCACAGGTCAGTTTTAGCAATCACCCTTGTAAACACGCTTTGGGTGATGATGATGTTTTTCTTAGTTGGGAGCTGTAGGCAGTAAATTGTTGAACACAGCTCAACTGTCTAGTTGTTAGTATGTTTTAAAAAAACATGTTAAAGAAAACTGTTCAGTCCCTAGTGAAGTTTTGGGAAGGGACGGTTTGAGCTGAGTTGAGTTCTCACGCGGTGAGTCCGCGCATGTAGTTTTGTTACTGAGCTGTACTGAGTAACGATTTTCATGACAGTGTGTTTCTGGGAGAGGTACGAAATGGATGTTTGACCATTTCGTGAAGGGGATAAGATTTTTGGTGTGAAAGGAATGTTTGATACTTCCTAATGTATTTTCTAAAAGCCATGGATACGCGGCTTATTTATGTACGTTATTGAAGATCTTCAGGCCATGGATTATGTATTATTTCAGGCCTTGGAGTACGTTGATTTAGGCCATACACATATTATTGTAAACTGCGACATATGCAGTTCCCCTTTCTGAATGGATATTTTCAAGCCATGGAGTATTGTAAACTGCAGGGTATGCAGTCCTTTGAGGGATATTGTCGCTGTGCATTTTCTATGAGAAGTGCGCCGCTATGTGCTGTAATTGAGCTCTATGGAGTAATTGAGCTTTACGGATTCATTTATCCGATACTTCATATTTTGCTGTAAACTGTGTTTTCTACCATGTCAACGTGACTGTTGTGGCGTTAATAAACTATGTACGAGTCAGAACGAGTTCCATTGTTTCTTGACCTTATGTTGCTATGAGGGTGTGTGTGCTATGGATGTTTAAGCTACGAACCCACTTATGACATTCGCACGTATTTTGACTTCTACATATTCACACAGTAACAGCACAGTAATAACATATTTATGATGGCCTGTGTGGCGTGCTAAAAACTTTCTACATTAACAGTGGTGGCCATTCTGACCCTGCCAGTATACAACGAGAACGCGTTGCAACAGTAGTGGCAAGTGTGGGGATAGGAATTTTTTATAGGTTACACATTTTGTTAAAGCTGATTTCACTTTTGGTCTATTAATTATATGTTTAAACTAGTAAAAAAAATAAAAAATACTATATTTATGTAACTTATCGTTACAAAACATTTCGATATTGTACTTTTTGAAAAAATGTTTTTTCTGAGATTGTGATGTATTTTTTCAGTGCCCAGTGCTTGATTGTGCATCAGTGGGAACGTATTTATAACGGTGTTATTATTTTTTGTGTGTGATGTCTATAATAATTCATTTTTGGTTATGAATAAGTTTTATAACTTGGTTAAATTACCTATTATGCTTTATTTAATTATAGCTTTCTTTTGTGTTTTTGGTATATATATATATATATATATATATATATATATATATATATATATATATATATATATATATATAGCCTTTTTGTTCTATGCTTTCCTGTCATGATTGTATTTATTTATACAATACGTTGTTTGATTTAAATAGTTATTAGGATGTATTATTACCATCTTTCTCTACATATATATCTTTGCTTTTCTTCTTTCTTTGCTGATCATTCTTCATTTCATTCCATCTCTTCTATTGACTTTTCAGTATGGGTTCATATTTTGGTTATGCTTCCATATTTCATCTACGTTTCACTTGATTCTACTTGTATACTTTTTCTTCTTACTCTACTCATACTTCCATCCTTTGTATTGTTAGGTTAATTATATGACTGAATATAATGTAATTAATTGTGACAGTTGTATTTATTTTCCATGCAATGCATTGTTTAACTTAATTGTTACCTTGTTGTATTATTGATTTCTTTTCCTATTTCTATTTCATTGCTGGTCATTCTTCTTTTTACTTGATCTTGTCTTTTCACCTACTATTTATTAGTTCTTCCTTAGTCTATACTGAATGTACTTACTTTTGTTTGAAACCGATCGTTTTTGTATACTTATCTGATTACTTTGTATACTTCATTGCCTACTTTCTACTTACTTCTAATAATTTTTTGGGAATTTATGTATATGACTTGACATAGGGTAATTCTTGTGTGTGGACATTAGAGCTTCATCGACCTCTTATTTTTTGTTGATGTACTTTTCAAAAAAAAAATGATGATATCATTTTTTTCCCCCCGAGGGTCAGTGTAGTATGTTAAGTCATATTTCTTATGTAGGGGAGTTAAGCGGTAAAAGACTTGTATGCACAGGTCAGTTTTAGTAATCACCCTTGTAAACACGCTTTGGGTGATGATGATGTTTCTCTTAGTTGGGAGCTGTAGGCAGTAAATTGTTGAACACAGCTCAACTGTCTAGTTGTTAGTATGTTTTAAAAAAACATGTTAAAGAAAACTGTTCAGTCCCTAGTGAGGTTTTGGGAAGGGACGGTTTGAGCTGAGTTGAGTTCTCACGCGGTGAGTCCGCGCATGTAGTTTTGTTACTGAGCTGTACTGAGTAGCGATTTTCATGACAGTGTTTTTCTGGCAGAGTTACGAAATGGATGTTTGACCATTTCGTGAAGGGGATAAGATTTTTGGTGTGAAAGGAATGTTTGATACTTCCTAATGTATTTTCTAAAAGCCATGGATACGCGGCTTATTTATGTACGTTATTGAAGATCTTCAGGCCATGGATTATGTATTATTTCAGGCCTTGGAGTACGTTGATTTAGGCCATACACATATTATTGTAAACTGCGACATATGCAGTTCCCCTTTCTGAATGGATATTTTCAAGCCATGGAGTATTGTAAACTGCAGGGTATGCAGTCCTTTGAGGGATATTGTCGCTGTGCATTTTCTATGAGAAGTGCGCCGCTATGTGCTGTAATTGAGCTCTATGGAGTAATTGAGCTTTACGGATTCATTTATCCGATACTTCATATTTTGCTGTAAACTGTGTTTTCTACCATGTCAATGTGACTGTGTTGTGGCGTTAATAAACTATGTATGAGTCAGCTATTAAGGCTGAGGCCTTTATTTTCACTTTCTATCACTATTGTATCAACCATTTCCTGCAGCTCCTTTTTACGTTTTGCTATTAATAATGTATCATCAGCGTATCTCAAGTTGTTTATATTATGTCCACCAATGGATATTCCTGATATGTCCTCCAGTGATCTCATTATACTTTCACTGTACAGATTGAACAGATCAGGTGATCTTGTTGTAGTCATTAGCAAGTATATATGATGTATTTTTTCCAAAGTATGTCAATATAGAATAGACATACCCTGTGGCAGAATCACACATTCCAAAGGTCTTAATGTGATACTAGCTTGGCTTTGCTGCATTGTACTGCTTGCGTTTCCAGCGTCCATTGTACCTAATAACCATTTCATCAATGGCTAAATTCTGAAATGGATAAAATGCATCCTGGAACTTCGCTACGAGCAAATTTAAAAAAGGCTCTATTTTGTCCTTCCCTTCTGACTCAGCATCTCCAACATGCATCATTGTTACAGACTTTCAGGCTTCAATAATTGGGCTTATATTTCAATTCGTGTATTCTATATTCATCTGTTCTGTATCACGGAGTATCTTTCTGCTGCAATATTGGGTTTATCTTTATCAATTTTATAATTTAGTATCAGTATTTCTTCATTAAACTTTGTGTATACCTATTGTCGGTTAGTGTTTTATTACTTCAATTATTAGTAGCTTGACATAGTGTTGTATACTTGAACCAACCTTGAAGGTTAACCGTCAATCGTCAAGGTAACATAATTGAAACTTGTGGAATACTTCAGTGAACAAGTCTTTTCTGACGACTCAACATTTAATAACAATTCATCGATCATAATGTCATCTTGACAATAATACATTCCACATTGAAAACACTGACTATCATAGTTTAGAGTTAGTAGCTTCTTAGACATTACATGTCTGGCAGGTAACCGTTGGTTTTAAATATATCGTTTATGTCCTTGACCAACTCTATTTTACTTTACCAAGCTTTTGGCATAATTATTATATTTCTTAAACTAGTGACATGAAGGAGTAATCCATACATCAGAAACTCTGTCTATAATATTCATTCACTTTTGGCATTCATAGCCGGGCTCTATCAGCCGTTTACACATTATATCTGCGCTCGTGTTTCCCAACTTTCACGCCTAATAATTATTGCGGTAACTAATGATTCCGACTTACATAACACTGGACTCAATGGTCCTTACACATTATTTATTTATTGCTTTACCAGCATTATCTTAACGGTTTTATATAGGTATATAAATATATTCATTAGTGGTTATACCACACAGTTGCAGAACACTGTTCTATGCCCGAAGGCTATACACAAAACTCTCCGGTCTTTATCCACATATTATTATATTGGCTTAAAAGCCCAAACACAGATGGTTATACACTTGGATAAGTGGCCATGCCACACATTTGAAACACTTTGGATAAGTGGCCATGCCACACATTTGAAACACTTTGGATAAGTGGCCATGCCACACATTTGAAACATGGCCATAAGGCTCGAAGGCCACACAAAAGACTGTCTATTCCAAGTCTAACGCGTCATGCCTCGCTACACGCGAACAATTTCATTCTACACCGCAGGAGTGTTACATGGTGCGATCATCTGAATCGGGGCAAACCCAAAATGCTCGCTGACCATGCAACAATCCTCAACAATCATTGTGTGGTAAATTATTTCAAACCTAGATCTTGAAAACATATTGCCATACCAGGGAGTATAATTATGTGGTGTCAGTGCCCAATAGTCTTTTAGCAATGGCTTTTTATCTAAACCCATCGCATTTGTTACTGCGAAAAATTTCAAAAGCTCATAGTCAGTGGCAGGTTTCCAAGCAGCAAATGAAGATCTTTTTGAAGATGGGGGTTTTGAATTCTTAATTGTCAGCATATTAATTTATTACTTTGACCAAAGAATGTAAAACATCTGGTGTTAGTAATGTAAGCCAGCAATCAAGCACAGAGGAAGCTGCATCAAGATTTGCATGCAGACCTGGTTCACGAGTTGCAACAAAATAAAAACTATTTGTTGTTTCACCCTCAGTCACTTGCTCCCATTGTTCTCTTTCTTTAATTACAGTATTTCCTGCACTATTGGTAACTTTAACCGAGGTTTTTGCTCTTTTACGACCCACTGATGGCCTGGACTTCTAACATCTTCGCTATCATCACTGCTTGAATTGTCACTACTACTGTTATCACTACTATAAAAATCACTATTTGAATCAATATCCATTGTTTTCACTGTCCTCCTCGTCGCTAGATCTATCACTCAATTGCTGAAACAAGTTTCTAGCCTGTTCAGCAGTTAGACGAGGTGTACGAGCATTTTTTATGGCCCTATCACTCGTTGCCATGGTAAACAGTCTTACGATTTGGTAAATAACCTGAAAGGTTTGAAAAATATGAATATAATGTCCATTTTCAGTGGCACAAATATACCCACGCTTTTGGTTGTTGCCTTCCGGTGGTAAATAAAAATCTCGAACCAGATAAGAATGTATTTCGGTACATATTTCATTTGTTTTCTTACTAAACTTAGATCGCTGTTCTCAACAGCTTGCGGTCCAAATGTGTTTATTTCGTGTGCCGTTGAGAACGACTCGTGGTAGTTAATGTGTTAAGCATTTATACAAGACCATTACAAGGGCGGTTAACAAGGGTTTTGTCCCATGGTGCCATATTTTTGAGGGCATAAAAATAATAATAAAAAAAAAACAATATTAAAAGAAGGATGAACTGATGAAAAAGAAGGTATTAATAGTAAT
This sequence comes from Oreohelix idahoensis, assembly GCA_024509875.1. Classification (NCBI taxonomy): domain Eukaryota; kingdom Metazoa; phylum Mollusca; class Gastropoda; order Stylommatophora; family Oreohelicidae; genus Oreohelix; species Oreohelix idahoensis. The sequence continues at coordinate 125,997 of JAMPIV010015345.1, forward strand.
TGTAACAGCAGCCTTCTGTTGTGACTGGACATTTTCATTTAATCATATATTACAATATTTCTCAAACATACCCACATTTCTTAAACAGAAAACACTGCTAAAACTACAAAGGGCAAAAGAGATGATGAAGTTATGACTCAAATAATTATTGCTGATGCTATGATTAATTCTATCATCATTTATGTGTCAAGTGGCCTTGCTGATCATGTCTCTCCACAGGCTCTGATGTTTTCCTTCAAGTCTGTTGTTGGTTTCTCCATCCCTCAATGTCAAGAAATTTATTTTCTTTGTCTTACAGTCTTTTCTTTTTATCTTGTTTTTTGAAACTGCTCTCTCAGTTAAATTTTCTCCCCTGTCATGATATCTTCAAGTGCTCAACTTCTCTTCTCATCAGATGTCCAGTGAAGTATGTCTTGTTTCCATCTGTATAATTAAATTCATTCCCCCCCCCCCCCCCCCCCCCCTTTCTCTCAAACATTCTGTATTTTTTATCTTAATTTTTTATCTTTTTTTCTTTTACATATTTTTTTTTTTTTTTCGTACGCCCGCTATTACTCGAGGCAAAATTGTTAGTAACTCGAGGTTAGTATGTCTAGCCTGAGACTGATTTTACGTGAGTATCCCTTTTTTCTTGCACAGAGACAGGTGTCCCTCGCCATTCAGGCAGATACTCGCCGATTTCGGAGGTACCCATTAGAGCTGGGTCGGCTCAGGAGCCGCCAGTCCCTGGTCGATGACACTCCTTCAAATGTTCTCACCAGAGCTTGAGTTAATCCAGTCCAAATCCCGGTCGACGAAAAATCTTCAAATGTCCTCGCCCGGGTTTGGCCCGGGTTTGATCCTGGATCACCCGGTCACCAGTGCAGTGTTCTTTTACATATAATAAATCTCTCTTAGTGTCAAAAATGTTTTACATATAATTTGTTTGATGGCTAACTCTTATTTGCACAGAACAAAATAGGTTCAATAAAACATTTTAGTACTCTTCTATTAACTCATTCTTTCCCAGGCTGTTTTTGGGTTTTACCCAGGCCCCAAAATGGATGCAATTTTTTCAGACAGGTGAAGTTTTAAAAACAGACAGTGGACAAATACTTAAGTTCAGTAGGTACGTTATACATTTAAATGTGTGAAATTGACTGGAGAATCTTATGAATTGCTTCATATAATTAATTAATGTGAACAGGTGTGTGTTATGTCTTGTGAAGCGTAGACTTGATTAAAAAAGCGTTTAAAAAATAAAATAAAACTGTATACTTAAACTTAAATATTTCAGCTCCCAATTAATGTATGGCAATACAATGTTCAGAATATCAGTGCACATTCAGATTGAAACATATCTAGAAACTTTTATCACTATCACTTCACAGATGTAATTTTTATGATTTTTTTTTCTCAAAACCACATACGTTTGTAAAAACAACCACTCAAAATGTGTGCAATTTTTCTCTTCAGGTTATATTTTAAAAACAGGCAGTAGATACACATTTTATTTAACTAGGTGTTGATGTTATACATAAACATGTGGGAAATTGACTGAAGAATCGTGTGAAATGCTGTAAATAATTATTCGATGTAGGAAAAGTGTCTGTCATGTCATGTGAAGTGTAGACCAAAAATAACTGGAAAAAAAGATAAATAAAACTGTGTACTTAAATTTGTCAGCTTCAGTTTAATCCATAGCAGAAAAATCTCAGAATATCAGTGCACATCCATTTTGAAACACAACACATTTTTACCACAATCACTTCAAACATATAATTTATATGATTTTTTTCCTACACCACATATTTCTGTAAAAACCAACCAAATTCTATTTTACATTTCCCAGAAGAATTTGCCACTATTCACATGCTTTTATTGTAGTCATAAAAACATTGTGGGTGTAGATGTGGCTGGTCTGGACATCCAGTGCAATAATAATGAGAGCGCTGACGACGAGCAGGTGTGCTGCAGTGGACACAGTTCTTATCTCTTTTTGCATAACATACAAGATGCCTTGTGTCACACTGGTACTCTGAAGTTGAGGCAGCTTGAGATGTAACAGTATTAGTAGCTGCATTTTCTTGGACACTAAGTGGACTCAAAACAGCAGAAGCTTCAGTTAGTTGGTGAAGCAGATTTCTTTTGAACTGCAGCAGTGATTGCTTTTCACCTGGATGAAAACAGTATAAAACTGAAGCATTCACCTGCACTATTTCAAGCAGCCAGAAGAAAATTTTTTTCCACCATTTAACAGATTTTCTGTTGTGCACACCATAATAACCAACTTTTTGATCCAGGAGATCACACCCATTCATTGAATTGTTGTATTCATCTATCATTTTTGGTTTGACAATGTGCTTCCTTGTCGTTATGGTCTCCACTTTGGCCTGAGAAGATACAAGGAAAACCGATTTCTTGGCCTTTTTGTCTCTAAATGCTGTACACAACACTGTGCTTGTTTGTGTCATATACCATCTGTATTCCAGATAACTAAGGCGCAGAGTCTTCAGCTGTAATGTAAAATTTCTCCGGATCATGTTCAGAGTACCAGTGTAGTATTGCTTCTTCTCCAGTAAGAAGTCAATGAGTTCTCTTGTGGTGTAATAGCTGTCAGCAAATAAATGGTGTCCTGTACCCAAAGGCTGTATTAGGGTCTGAAAAATCTTGACAGCTTGCCCACTATTTGCATTCACTTCAGGATCACATGAAGTATCAGAACCAAAATATGTGAACATGTTCACCATATATCCAGTTGCTGAATCACATAAACCAAAGACTTTTATGTGATATTTGCTTGGTTTACTTAGGTTATACTGCTTATATTGCCATCTGCCTTTATACCCTATTACCATTTCATCCAAACTGAGATTTTGGAATGGGTAAAAGACACTCTGAAATTTGTGCAACAACATGTTCATAAAAGGTTCAATCTTTTCTTTTCCTTGTGTATTGTATAATATAATGCTTCAAATCTACTTCTTGAAAACATCTGACGAAACCAAGGAGTATAAAATTCTGCAGATGTAGACCAGTAGTCGCGAATGCATGGTCTTTTCTGAATCCCAATATTTATTAGGACAGCAATAAACTTATCAAGTTCATGGCGTGTGACTTCGATCCACAGAGAATACATTGAATATTGTTTCGCAGGGTTATTTTGAATACATTTGAGTCTGGCATAATCATTGATGCACTGGCACATGAAATCTTTAACCTCATCTGTAAACAAAACATTGAAACATTTCAATGGGGTTGACAGGTCAAGCCCCTCAGTCACACCTGGTGTTCTCTGAACAAAATCGAAATGCATTTTGTGTCATGCCCTCAGCAATTTCTAACCACTCTGGGACATCTTGTGAGGATGCACCTGCCTCTAGACTTGTGGCAGTTCTCGTAGCTTTACTGTTGGTCAGAATGGGGTTTTTACCCCTTCCTTTTCCTTCAGTGACTGAAAGTTTAGCTCTTTTTATACCAGCCCTACATGATGCCTGTTCAATCAGCTGATCAGCATCGCTGTCAGAATAATCACTTTCATGAATATTCTGACACAAAGTCTTTACAACGTCTTCATCGTAATCACTAAACCTAACTTCTAAATCACTGTCGCTAGAATTATCTTCTGTCCACTGAGAAATAAGCACTTGTACTTGCTCAGCTGATAGCCGGTGTTTAGAAGAAGAATCTCGCAACATTTTGTTTGTAAACATAGGATTAGAAATGGCTATAAAACACAAAATTTTAGCTTCACAAATTTTTTTTCCGCTCACAAACATGTGCCTGATGTAATGAAATTATTTAAAACCGGCTAGTTGCCAGTATTTTATAATTTTCCGTTCAAATTCGACATATATCACCTTGGCACATGGTGCGTCCTGGGTGTCACGGAAGGCCTATCTGGCGCGCCACGCGTCCGTTTGGACAGAATGAGTTAACTTTGTTAATTATGATTTATTACACAGGATTTTTAAATATTTTTTATGGAAAGCAGTATTCTGCTCTAGATGTCCACGGTGCAACTTCCGCAGAATATTTTCTGCATCCCCAAGTCTTTGAATTTATTTATTATGGCATGTTGGTCAGAAATAATGACTGCGAGTGATTGGTACAATGATTCCTGAAGACATGTTAATAAGGTGACTGAAAAAAAAACAACTGAGGAATTAACCTTGTCAAATTCAGTTTGAGCAGACTTTCGTAGCTTTTCTAGAGGCTCCTGTATCTGCATCAGTTTCTCCTCCTGAGCCTTGCATTTGTCCAATGCCTGTGACAAAATGAGGAACAGTTAAAAAAAATTAGTGCAAAATCACTCTTCTATAGCATTATGGATACCTTAAAATGATGGTTCTCAATGTGTGGTCCGCAGACCCAAAGGGGTCTCCGAGAGCCTTTCAGGGGGTCAGCAAGGTCAAAACTTTTTTAAGATGTTATTTGCTATTTTCACTTTTATTCTCTCACAGTAAAACTCGCATATAAAAAAGTTCCTTGGGTCCTCAATAATTTTTAAGAATTCAAAGGGGTCCTCAGACCAAAAAGTTTGAGAAACGCTGGCTTAACATATAAAGATTTAACTACTCCATGTTGCGGGGCTTTATACGATTCACTTCTTTTATTGTTGTTGCGGCCCCGTCTTCTATTTCAGTGGTCGTTGTGGAAAGCCACCGTTCTCATTGATTCAATAAGCTTCTTAGTTCTGGTCATTTGATTCATTAATTCTTGATCGTGCTATTGTTGGAATAGTTACGCGAATGTGAGTTAATACTTTCTGTCTGTCACAAGGTTTGAACTCAGTATCATAATTGTTGAATTTGTAACTTCAATGAACGTGATAAGTCTCTTCTCGAGTCCACACAATTTTTAATATACATTTCAAACAGTAGACAGTCCATCTTCTTCTTCTTCTTCTTTGATCCATAACCGCCAACCGTCAAAGCAGTCAGCGGCCATCACGCCTGGTGGCGTCTTGTAGGGCAGCAACAAATTGATTCCACTTTGCTCGGTCGGCGGCCATCCTTCGTACAGTGCCCCAACTGTGGTTCATTCTTTGCATCTCAGCTTCCACAGTTCTCCGCCAAGTTGTTTTTGGTCGGCCTCTCTTTCGCTTTCCCTCGGGGGTCCATAGCATAGCTGTTCTTGCGATGGTATCAGGGTCCCTTCTGAGGACATGGCCAACCCAACTCCAGCGTCTGCCAGCTATGATGGTGTGCATGTCCTCCTGGTTACTCCGAATAAGTAGTTCTTGGTTGCTGATGGTGTTTGGCCAAAAGATTCGGAGAATTTTCCTTAGGCAGATTGTGTGGAAGGAGGACAGTTTCGACATTTCCTTCTCTGTTACTCTCCAACATTCCGCACCATAGAGAAGCACAGAAAGTATGCAGCTCTCATACAGTCTTAATTTGGTGTTTGTGCTGTACTGGGAAGACTTCCAAATGTTGTTGAGAATAGCAAAGGCTGTTCTCGCTTTATTCATTCTGTTGTTAATGTCCTTGCTTGTTCCGCCGTCAGGTGTTACTATGCTTCCTAGGTAAGTAAATGTGTCTGTCTGTTCTAACTTCTGGTTCCTTACTGTTATTGGCTCAGGATTGCCCACATTTAGTGTCATGACCTCTGTCTTCTTCAGATTGATGTTCAGGCCAACCTGCTGGCCATACTTATTCAGTCTATCAGTTTTGTCTTGAATGTGTTGGTGTGAATGCGCGAGCAGTGCAATGTCATCTGCATATTCCAAATCTTCCAGTGTAGAAAACGTTGTCCATCTAATTCCCCTTGGACTGCCCTCTGTTGTCTGGCGCATCACCCAATCTATGACTGTCAAAAATAATGTTGTTGATAAGGGGCATCCCTGTCGTACTCCTGTTTTCACTTCGAAAGTTACATTACTCGATCCAACACTGCACGTAAAGTTAGAATAGAGGCTTTTTATAATGGAAACAATGCGGCTGGGAATTCCATAAGCCCTCAGAATTTTCCATAGGCTGTCCCTGTGTATGCTGTCGAAAGCCTTTTCAAAATCAACAAAGTTAATGTACAGCTGTCTCTGCCATTCTGAGCACTGCTCTATAATGTTCCTGAGGGCAAATATATGATCTGCACATCTTCTGTTCTTTCTGAAGCCCGCTTGTTCTTTCCTCAGTTTATGGTCAACTGCTTTTGAAATTCTCTGGATGATTATCCTGCCTAGTATTTTGCTGGGAACTGAGAGGAGGGTAATTCCTCTCCAGTTGTTGCAGTCTGCAAGGTCGCCCTTCTTGGGCAATTTGACAATTGTTCCTTTACTCCACTCTGTTGGTGTTGTCTCAGTTTCCCAGACTTGTGCAAATAGTGGTTCTAATAGTTCTGCTGCTAGTTCAGGGTCTGTCTTGAATAGCTCAGCATTCAGATTGTCGTGACCAGGCGCTTTTCCATTTTTTAGCCCTTTGATAGCTGTGATAATTTCTTCTTTTCGTGGAATGTCTGTATTTACGTCTAAGTCACTTTCAGCCTCAGGAACATTCAGCTGAGTCTCTGGTGGTTCCTTATTCAGTGTTTCTCTGAAGTGCTCTGCCCACCTTGTTTCCTGCCCCTGTGCTGTGGTGATGAGATTTCCTTGCTTGTCTCTTACTAACGTTATGTTGTTTGCACCTCGTTTTCCACTGATAGCTTTAGTTATTTTATAAACTGTGCTTTGTTCATTTCTCAGTGCTGCCTCTTCTGCCTGTCTTGCAAGGTCATCCAGAAATGTCCTTTTGTTAGCACGGGTTTGACGTTTTACTTCCTTGTCCAGCTGACTGTACTGTTCACTATATATTGCCTTTAACCTGGGAGACTTAGCTTCTGTTTTCTTCCTTTTCATTTCCTTTCTCTTCGCTATGGTGTTTAGCGTTTCTGGTGTTATCCAGTCTTGGCTCTTTCTTTCCTGGAATCCCAAGCATGACTTGCTGCTTTCTTTATATATTGTTGAGATGGTGTTGAATTTCTGGTCCACATCATCGGTCTCTGTTCTTTCCTGGCTTTTGGTAATCAGATATCGTCTCTTTACGTCGACCACAAACGCTTTTCTGGTGAGGGGGTCCTTAAGTTTCGTGATGTTGTATCTTTTCTGTTTGACTGCAACTGGTCCAGCAGCTCTGAGTTTTACCTTCAGTCTTGCTACTACTAGGTGATGATCACTTCCCACATCTGCGCCTCTTCTTACTTTCACTTCTTGTAGTGCATGTCTCCATCTGCCATTGATCATTATGTGATCTATCTGGTTTTTGTCTCGTCCGTTTGGTGATTCCCATGTTAACTTGTGCACTTCTTTGTGTTGAAAAAGTGTTCCTCCGATGACCAGGTTGTTAATACTGCAGGAGCTTATTAATTTGTCCCCATTCTCATTTACTGTTCCACTGCCGCATTTCCCCATTACTCTTTCGTTATAATTATTGTGTGTTCCAACTTTCGCATTTAGGTCTCCCATTACTATAATAAGATCGTACCTGGGTACAGTTTCCATTTCCTTTTGTACCTGTTGATAGAACTCGTCCTTAATCTCTTCGTCGCTGTCATTTGTTGGTGCATAACATTGTATAATTGTGGTGTTGGTGAATCTCCCTCTCAGTCTTGCTCTTATTAGTCTGTTGTTAATGGGTTTCCATTCCAGTAGAGATCTTTCCATTCCTTTCTTAAGGATAATGGCTACACCTTCGTTGTGCTGACCGTCCTCTCTACCAGAATAAAGTACTGTTTCCCCTGTAGCTGTTTTTATTCTCCCCATCCCTGTCCATCTGCTCTCGCTTATTCCCAGGATATGTAGTTTGTAGTTCCTCATCTCTGCTGTAATCTGTCTCAGCTTTCCTGCCTCGTTCATAGTTCTGACATTCCAAAAACCAATTCTGGTTTCGTGTTTTGCGGTCTGGGCATCCGTTTTCATGCCAGTGGCTTCCTTTCGGCTTTCACCACTGTCAGTCATACGAGCCTGAGACTCCGGATGTCCGTCCCGCATCAAAGTATTTCCATTTATTGCTGTTTCCGTAACGTGTGTGATTTTTTACACAGACAGGGGTGTCGGCCCTGTGCTAAAACCCCCAACCTGGAGGACCAGGGTACCAGCTTTTGTCTGACCCCTACCCACGCAGACAGTCCATGGAGGTTGATTATGAAAACATTATATATTAGAATTGAATCATACATCATAAATGCTATCCATGCATTATAGTCCTGGTCCAATAATATGCAACCCTATAGTCAGAACGTCGTAACTATATGTACGCGCGGTTGGGACATCCAACGGCCGACAATGAGATTAGACGTCTGGCGATATAAAACGAATGTGGACCATAATTTCATCCTTCCTTGACTTTAGTTAAAATTACTAACCTCGATACATTCCTCTCTTCATAAGAATATCGGACTGACCCATGTCCGTACTGCAATAACATATGTGCGGCAATATCATGCCTACCACTGGAAGGATTATAGGACACGTCTTATCCGTTTGACGGTCATCTAAGAAAAGGGTGTGGTAACCTAGTCACGGTGCGTGACATACCAACGCATACACGTCATAATCAATCGTGTGTATCGCGTACACTAACTAACAATTATTTACATTATATTAAACGTAGTCACCTATTAATCTTATGCTGTTAACCTCTAGCAGACCATGCCAATAAAATACCTTAACAATTCCCTGTCCACTGGGGGAAAAAAAAATCTATTAGATAGATTTTTTTTAACAAAAACCCATCTGAAAAAATACCAATATGTTAACAATATCAAAAAAAAAATTTAACGAGATTGCGGCATATGGCCTACGACGTTCTGTCTAGAACCAATGTCGTGGTCATGTCGACTAACCAATAGTCATGTAATATATTCATTATTTATATCATAAATAAATATAAATGGTAATAAGAACTAAAAGAGAATGGTAATGTCGATCTCTAATTAAATAATTAATTAACTTAAAATATGTCGTGATAAAATGTCATGTCAGACTAATTTAAAGTGTTAAAATTAAACTAAATAACTATACTAGGTATGGAATAAGAATAAGTTGTTGAAAATCTAATGTAAGAAAAATGAGAGGATCTGTTAAAGAAAGACATAATAACGAATAAAGAATAAATTAGAGAAAGAAAAAAAAATGATGTATAAATTTAACTAAGTTATGTGTGTTGAACATCAAGTAAGTGTAGTATTAAGTTATTAATACCTTTCTAACTAATTTAAACAATAGTATGCAATATAATCATGTAATTCTAAGAATATAATCAAAGAATTATGTGAGTTTTCTTTTCTTTCTTTCATTTTTTTAAGTTTCATTCATTTTTTTAAAATTCAACTCACTTGTCATTTTAATGTGGATTAGTTTTAAAGAATAAATTAAAGTAATTAACATTGGATATGAAGATCCATTCGTAGTCTTGATCCTTGAATTTCCATTAGACAAAATGTTCAAGTATTCTGAATCACGTTATATAACGAATTAGTTCGACTGGAATGTCATTTATTTTCTCCGAAGTGTTTTGAAACAATGTTGTGACAAATGTAAACCAGGAAAGTCCCGGTGTAAAGACGAATATAGTGTCAATTGATTGCAGTCACTTTGCGTATAATTTGCCTATAGAAAGCAGCTGAGTAAATGGTTCATTCATGTGTCAAAAAGCAACGATGGTGCTATGTTCTTTGATTAAGTTTCTCTGTACATAGTATTGTCTTTGCGACAAACAACGTAAATTAGGAATCGACATCATTAGGATTTCGAGATAATGTATCTGCCAAGATGTTGTCGGATCCTGTGATGTACTCGATTGAAAACTCGAAGGGTTGGAGGAGTATAGCAAATCTGGTCAATTTTGGACTCTTGTGATTTGCTCGTTGTAGTGATGCTACGGCCCTTTGATCGGTTTGTACTACAAAAGGGGCTCCCAGTAGGAATTTTTCTAGTTTGGTTATCGCCCACACGACGGCTAAGAGTTCGCGATCAACCGTAGAGTACTTCACTTCTGGTGGTTTCAGTTTTCGTGACACGTACAAGTTTGGATGGAGGATGTCGTCATGGTATTGGAGCAAACATGCGCCAATTCCGTAGTTACTCGCATCTGTACGAAGAATGAACTTTTTAGAAGCATCAATTAATCTCAAAATAGGTGGATTTGAAAATATAGAAATTATTTGCCGAAAAATTCTGTCACATTCGTCAGTCCATGTCACTTTCACTGGCATGTTCTTCTTTAGTAATGAGGACAATACAGCAGTGATGGATGACAAGTTAGGTACGAATCTACTGTAATATTGGACTAGACCTAACAAGCTTCTCACTTGTTTCTTCGTTTGAGGAACGGAAATGTTTAAAATTTTTGAAACTGTACTGGGTAATGTTCGGATATATCCAGCTCCAATAATGTGACCCAAAAAAGTGATCTCATGAAATGCTACCTGTAATTTTGTAGGTTTAGCAGTTAACTTGTACCTTCTCAAGGTATCAAAAACGTATCCAAGACCCAAAAAATGTTCCTCAAAAGATGAACTAAACAAGCATATGTCATCTATATATGTAATAATGTCTGGTCTACCTGAAAAAATGTGTCGCATCATGCGAACAAAGGTAGCTGGAGCGTTAACCAGCCCAAAAGGCATCACGTTCCACTGGTATAGACCTAGCGGAGTTGAAAACGCTGTGTAGTATTTTGCTTTTTCGGTTAGTGGTATCTGCCAATAACCTTTAGTTAAGTCTATCTTAGTAAATATAGTTGCTGTCGATAGACGTGGCAGTAAGTCATCGAGAAGTGGATGTGGTTCGCTATCAACTATCGTTTGTGCATTTAATTTTCTATAGTCGACGCATAGTCTAATGTTATTGTCCTTCTTTCGGACAATAACTAATGGAGAAGAAAATGGGGAATTACTAGTTTCGATAATTCCTAAAGATAACATCTGTTCAAGTTCCTTAGTAGTTTTAGTAAGAAAGTGTATAGGAACAGAATAAGGATGTACCCGAATTGGAGTATCCTCGTTAAGAGTGATGTCATGATTAATGACTGATGTGCGACCTGGAACATCGGTCAACACATCTGGATAAGATTGTAGCAGATCAGCAATCTTTTGATGCTGTTGCGGTGTAACCGACGAAGAGATGGTTACGTCCCGCCAAGATTCGCTAGATTGTACTACAGGTACAGGTAAAGCTAACTGTACCTCAGGAAAAGAAGATTCTTCTTCCTGGATAACGGATAAATTAGAATAGTGACATGTAGGTCTGAAAGTGTCATCTAATTCATGAAAAATAGCTTGTAGATGTTCAGGTCGAGTATGAAATTGCTTGAGCATATTTATGTGAAATATTTTGTGATGTCCCTTAATGTCCAGGACATAATCAACATCAGAAATCTTATTGATAACCTGGTAAGGACCATTCCACGAGATTAGTAGTCTATTATTGTTATGTGGCAATAACACATAAGCTTGATCTCCTGGAAATAATTGACGTAATCGTCTATTACTGTTTTGGAAAGTTCTAGCTTTCTCTTTCGCAGCCTCAGATGAAGCTGTTGCCATTTGACAGGCATCAATAATGTTATTCCGGAGATTAATTACATATTCATAGGATGACTGAGTGTCCTGAGTCATCTCAGAATCGATTAATAAATCTTTTATCAGTCCCATAGGACCTCTTGGAGGAGCGCCAAAGACTAAATGAAACGGAGAGAAGCCAGTTTGTTCATTTGGCACCTCTCGATAAGCGAATAACACCGCTGGTAGCACTCTGTCCCAGTCCTGTGGATGGTTAACTGTAACTTTATGTAGCATTTGTTTGAGTGTACGGTTAAGTCTTTCTACAGCACCATTACTCATTGGGTGATAAATGCTGCTGAGGTTTCTATCTATTTGCCAAGTCTTCATTACCTCCGTCATAGTCTCAGATATAAATTGAGAACCATGATCTGACAAAAGTTTTCTAGGAAAACCTACTCTAGAAAAGATCAAGTGTAGTGCATCAGCTACATCTGTTGTGGTGGTTGTTTTTAATGGGATGGCTTCTGGCCATCGTGTGCATAAATCGATGCAAGTGAGAATAAACCTATGTCCTCTGGCTGATGGTAAAAGTGGGCCAATGATATCAATGGCCATTTTGTCGAAAGGTCTCACCGATATATCACAAGCCTGAATAGGCGCCGTGTGAAAGGCTCCCCGTGCTTTCACTTCTTGGCATATCGTACAGGAGCGTACGTACTGTGAAATATCTCGTGATACTCCCGGCCAAAAAAAAGAAGATAATACTCGTGAACGTGTACGAGTATAACCCATGTGACCTGCACACTTAGAATCATGTGCATGTTGAAGTATGTACCGCCTAAAAGCAAAAGGTACCATGACTTGTTGTCTTATCTGAGTTTTATCCATAAAACATCTTAATAAAATGTCATTTTTAATACTAAACCACTGACTATAATTTATGTTCCTAGAAAGATTGTCATCTTTGTTGACCAGCGTAAAAAATTTTGTTAGTGACCTGTCTTCCCTCTGTTTTGCAGCAAATGATACTCGGTCAATAGCAGAATGAATCTCGATATTTTCATGATCATTTGTTTCCTTGTTTTCCGTGTCTATAGTCTCTAATTGTTTTGTATGTGCTCTGGTTATTGCTGCATTTCCGATGTATAGATTATTTTTTTCCCATTGAATAATCTCATCTGGTGTGCAATCTTTACTCCCGTGTATGCATCCCACCATAAGGTCGGCAATTGGGTTTCTTAACATGCATGCTTTAACATTGCCTGTGAAGAAAGGTGTGTCAATGTAAATAATAGCTGTTGGATAATATTCTATGGTTCCCCCAAAAGTCATGCACCTGACATGTTCTCCAGTTGCACAATTTGGATGAACAAGTGTCTGACGGATTCCGATCGTGGTCGATCCCGAATCTCTTAAGACTGAGACGATGGATCCATTAACTTTTCCTCTGTTGAAGATCAGTGATCCTGTTCCGTCATTGACTGCTAGACTGACTTCTGGTAGAATATGACCGCAGTTCAGAACTGTCTCTTTTGCTTTCTGAAATATAAGATTACATGTTGGGCAACTATTTGCCACGTTATAATTCATTGCAAAACAAGTAGACGATGACTGTATTTTGTTATCAGTAGTTGAACTCTGAACCCTAGGGGTTGTAGCAGTAGTAACAGCTGCCCCTGTATTATGGTTATAAGTTGTCGATCTACGAGAATGAGAACGATGACGAGAATAATTAGATGAATTATCCCGTTGTCCTCTATTGTAAATGTTATCTCGATGTCTCGAGTTATAATTATCGCTATTGTTCCACTTGTAATCATTATTATAGTTATATGATCGATTATAACTTGAGTTACGTGGATTACTGTTATTTCTTGACTGAGGTGAATAGTTTCTGGTTTGTTGTCGTTCTCTATTAAAGTTATTGTTAAATTTATTCTGTCCCTTATGAAAATTAATGTCATAGTTTCCTTTGAACCTACCCCTGTCTACACTGTGTGTTCTAGGTTTGTTATGATTATGATATGCCATATTGGAGGCTACAGGAAGTGGTTCTCTTATCAATGTGCCAGAAATATTAGCATTCGGATGAGCTGTGCAGTAATTTAAAGAAATTTTTTCTAACTCATCAATAGATTCTGGTTTTCTTTCTTGCAGATAAGCAAAGAATGGTGGGCTGACAGACGATAATACTTTATCCCTCAATAACAAATCGACTAACTTGTCGTAGGATTTGTTGACACCTGCCAGTTCAACCCATCTGTTAAAAGTATTGCGTATGTTAGCAATAAAACCTGTGAAATCTCTATTGTTATCTGGCAACAAACTTTTAAAACGCAATCTACATGCCTCTTCGTTCAAGTGGAAACGACGTAGTAACAACGTCTTAATGGCCTCATAGTCTGTTGATAGTGTTGGATCTATATTTTGTGCTGCACTTGCAGGTTCGCCATCTAGAAATTCCTTAAGTTTCAGTGCCCATGCCGCTTTGTCAAGGTTATTCACCTTACATATGTCCTCAAAGCGCGCGAGCCACGATGAAAGGTCATCTACGTGTAACTTGAATGGAGGCAGCTTAAAGTAATAATTACCTTTAAGTCGTGTGGATGAAGATCCAGATTGAGCAGTATCATTTTGGGTTGCTGCAGCGCCCTGTGAATTAAGTTTTGCTGTTTCTAATTTAAGTCGTTGCAATTCCATTTCTTGCTGCAGTATGATTTCTTGTCGTTTCAATTTATTCTCTTCTTCAATCCGTAGGATTTCATCTCTTGCTATCTTTCTTTCTTCTTCTTGTCTTAATTCTGCCTTCTTTTCCTCCTCTTCTGCCTTATATTTTGCAAATTCAGCCAATGCATAAGCCTCGAGAAGTTCTCCTTTTTTTCCAAAATCTTTACCATTTTTAATAAAATAGTCTAAGTTAAGCATCTTGACGTTAATATTGTACGTAATGGTTATGTAATAATCACCAATAAATTTTAAGTAATTATTATACTTATTCAATTTATGAATAGTCGATATAAACAATCATAATATTATTGAACTTAATCTGGGAATGTTCAATTTAATTAATTGTAATATTATCTAACTATTATTTGTAGATTCCATACATAGACATACTATGTTGGGAAAATATTACATATATACTCGTTAATATATCATAAATAGTTATGATATTTATCTATTTCGGGTGCTGAATTACTATCATGCACCTAATAATAAATAGTATTATTCCTCAAGTATTATATCATTCAGTCAGTGATATGTGCTAAGTAAATCATTTAGTAATGGAAAAAAAATGTACCAAATAATATACACTATGTCCTTTATATGCAGGACAGACTAAAAAGTCAAATTATTTTATAAATATATATTATTATTATATTATGCCTTAATCATGAGCTATAAAGTGCATCGCCCATTTCTTGGACTACCACTGCAAATTGGTGCAAAGTCCCTAATTCTCCTTAAAAGTCATTAAATTTTAATTATATTCATATACACTCTTATTAAGCAAGAAATTATATTATTAGTGTTAAATCATGAACAGATGAAATGAGGACATACGATACGATGGGTAAACCAAGGATAAACAAACCATATTATCACGAAACAAGACGTTTCTACAATAAAAATTGATATTATGAAACCAAATCTGCAAACCGGAAATATAGAGTAGGGTGAAGGTTAACTGAATATAGAGTTAAATCTGCGTACACAAAAATTAATGACGCAAACATGGACTCATTGACGGTTATAAAAAAAAAATGAACTGAATAATAGCAAGATCAGAAAGAACAAGACAGATTACTAACATTGTTACCAAACTAAATAGAATTTAAACTGAATACGATAAAATACACCGATTATTTCACCAAACTAGACATCTAACATATACTGTGAATTAAATGCAGTCCCGAACGAAACAAGCCCCGGAAATGTCATCGACGCGTTCTCCGCGAAATGCGATTTAATTCACTACCCTAAAGACCGTTCAGAATGAATATCGGCAATCCGTAGAGCCATAATTTATTCATTCTGAATCTCCACTCCAGCCTCCCACAAATTAGGCACAGCACAAACAATGAAAACAAATATAACGTGCATATAAAATATATAGAACGGACATGCCTGCAAAATGTGAATTAGACTCAGTGATGTTTCTTATGAATGACAACAGTCACGAACTGAGACTTATCTTTTAACCCGTCGTCCGATGCGATCTTCACCAACGGCCTAGACTAGAGGATAGGACTGTTTGCTCCTTGTTGGTAAATAATGTCTTTTCAATCCTATGATCTACTGAGAAGTTGTATTCTTGAATGAAACATTAGGTGAGCTGGCATCGTCCTTCGATCGTTGGCTTGTACACGGAATATTGTGACGTCACTGATTTTTGCATAGTTACACAAGCCACGTCATGTTCGGAATCATGTGACTTGAACGTTTTCTTGTAATCGTAAACAGTCCGTGAAAGTATGTAAACAAGAAAAATTTCTTTCTTCCTTCGTTCCCCAGCAATGGCAACCACTCTGTTGCGGGGCTTTATACGATTCACTTCTTTTATTGTTGTTGCGGCCCCGTCTTCTATTTCAGTGGTCGTTGTGGAAAGCCACCGTTCTCATTGATTCAATAAGCTTCTTAGTTCTGGTCATTTGATTCATTAATTCTTGATCGTGCTATTGTTGGAATAGTTACGCGAATGTGAGTTAATACTTTCTGTCTGTCACAAGGTTTGAACTCAGTATCATAATTGTTGAATTTGTAACTTCAATGAACGTGATAAGTCTCTTCTCGAGTCCACACAATTTTTAATATACATTTCAAACAGTAGACAGTCCATGGAGGTTGATTATGAAAACATTATATATTAGAATTGAATCATACATCATAAATGCTATCCATGCATTATAGTCCTGGTCCAATAATATGCAACCCTATAGTCAGAACGTCGTAACTATATGTACGCGCGGTTGGGACATCCAACGGCCGACAATGAGATTAGACGTCTGGCGATATAAAACGAATGTGGACCATAATTTCATCCTTCCTTGACTTTAGTTAAAATTACTAACCTCGATACATTCCTCTCTTCATAAGAATATCGGACTGACCCATGTCCGTACTGCAATAACATATGTGCGGCAATATCATGCCTACCACTGGAAGGATTATAGGACACGTCTTATCCGTTTGACGGTCATCTAAGAAAAGGGTGTGGTAACCTAGTCACGGTGCGTGACATACCAACGCATACACATCATAATCAATCGTGTGTATCGCGTACACTAACTAACAATTATTTACATTATATTAAACGTAGTCACCTATTAATCTTATGCTGTTAACCTCTAGCAGACCATGCCAATAAAATACCTTAACACTCCAATAAAAAAAATGTCTTGCAGGACTGTCTCACCAAGTGTTGTATGCTTGAAACAGAAACATTGACACTAAATAATACAAGAAAGAATTGACTAATATCTTAATTTACAGGAAAATAATTTGAAATTCTCAACTCAAACACACTCTCACAACACAAAATAACCTTGAAAATGACAGAATATGAGAGTACAGATGGAACTACTTTTGGAGAGAAAAAAAAAACAGTAAAGGACAACTGCATATTTTGAACACCAGTGAAAACAGAGGATCACTGAAACTCTTGTACGAGGGGAAGATCACACTGTTCAGTGGTAGATGAAGACATACATCCTTAATAAATGTGAGAAAATTGATGACTAAACTATGAACAATGTGCTAGACAGGCTCAAAAGAAAGAGGTCCTTGGCAGATGACCTCCAGAGAGGACAAGGCATATGATGACAAGGCACAGGAAAAAAAAGGACTCCACTGTACAGGTACTGCCAACAGAAAGGACAAATATATAAATTAAAAAATAATATGGTATGAAATCAGTTTTACAAGTAAACGGTACAAATGAGACAAGGGACGTTTTGGGTTTTACCCTTCGTCAGCCACAGTTACGAACAGGTGACAAGGACAAGAACTACATATAGGTACTACAAAGATCTATGATGATGAGGAAACGTCAAATGAGCGATACAAGCAGATGAAACCACGGTGATGAGCGAAACAATAACAGTAATAATGCAAGAAAGTCGTGAAACCAGAAAGACATGTCGAAACAAGAAAGTAAATAATCAACGAAACGAAGACAGAAATGAACATCACTATTAAAATGAGTAAAAAATCACTTAACTGGATGCAAGAAAGAAACATTCAAAATGGCTGAAAAAATAAGGCGTCATGCGGAAGTGACGTAGGAGCTAGTGACGGCTAAGAACAGATAATTGAGGAAACGAAACGAACCAAAGCAAAAACAAGGATAGATAGGAAAATAACGACAGAAGCCACCAGAATTATGCAAAATGATGCTGGACATTAATGCCAGCAGGAGCTAAAACGCCCATTTGAAAAATGAGACGATTCTCCAATGAGAAGCGAGTTCGGTCGTCGCCGATACATGAACGGAGGGCAGTGACATGAATGTCAGAGTTACCTGAATGGTCAGGGCTGTTGAAGTGAAGGGCCACCGGTAAATGTTTGCCATAATGGATGTTATTCAAGTGCTCCCGAAACCTGTCTGCCAAACGTCTGCCAGTTTCACCAATATAGGTCATGTCACACCTCTTGCAGATGATAGCATAAATCAGTTTCTGGATTCGCATGTGAAAGACTCCCCAATGGCAAATTTACCGTTCGGAAAGGAGACAGACTGCGTTTGGAGTACAAAAGGACAGGTCTTACATATGCGGCGTTGGAACGGTTTAGTACCAAAGTGAGAAGGACTAGTTTGTCTCAAGCGACTATGCACAAGAATATCCCTAAAATTCTTATCCTTACGATATGCCAACAAAGGGGTATCACGAAACAGCTCTCTGGTATCAGGATCGGAGTGGAGAATAGGCAGATGACGGAACAGAATTTTTTTCACCGCCAAACAGCGAGGGTGGAAAGTTAAGGCAAGTTTGAGTCTGTCAGATGTAGTAGTAGGTTTATCAGTAAGTGCAACCTGACGAGTAACGGGACTAATGCGATTAAGGGCATCAAATAAGACTCTTTCAGGATAGTGACATTGGCGAAAAAACTCGAGCATTTCTTGAGCTCGTTCACGGAAATCATCTTCATCGTGACATATCCGACGTAAGCGTAGAAGTTGAGAGTAGGGAATGGAATTTTTACAGCTGAGAGGGTGAGAAGAGGTGTAAAGAAGGAAACCATGAGCATCAGTAGGTTTATAAAAGATAGGTAGTAAGGCCAGTAGGAATAATATTGACAGTAAGGTCAAGGAAATTAACTGAAGTGGTAGAAATCTGAGAAGTGAATTTGATAGCAGGATGGAAATTGCCAACATAGTCAATGAATCTACAGAGGTTAACTTCAGACATGTCTTTGACACCATACCATCGTCAATATAGCGACGGTAAAACTCAGGTAATGGTCCATCGTAACTTTGAAGCACCAAATATTCAAAGTGACCCATGAAGAGGCAGGCATAACTCGGGCCCATTTTGGTGCCCATAGCAACACCACTAATTTGATTAAAGAACTGGCCACTGAATTCAAATGAGTTGAGAGTGAGAACCAATTCCACAAGGCGAAGAAGAGAGCCGGTGCTAAAAGTAAGGTCAGTGCGTCTGTCGAGAAAAAATTGTAGTGCTTTAAGGCCATCAGAGTGTGGAATGGAAGTATAAAGCGAACAAACATCCAGAAGGAAAAGACCATAAGTGTGGTCAGGTGTGAATTGGATGGAATCAAAAGTAGTGATAGCATGGGTGGTGTCCTTTAGATAGGAAGGTAGATTGGCCACTAAGGGTTGCAAAATGCTATCCAGGAAATCAGAGATATGTTCAGTGGGACAAGAGCAGGCTGAAACAATAGGTCGACCCAGATTGCCAATTTTATGAACCTTAGGAAGCATGTAGAAGGAAGGTTTACCTAGACTACTATCAAGAATATGGAGAGACATGGTACTAGAAGGAAGGAGGTTATCTTGGATGAGATCACGAATAGTAGCATGAACAGTAAGATTATGGCGGACTGTGGCATCCCCAGAACTGGGTGAGTAAAAGGTGGAGTTGCCAAGCTGTGAGACTCCTTCTTGAATGTACAAGTCCTTTCACCAAACTACCACTGCACCACCTTTATCGGCAGGTTTGATGATAATGTCATCCCGCTTTTTAAGGGATGACAAGGACCGCCACTCAGAAGTAGTCAGGTTAGATCGACGTAGACGGGGTAGAGAAAGTTGATTAATGTCATGCAAAGTGTTAGCAATATATAAATCAAGAGCAGCAGAGGCACCTGGAGCCGGAGTCCAGTCTGACTTAGGTTTATTAAAATGACGAAAGATATCCCCGTCTGGCTTAGAATCATTACCCTTCCTATGGTAATACTGAAGATGCATGCGACGACGAAGCGGTAGACATCTTGGAGCATAGAATATTTATCAAATGTCGAGCGAAGAGGAACAAACTTGAGACCTTTACTAAGAACAGATAATTCATCAGGAGATAGTTGTAGATCAGGAGGAATGCAAATAACTTTGGTAGAAGTGGGAACAGGGGATGCTGAAGATTCAGAAGGAACATGAGGGCGGAGGCGATGCAATTTTGCTTTTTTATGCGTGCTCAGCTGAGTGTAGAGCTCATTATTAGTATCATGAATAATAGTATGAATAAGAAGCAAGGCTGTCGGGTACGAAGAAGTCAGTAGACGAAGTTGGTGAGTGAGGTTGGATTTCAAAAGTTCCAAGTCAGTGAGCAGGCGTTTATGCATAGCAATAACACACCTCATGCATTGAAAGGAACAATTTTTTTCAACTAATTGCAAGTGGTGCAGTACAGAAGGATGAAAGTGTCCAGTCGAAGGATGGACGTGGGAAAGAAACCCTTTAGGGATAACTCTAACCCGAAGACAGTTATTAAGAAAATTAGAGTGACATGTAAATCGTGTTTTTTTGTATGTGGTGAAGGCTAAGGCAGTGGCAGTCCGAGATATGTCTGAAGGCATGAGAGAAAAAGAATTGGTGATAAGGCATGAAGAGAAGAAATCAAATGTTTCTGGTAGGGCATATTGAAGAAACGCAAAAATATGAAAGAAGAGACAATATAAAATGATCACAAAACGGAAACAGGGTAGCAGCAATGAATTGGGTATAGTGTATAACAGAGAATGATTAGGCTGAAGTAAAACTGGTAAAAACAAATATATAAATTAAAAAATAATATGGTATGAAATCAGTTTTACAAGTAAACGGTACACATGAGACAAGGGACGTTTCGGGTTTTACCCTTCGTCAGCCACAGTTGCGAACAGGTGACAAGGACAAGAACTACATATAGGTACTACAAAGATCTATGATGATGAGGAAAACGTCAAATGAGCAATACAAGCAGATGAAACCACGGTGATGATTCAGAAAGGAGCCCAGTTAACTCTGACAATGGCACCTAACTTGTCAAATTCAAATTCTAGTAAAAGTAATCTTAACATAGGTGGGTTACTTTAATAATATGCTTTCTCAGGCCCCATCAATCACATTTCAGTACATTTAAAGTAATGATCGAAATGCACTGAAGATAGACAATTTTAGAAGTAATTTATTTCATTCTTTACCCTTTAAAAAATAAAATAAAAAAATTGTTGCCTCATTTTGGCAAAGTGCGCTCTGTTGAACCTAGAGTCAGGGTCCGTCAGTTATATTAGGGTGCCTGTCTAAATATAAAAGACCAAGTGGTTTGGTTATTTATTACCCTTCAGCTCCCCGAGGCACATAGGCCTTCAACAAATTCACGTCCTTCTGTTCTGTGCCATCTGATCAAGGTCCTTCCATGTTTTCTTTAACCTTTTAATTTTTGTCTCCAGTTCTCTCCTCCATGTGTTTTTTGGTCTCCTTCTTCCTCTCTCACCCTGGAGATTCCAGAAAAAGGAATGCCTTGTAAAGCTATCAACAGGTTTCCTTAATGCATGTTCTTTCAATCGCCAGCATTGTCTTCTCATCTCTTGTTCCACTGGCACGCGTCCGGTTCTTGTCATCAGTTCTATACTGGTGATCTTGCCATGCCATTTTAATCCTTCCATTCTGCGTGCATTTCTAAAAGTCTATAACTTCGTGGTTGTTTTTTTTTGCTGTTCTCCACGTTTCAAAGCTATACAATAGGACTGACTTAATATTTAAGTTAAAGATTCTGATTTATTTGCTGGACTTGTTTTGATTTCCATAGACTTCCCAATGCAATAAAAGCTTTTCTTGCCTGTTATATTCTTATTTTGATAATTTTCAAAATATAGCAATTTCACTAATTCAGAAGTCTGGCTGACATATATACACCAGATCTTATCTGAAGGCAGCAAAATAAAAATTTTTTAGTAAACACGTGAGAGTACTAAAAACTGAAACATAATACATAAAAAATTTGCTTACATAAACAAAAACACAGAACAGAGTTCACTTACTTGTCTGTAACTCTGTTTCAAAGTTTCAACTTGAGAGACTAAATCATTAATAACACCACCAGCTGAACTTGACTGTGGCATCAAATCTGATACTTTTCTTTTATATTCTGCAATGCTTCCAAAGGCTTCATCAATTTTCTCAAGTGCTTTTTCAAACTCGATACCTTTAGCCTATAAAGAGAAAAGTATTCCTTACTATCAGGTAAATTTATATTCTCTCATTTAGGCAGAAGAGAGTGTTCATATGTATAAACTGTATATGTAATGTTTATACTGTTGCATGACAGAAGTCACTGAAAGATCTTTGAGGTAGCAGGTGGAGTTGGTAATAAGCAGGGAAACAGAGAAGTTGTTGGGTGATGTTGAGTCCACAGCAACAGAATTTTAGGATACAAGCCATTAACTGATTCCGTACGTAATTATTTTCAGCTCTGGACGGAATTATTTTTAAGCCCCAAAAATTTACACATATATAATTTACGTTTACTGACAATGTGTGTCTAATCATGAGTTAAGTATAACATATTATACATCAAATTAAAGTACATTGGATGAACAATATAAATCCATATGCCTTTCTAGCTAATTTTATGTTATGTTTATGTTATAACAGATAACATGTACACGGAAAAAAGAAAACTTGAAATTTTGAACAAAAATTTTCGACTTACGTAAGGCTTGTAACATAAATTGTTATCACAATACAGTTTCACTGCTCTCTTTGTGCAGGTACTCCATTTAGAAACACAGAAAAAGTAAGAAAGTTATGGTTGATCACACAGTTTGTTCACTGTTCACATATTAGTAACATATCCTGTGTGTTTTTCGGCCATTATGGCGATACGACAAAACACGATTAAAGATGAAGATAAATGTGAAAAAATCCGTTCAAACGCAAATAAAAGACGTTAAAGCTTGTTGAAATTTGACCAGTTTTGTGTTTACTTCCATTCGAGATAAATTCCGGGCAGTATAAAATATCAGAATCGAAAGAAACAATGAAATAAATCAGCGTCTTTTAAAAGATCTTACGTCTACAGCGTTCGGCCTTTGCGTCTATTATTAGATCTTACGTACGGAATCAGTTAATATGGAAATGTGTGCAGTTCTATAGTGTTGTGAGAGCTTGGTTAATTTTCTGTATATCTGTGAGTGCAGCTTTGTATTTGCACTATAAACGTGTGTAGCTTGGTCTATGCACGGGGCATACCTGTCAACCTCCTGAGACAAAAATATGTACGCCGGACCAAAAAAATCCTTACAAACACCCAAAAATCCTTACGCAAAAAATATATTAACAAATTATACACAATACAGTTTTAAAACGAGAAATGACATATACAAATCTATGAGCATTTGAATTAGTGTGGTATAAAACATGCTAATAGTCTCAAGCTTTTCTTTACATATAAAAAACTTAGTGATTGTGAGGTACTATTCTTTCGATGCACAGTGTTTTGTATTATAATCAACACATGCACTTTTAGCACTTTGCAGAATTGCATTTGTGGACTTAAAGTCTGCACAGCATGTATCAATGTTAATCTTACACTGTAAAAAAGAAGTGAGTGTGTCTGCCATTCATGGACCTCCTGCAGTCTGTGTGGACTTTTTTATTGAAAAATAAAGCAGCAAAGTTTACGCAAACAAACTTTTTTTCTAGTTATGTAGGGCCGACACAGAATATTATGACATTAATTTATTGGAAATATTTAAATGATCAAAATATAACTGGAAAGATTAACTCTTAGTATCCGGCAAGCCCCGTGAAGTGGCGCGGGTTTAGTACCAATTTTACGGCTCGCCAGTTCAAGTGGCGCGCGACGGTAACGATAGCTAAACTAGCGCGTAAAAACGCGGTTTTAGCTCCCGTATAGTAAGAGTTAAGAGAATGACATAAGAAAAAAAAAAAAAACATACAACAAAGCAAAGCAAACAGCTAACAGCAAAAAAAAAAAAAAAAAAAAAAATTTAACAAATTATGAACAGAATATCAAATCTAGGAAGAAAAACGTAGCACCAAAAATGTACAAAATTATTTAAGAGTTGGTAGCCTAGACCAGTGATAATAGATTGCCACTTTATTAAAAAATAAAGCAGCGAATCTTGACCGCTGAAATAAAGTAGGTAGGCCTAAATGCAAATAAACTTTATTTTTCTACTTTTGTAGGGCCTACACAAAATTTTATGATATTAATTTATTGGAAATATTGAAATGGTCAAAATATAACTGGAGAGATTAAGTGAACGACAAAAATAAAATACAACGAAGCAAAGCAAAGCAACAGCAAACAATAAAAAAATTAACTAAATTGTGAACAGAATATTAATCTAGGAAGAAAAAATGTACTACCAAAAATTTACAAAATTATTATTTAAAAATTGATAGCCTAGACCAGTGATAATAGATCGCCGCTTTATGAAAAATAAAGCAGTGAATCTCGATCGCCGGAATAAAGTAGGCCTACTCAACGCAAACAAACTTTTTTTTTTAGTTATGCAGGGCCTACACAGAATATTATGACATTAATTTATCGGAAATATACTGAAGGGCAAGATATAACTGGAAAGATTAAGACAGCAATTAAATTGCAACAAAGCAAAACAACAGCAATATTTAACCAAGTTATAGGTACTTAGCTTTTTTTTAAACAAATTGGCGTCGAAGTGTCTTGGCAAGCGTGACTGATAACAGGTAACTTTAAAAATACGTCATGTCACGCTGAAAGCCGAAAGTGTTTGAGGCCGAATTCAAAGTTTTTGCCAAATTGTTGGGTATAAAAGGATTTGATTGGTTGCTGCGAGAGACTTCAGTTTAAAAACAGATGCCGAGATTCCCGGAATAAAAGAATTGGTTTAAAAAAAACCTGGGCTAGAAAATATTTTCTGATTTAAAATTTTTAAAAACTTGGGTTGAAAAATATTTTTAGAATTTACCAAAAAAAAAAAAAAAAAAAAAAAAAAAATTGGTCAATTTTTTTTTTTTTTTAGGAGGGAGGAAAAATCCGTACAATGAGTCTGTACGGTCGTACACTGCTAAAAGTATCAAAAATACGTACATTGTACGAAAAATTCGTACAGGTTGACAGGTATGATGGGTGTGTGTGTGTTTGTGCGTGTGTGTTCCAGGGTGGAAAGGAAATGTGATGATTTGTGCACTATATACCGCTTATGTGTATTTTTTAAAATCTGTACTTGGTGTGTGTAAATAAAGTGGGAACTACTGAAATCTATGCTTCATCTTGATGATTCAAGCATGTATGCATGACAGTGATTTGTACAGTTTTCCCGTTTCTTGTCTTGATTAGGAATTTCGGAATACGCTGAGGTACAAGTGCATAAACTATGCAACATCATTCATCAATACCCTTTAGCTCCCCAAGGAGCATAGGCTTCAACAAACACATGCCAAGTCTTCCTTTCCTGTGCCATCCGTTCAAGTTCTTTCCATGTTTTCCTCATCATTTTCACCTCTGTATTCAGTTCTCTTCTCCATGTGTTTTTTGGTCTACCTCTGCCTTTCTTTCCCTGTGGATTCCAGAACAAGGACTGCCTTGTAATGCTATCAACAGGTTTCCTCAATGTATGTCCTATCCATCGCCAGCACCTTCTTCTCAACTCTTGTTCCACTGGCACTTGTCTGGTTCTTTTTCATCAATTCCCCATTTGTGACTTTGTCATACCATTTCAGTCCTTCTATTCAACGCAAGCACCCATTTATAAAAAGTCTGTAGCTTTTTGGTTGTTGTTTTTGTTGCGCTCCATGTCTCAGAGCCATACAATAGGACTGACTTGACATTTGAGTTGAAGATTCTTATTTTCATTTTGGACTTGATTTCTCTTGTTCTCCATATGTTTTCCAATGCAATGAAAGCTCCTCTTGCTTTTTGTATTCTTATTTTGATATCACTGTCTGTCCCTCCAACTTTGTCTATATTACTGCCAAGATATGTGTATGATTCTACATCCTTTAGTGGTGTTTCTTCAAGTTCAACCTTGTTATCATTTCTTGGATTTATTCTCATAATTTTTGTCTTTTCCCTGTTTATTTTCAGGCCCATTTGTTGTGACTCTCATTGAGAATTTTCATTTTGTCTTCCATCTGATTATGGTTATGGGACAGAAGAGCTAAGTCATCTGCAAAATCCACATCATCAAGCTGTTTAGTCAGATTTCACTGGATTCCATGTCTGTTGTGTGATGTCGATGTTTTCATCACCCAGTCTATTGCTTGTAAGAAAAGAAATGGAGACAAGAGGCATCCCTGCCTCACTCCCGTTCTAATCCTAAACGGTTCTGTAAGTTGTCCTTCATGAAGAACTCTGCATGTCATGTCCTCATAGGTCTTCCTTATTAAGTTAATGATCTTCTTGGGAACTCCATAATGCCTCATCAATTTCCAAAGTGATTCTCTGTCTACACTGTCAAATGCCTTTTCATAGTCCACAAATCTGATGTATTACGGTGAATTCCATTCCAGACTTTGTTCAACTATTATTCTCAGTGTGGCTATCTGGTCTGTACAGGATCTGTTTTGTCGAAAACCTGCTTGTTCATCTCTCATTTGCTTGACTATGGACTCTTTTTAATCTCTCAAGGATGATTTGGTTTAATACTTTTCCTGGCACTGATAGTGACATTATTCCTCTATAATTTGTGCACTCTTGTAAATTTCCCTTCTTAGGCAACTTGACCAGATAACCTTCCTTCCATTCTGATGGTATTTTCTCTCTCTCCCAGACTTTGCCAAGTAGTTTGTATAATATCTCTGTAGAGGTATCAATATCTGTTTTGATGGCCTCTGCTGGAATGCCATCTGGACCAGTTGCTTATCCATCTTTCAGAAGCTTGTTATCCATCTTTCAGAAGCTTTATAGCTTTCTTATTTCTTCTCTACTTGGTCGTTCACAGCTGATTTGTAGCTCCTCTTCTGCTGGCTGGATGTCTGGGGGATTAGTTGGAGCTGGTCTATTGAGAAGTTCCTCAAAATGTTCTGTACATCTCTTCATTTGTTCTTGTATATTATTAAGCAATTTTCAATTCTAATCTTTTATGAGGCCATTTGCTTGGTTATATTTCCCAGTTAGCTTCTTTGTGTTGTTGTACAGATCCCTGATATTTCCTTTGGCTGCAGCTTCCTCTGCTTCCCTTGCCAACTCTTCAATATACTTCCTCTAGTCTCTTTTGATGTTTCTTCTTACTTCTTTGTTTGCTTCTATGTACACTTCATGAGCCTTGGCTTTGGAGCTTCTAGTTTTGCTTCTGTTTAAATCTGCTTTCTTGTTTTTCCTGTCTTCTATCTTGCTAATGGTTTCTGTTGTTATCCATGCTTTGTGCTGATGTTCTCTTTTTCTCAGTACTTCACATGTCTCGTTCCATATATTTTTTACTTGTGTCCAGTGGTCTTCCGTATCTGCTTCATCTTCCAGCTGTTGGAGTACTTGGTATTTGTTGGATACTGTGATTGAAAACCTTTCTCTTATTTCCTGATTTCTTAGATATCCCACATTATACTGTTGTCTATAGCTATATACTGTTGTAAATTTCTTGAGTTTTAATTTTGTTTTAGCCAACAGAAGTTGGTGGTCTGATACCACATCTGCACCTCTACCTACGTTTACATCATGCAATAATGACCTAAACTTCTTACTTATGCATAGGTGATACATCTGATTCTCAGTTCTGTGATCTGGTGATATCCATGTTGCTTTATGTATTCTTTTATGTGGAAATATGCTTCCTCCTATATCTAGTTGATTTGAAGCACAGAAGTTAGCTAATAGTTCCCCATTCTCATTCATCATACCTAATCCACGCTTTCCCATGATTTCTTCAAAGCCGGTGTTGTCTGTTCCTATTTTTGCGTTTAGATCCCCCAACAAAATTGTGATGTCCTTTCTTTTCTTTTTGTCTAAGACATTTTGTAGTCTGGTGTAAAAGTCTTCTTTCTCAGATTCTTCTTTATCATTTATTGGTGCATAACATTGGATGATGTTTATATTTACTTTCTTTTTGGCTGATTTAAACCTTGCTTTAAACCTAGACAGTATTAGAGCCACCCCTTCACTGTAGTGGGCTCTTTCCTCCTATGTCCTGAGGACAACACCATTTCTCCTGTGATCAATCTCCTCCTCTCTATGCCCTTCCATCATGTCTCGCAGAGACCCAGGATATCAATCCTGTAATTTGTCATTTCTGCTGCTATCTGTGCAGTTTTCCCTTGTTCACATAGAGTGCGAACATTCCAGGTGCCAATCCTGGAGATTATCCTAGACGAAAAAAGGTTAGTTGGCAACCTAGACTCTTTTCGGCTTTCTCTGGGTTGCTTCATGTGCCTCCTTTCCAGAGGACCTTCTTCTGTCTTGGGCGGCTGAGTTGATTTATGTTCTGTATTTGACTTGTCCATATTTGTTGAAGTTTATTTGGTAAAAAGGTTTTACGGGATGGGGTAAACAGCCCCATGCCCAACCCTCCTTTGTCGCTTTTTACGACATGCCTGGTAGGGTACAGTGTTACTATTCTTTGCTCCCCTTTTGGGTCCCGGTAACACACGGGTGTGTGCAACATATATGAATGTATTTTCCATATGTAAATCTAAAAAAAGACTTTCCCTATTACCTTATTTAACTCACCTCTTGTTTTATACATTCTTAAAAAAACATGCCTCATTTTTTATTACAAAATTCTAACATAGGTTATGTTACTCATTCATTATTTGGAAGCAACGATGACAAGCCAGAACTCTGGTCTCATAAATATATGTCTAGTGCAAAGAATTTCTTTGGAAATGAATCCAAAGAAAACTTAGTTTTATTCAGCTTAAAAAGTTACTAATCTATGTACTTTATAATACTTCTGCCTATTTTATTTTCTCTATATGCTGTCATGAAAAAAGTGCTTTGTTTTATTTCCCCCACACCATCTATTAACTGCGCAAGACCCTCCAACAGCAGAAGATATGACCCATTTTTGTTATTCTTATTTGCTTGATTTTTATTCATTTTACTAATAGCCACTTTGAATAAATTAGAATAGTAAACTCCAACCAGTGGAGAAATAAAAGACTATAGCAAAGTCACACATGACCCTCTTGCAGGAAGTCTGCACCAAAACATTAATGTGCTCTTGTAGCAGTGGCTACTGTAGCAATTTGCTTTGAGGTAGCCTGCTCCATGCACAACCTCATATTATGCACCTTGTATGACATGCAGACCCCTGAGAACTACTTGAGGCACAATACAGTTTGCCAAACAAATATTACTGAGGCTCAGTGCTCCATAAGAAACTGAAGGGAACAGGACAAGAAAATCATAACAAGTGCATAGAGAATTTTAATAATCATACCTTTTCTGTTTGTACAAGGGAAGCAGAAATAATCTTGAACAACTGAACACATTCCAGAAAGGTCAGAGGAGTGAAAATTCTTAATGCTTCCTTCTCATGGCAAAACTGTCGCTCTACTGCAGCTTTGGCAGACAGGTGGATGTAAGCCATACCACTTGATGCCATCTCAATCTGTTCAACTCGTCGCTGAGGATTCCATGGCACAATCACCTTGTAGAAGAAATTAATGCAAAATCAGCCGTTAAGCAAACAAACAAACAAAAATCTGTATAAATAATTATCTTATGTCTGCATCTGAATAGTTATGTGCTATGCAACTATGTAGTTTTTCTGTATGAAGTATGTAGGGACAGAGTCATGGAGAGGCAGAATGAGCCCCAGGGCTAGTGATTTTGCAGGGCGTCTCAACTCAATCCTTATTTCATTACTCTCTCATTTTATTTTAAAAGTTGTAGAAAACTGGCACATGGTAAAATCAAGAAACAGTCAACTATGACATAAGTTCTGCAAAATAACAGTCATGTTATGTAAAACATGTGATCCCACAGCAAATCCTTCAAAAATCTCAAGAGTTGCTATTTTTTTGCCTTTATAGCTAACAAACAGATCAGTAGCTGCATTGAAATTCAACTTTCGTGCTAGTCAGATCTCCATTGCCAGCATCAATAAACTCATTAGTCAGTCTTGAACATCATGAATCTAAGCACATTTGTCAGTATTGTTAATTTCTGTAACAATTTAGTATACGATAGGGTTGCCAGTCCAATGCAAACCTTGCCTTAGTTGCCTCTTATGACATGCCTGATGGAAGCATTTGCATTCGTTCTGTTTCATCAGAGACCCATGGTAACCACATGCAGCAACAACTTTACTCACAGCTACAATTTCATTCCTACACATGGTAAAAACTTAACTCATATTTACAATGTAATTCTACCTATTAGAATGGTTAGAATGCTCAGTTACACTTCTAATACTGTTGATTTCTGTATTTAATATTGCAGCTCTGATTTGCAGAACCGAGTAAATAATACTGGAAAATACAATATTTTTCTTAACTTGGTATGCCACCCAGCCAGGTCTTTTGGAAGTTCCTGGCCCTAGATCACAGCTACACCTCCCCTCTGTCCTTCACCCCTGTAACCTTCTCATCAGGCCAGGATAAGGAGAAATTAGTGTTGGGATTAGCGGTGCAGCGCTTTTAAAATAAGTTTAGTTTCTTAGAGGAGAAAAGCCTAACTATAAAATGTACTAGTCAAAATTAGTCTTGGTATTGATCTTAGGTCTGAAATTATGACGTTTGAGAGTTATCTACCCTTCCAAGATGGAGGTGAAATTCTTTTCTCACCTTAGACGCCGAAAGAAAAACATCAGGAATGTGTATATTTCGATGGATAGTACCATGATATGTTAAATTATAGAATAAAAGATACATCAGAGTATCTAGTGGTGTAGATATTTTCTGATAACCGACCTCGAAACCCTCGAATCGGTCGGTTGGATAGGAGGGTTGATCAGAGAATTAACAAGTCACTATCGTAAAACAAGCGATTGTTATCGAAACAGAACCAGGCTCGACAGTGAACATGACAGTGAACATGACTCATTCTAATATCTTGGGGGCTAAGGATATTTTTAAAATTGGATACTGGAATTATGTAAGGAAAAGATGATGGTCATATATCGGTCATGTCCTACGAATGCAAAACAACAGAATACCATTGCAGGCACTCACTTGGGTTCCTGAGGATAAGAGGAAAAAAGGAAGACCAAAAGAAACACTCAGAAGAACAATAATAAGAGAAGGAAGAACGTTGGACCTAAATAATGTGCAAGAGCTAAGAGGAGTGGCGTCACAACGTACAACCTGGAGAGCACTGGTTTCTGCCTTATGCGCCGTGTTTGGTGCTTAAAGAATTTATTATTATTTACTATTATACTGTGACCAGAAAATGTCTAAACGTTGCTTTAGGGCATAATTACCCCAGAACTTGTGTCCTCTAGCCAAGTCCTTGCCACATGGGAGAGGGCTCTGAAGCTCCATGGCTGGTAAAGATCTATGCTGAAACTATTTTTTATGAGACCTGGATATTTCTGCAGCTTGTGATGGAAAGCAAGAAAATCGGTGGAAAAGCTGTTCCCTGATTTAAAAGAAATAAACAAATGAATGACAAAATTTCTCAACATGAACAAACAATTGAATGACAAAATTTCTCAACATGAACAATATACCATACAAGCAGTTTTTGGATGAAAGGTTAAGTAGTGCACCTGCTGATTAGATAAGTTTAATATTTAAAATGTAAACAATCTTTATAAAACAATTAGGCTATTCACAGTCCAGTCACATTAATTATATCTTGTATTTGTATAGAACTAAAAGTAATAACTCTCTCTCTCTCTGTCTGTCTGTCTGTCTGTCTGTCTCTCTCACATAAATGCAAACAACTTCACTGTAATTCAACAGAATATGCAAACAAAAGAAAAAGAACTTTTTATTCTGAGGCCAATACATGGGGCAGGAAAGCTCAAAATGTAAAATAAACTGCTTAAAGATCACAACTGCAAAAGTGCATAAAGTTCTTTGGTACTGGCTTCTCGCAAGGGAACCAACTGTAGTGGTAGCGCAAAGCACATTAAGGAGAATAAATGTTGATGGATGATAATTCTTAATTTAAAGAAAGACAAAAGGGAAGCAAACAAAACAAGCAGAAGAAGAATAATAACATATATACATAACATAAAACAAATAAAACATTGGAGTAAGGACACCAGTAGGATGGAAACAATGCAAAGTCAAAAGAAAGTACTCAGCAAATAAAAGCATGAACAACAACGTCTTAATCATAGAACTCACCTAAATATAAGAAGCTACAGGGAATATATACACATATTTTCTTCAATAATCAGTTGAAAGTGCTGGAAGGCACACATTACCTTTGTAATTTAGGCACACGAGAACATGCAAATTCTGTCGGATGCGTCGCACAAATTTCTCAAACACTTGCTGTATCTTGTCCACTCTTTTTGTCTGGACTCCACCAGGCATCATGTGACTGACAATATCTTGAATCTCTTCATCTGTGTAAATACCTGGGGCAGTCCCTGGAACACAATATTATAAAATGAAATTAAACAATAATTTATTCTGACGATAACATTGTTTGTTTAGGTTCATAAGACTGCTTGTGTCCCTTTATTTCCCTTAGTGTTCTGAAAGGATGCCTGTAATTACTGTACATTTCAAAGATGAAACTGAAATAAAAGAAGTGATGTATTTTTTTGTATTATTGTCAAGCAATAAAGTCTGTTAAAATACATTTTATTATTAGGATACAAAATATAACTGGCAGCATTATTAATGTTATAGTGCATACATAGTTAGTTGTTAGTTGACAGATATTGTGGGACTACCATTACTTTTTTCTTTTTTTTTCGGTCAGCTGTTGGTACATTAGAAGGATGAAACAAAAGTAGGACTTTTGCATGTTAACTTTTGCTACCTAAACATTTGTTTATATATTACTGTTTAAGACTATTGATAGTTTGTTTCTAAGTATTTCTCAAGAATAGTTTTAACTACTGTACCTTCTGAAGTTAACAACTCTTTTCTCTTATTTACTCCTTTAACTCTTAGTACATGAGCCCAACAACCATGTTTCAGTGTACAATAATAAACACAGACAAATTAAACAATGAGACACTTTTTTTGACCTTACCATAATATTTCAAGCATGATGCAAAACTGGAACTCCTAAAACCATTTTCATGTTAGATTATGTCAATTTTCACATAATATAGGAAAGTTTCAATTGTTTCTTATCATAAAGAAAGTATCTAAAATAATTTTAAATTTGTTATCACAAACAAAATGCATTCTAAGTTGAACCTTGATCAGTTTCATTCAATCCAATCTCCTCTTCAAGCTCAACATTATCAGTTGTAATTGTTCCTGGTCTAAGTTGTGATCTGGATCTATCGTCTGTGTTTTCTAAATGACCTTTACCTAATCCTTTTATCACTTCCCCTCCACTTCTACGACTAGATTTAACTATCGGTGCATTTTATTCTAACTTTAATTATAAAGACTATGATGCTCCGCTTCATGTGGCATGACATATTTTCAGGCCGAATCGCATGCCACTTGAAGTAGTGTGCTGTAAACTAAGAGTTAAGCAACCTCATGGACAACTCACTGTTGAAATGTCCGCTCTCTTCTTACTGTTCTAAATTAAAATTTTACAGTGTCTTTATCAACACACCTTCTGCCATGACAGCACTGATATCTTGCAAACACTCCTCTCCTAAATCTTCATGCACCAAGAGCACAGTTGGTTTTCCATTGATGCCTGCATGGAAACAGCTTGACTTGATATGCCTCCGAACCACACTTAAGTTATGCGAGGATAAAGGCTGAGGCTTGGGCTCAAAGAGCTTACACTGGGCAACAAAGGAAGCCAATCTTGCAAGAGTTGTCCTTCCAGTGCAGTAGCTCATGCCCAAAAGAAGGGCATGAGCTCTTGGATGAGCCTAAGAAAGAAATATAACAAATTAAATCTTTAAAACACATTTGCTTTAATGCTTGAATTTTGCTCATATGTAAAATCATATTGGATGGACCTACAACATAAAATGTATATGAATTTATGCTGTATTTCTCTTACTATCTTTGAAAGTTCAAAAACTAATTACAGTTGTATGCATTAGATTAAAATGCACTACAATCAAAAGCAGTAAATGGGATTATCTGAAATACTAAGTTACAAAAAAAAAACCAAAAAAAAAAACCAAATAAACTGAAGGTGTAATAAAAACTTCCATAATTATACTTCAGATTATTTATTTGTTAATTTTGTATTTGTCACTCCTAATATTAACGCATTTGAAAATCCCACGCATAGCTTTTGTTTGATTTTAGGACCTTGCACAAACCATTGGATTTTGTTTTGTGAATGAAATACTCAGTTCAACCCCATATGGGTTATAATATGGGTATATAGTGTTTCTTTTTCTATAAAATACATTACATCAGTTGTTTTTCCAGACGGCAATTTCTTTGGATGTTGCCAAAATCCACTGTGACAATAGACAAATTTGATGGTGTAGTGAAATTGACAGAGATACAACGGTAAAATCCCTCCAAAGATAACATTTAAGGATAAAAACATAATGCGTAGGCTGCTGAAGTACATGATCGCCTAGACCGCGGGTCATCATCCTCCATAATAATTGACTTGCTAGACAGGAGGGGAACGGCGGATCAAAAAAGGAAAAAAATATGACTGGAAAGGCTAGGAGACGCAATTGGGGGGGATGGAGGAAAGAAAAAAAATCACGTCCCCCAAATTGACACGAGGTACGGAAATGGACGCTTTTGCGATACCAGGCTTTTGATTTGAATGGAGCGGTAAAACGCAGATGTTAGGAATATTACAAAAATTAAAAAGTAATTTTTTCTTAATATTAATGTTAGGAATATAAAAATTAGCTGGCCGGATGGCCTATTCTGAGCAGTGAACTAAGATGGTCTTAATTTTACAAACGGATAGATAATATTGAAGATAATGACAAAAGACAGTGTAGTTCACATCATCGACAGACTGTGTTGAATAAAAAAGTGTCGCAATTTGCACACAAAAACACGACCTTGGACGCAGGTGTTCAAATCTACGTGGTATGGAGGAAAGGGGATATTGTGGTGGCTGTGTCTAAAAATAACTTTTAACGACAAAATTTTGGAGGGGAGAGAAAGGTTGGTTCAAAACCCAAGCACATTTTTTTAGAAACACAAGTAGAGACGGACAGACTAACAGATAAACATCCATACTTGACTGAAGCATGACTGAAATGACTTTATGGTAGGAAATTTGAAATTTAAAATAAACCGAGGCAGTGATTGGCCACAGACAATCATATCATTAGCGCTCAGACGCGAAAGTGGGGCCATTCTTCAATAGTTGTTCAGTGATAGACACAGATTTTAAAGTGTGGTGATTCCATATGAAAGCAAGTGAAATAAATTTAGGGACGCCATACTATAGCCAGCAGCTCAGCTGAGTTTTGCTAGCAATTCTGTGTTATTTATTCATAATCTGGTAAGATTGAAATTATTTCCTTATATATTTTGAATATTGTTTCATGTTTGAGTAATTTGATACTGCCATATCGAAATATAGCCTTACAAACAAGTAGGGATTTGCTCTAGACCCCCCGCCCTAGTCAGGGTCTAGGGACCAACAATGTACATAAACTCCAGCAAGGATTATGCAAGACAGATCAAGTGTTGAGAATAATGATACATATTACCTATCCTCTTTTAGGGCCAAAAACTAATAAACATTTTTCAGGATCTATGGTCTGGGAGGATCTATCTGATGTAAAACCACCATGGTAAATGTGCTGTTTGGTCAGAGAGATCTGACCTGTCTGTATGATGTGGTTGTTGTGTCACTGTTGTGTCCAGACGTGGGTAGAGAATAGATTTTGACACATGGCCCATACTTTGATTGCAGAGCTGCGAGTTTCTGTCGTCAACAAAGCAGTGTCTATTCAGTTGGTGACTTTACTCGAGTGTATCTGTGCAGTATTTGTGACAGAGACCACCATTATTGCCCGCCAGCACGGAGAGGTGGGACCACCTGATTTCAGCACCAGAGCGACAACTACCAGATGAGTGAGCCTCTGGTCTGCTGGACTTTCACCAACGCCCTTTAGTTACTAAGAACCCCATAAAGATTCCCACCATTTTCTGGACACTGTGTAGTCAATATAGACAGGTGTGATGAGGCCACCCCAACAGCACAAACAGTACTATCCTCCCAAGTAGATGAATACTAGAACATTTTAATAAAACTAACTAGTATAGTACATATATATGTACACTATTGCATTTATGATATACTATTCCATGCATTTCTTTTTTCAAAATCTCTAAATCTTTTAAGTTCTGGTCAACCTAAAAAATTGACACAGAACAAAATAAATGTAATATAATTTTATCAAAATTTTTACACACGTGAGTTAGTTCAGTGTATTTTAACAATTATTAATATTATTAGTCTTGTTACATATCTGTGGGTATATTTATAATCCATTACACCATACTACATAGCATAACCCTAGACACTTTACGTAGCCACATTCATAAAAAAAAAAAAATTAAGTGTGAGGTCGTAGTGGTAGCAAGAAAGGCCTTCTGACAATTCACCACTACATTTTATCTCAGGAGCCTTCACAGCTGGCCTCATACAATTTACATTTAGTAATAACACCATCATACAATACCATCAAACACCACTACAGATGGAAAAAAGAGAAACAGCATAACACAAAGAGAAGTTACTGAACAGTTTCAAGCAACATGCATGGTGTTGAGGATTGCTTTGTGTGTAATCATCTGGGCTATTTTAGTTTTGGCCAGGGTGATTGCACCATTCAGCATCCCCAACTAGCGACACATTAAGATACGTCATATGCATCTGATGATGCGAAACGTAGTAACTAAAAAAGAGTCTGCGCTGTGCCTTCAGGCTTGAAGGATGTGTTCCTTATAAGCATGGTATTTACCACGTACATGTGTCTGTCAGAGTGTGGCCGTCGCCACTTATATTTACGGATAAGCATATGGCCGGACCTGTGTGTCTAGGGATTTAAATGCATTCTTAAAGAGAGAGATACTATATATTCAATAATAGTCAATGTGTATGATCGCAGAGTTGGCCAATAATTAACATTTTAAGAATTAACTCTTAGTATTCGAGCGGCCTCTTAGAGAGGCCGATGATCGATCCCCGTCAATAGCGAAAATTTATAGGTGAATGCATGTTTAAAACCACTAAACAATTTAGTTATGTGCATGATATAGGGGTTTCATTTCTTCACATTTTGATATATAACACTTATGTTATCTTTATAAATAAATTGTTTATTGCAAAATCTGTAAAGGTAGTCATGAAATTAGCTCGTATACTAAGAGTTAAACAGCGTGAGAAGCCAAAATGGAATAAATAATATGCTGGCAAAGCTATGAGTATATCAATGCAGATGGAGGAAAATGTGCAGTATTGCACTAAACTATGAGATTTAACATTGTGTAAGATATGAACTGTATCAATTATTAATACATGTGAATGTTAGCATGAGAATTAAGGCTAATGGCCATGAACAGAAAAATGTAATTAGGGCACATTAATTGTGCGTACCATGAATCAAATCAAGATTGACTTGAGTCATTATAATTGTGTAACAGAATGAAGTTCATGTTGAATATTGTCAAAACTGTGGATGTAATAAATTATAATCAGTCGTCTTCGATGGAGTTGTGGTGGATTCTTTAAAATTACATGGATTATTTGAATTACGTTACACAGAGGTTTCAAAGTTGTTGAAAAACGTTTGACCTTACTGACATTCAAAGATTATCAGAAAAAACGTTACGCATTGACACCCATAGTGACACTTGGTTTATTAACAAAGAAACTTGGTCAATCATAAAATCATTAAGAATCAAAATATAAAGACAACAAAAATGAGAACCCAAAAAGTTGAGAATATTCATTCTTTAATAAATACCAAGAAGTACTTCAGCATTTATTGCTTCACGTAAACAGTCCACAAACAAGTTCTCAATGACTAGGGGAATGGAGTTCTCAACACATGGCAGAAAAAGAAAAAACAGAATTGAGGATTACCAGGAACTGAAAGATGCGGGCTCTGCATATTTCCAAGAGGTTTCAGAGGAGACATAGAAAGCATAGAACTACCGGCACCTCAGGTATGTCATTAGAGGCGACCAGAATAATACTGCGCGTAAGGCTGGCAACCACATTGTGTAAAACAATTCTACAGAAACCAATGCTGCACTAGCACATCCATTTTTTGATGAAGGCTTCCTGTAAGTGACTAGCTATAGTGGTGGCTCCATAAGGAGCAAAAAGAAGAAGATGAAAGATGAGGACACACATGACCACTAGTGCTAGCAGATATGGCAATAGATGAAGAGAAGAAACACAAGCATTCACAAGCTAAACCATTCACTAACAGATAGACTTACAAGCACTCTGCTCAATCTTGCAGCATGATGCACTGCCTCAGAGAAAAACACCAAGTTAAGTCTTTGTGAAGTTTCTTTGTTGTACTTGCTCAGACAGGTACGAAGTGCCTCTGACAGGACCTCCTCAGATTGCACTGCATAACCTTTCAAAATGTTGTAGCAAAAAAAAAACTTATAACATTCATATACTGCATGTGTATGATATCTGTGACACATTATCACAAAAGCAGGTTTATGTTAAACTTGTCTACTTTAGAAAACATCATTGATCTAGGTTAACAATACTAATTTTGAAATGTTGGTATTTAAAAAATAAAAGAAAGAAAGAAAATTTACTTTCTCTGCTAGGTTACTGAATAGTCAGCCAATACTTTTCATTCCATGTGAAACACAGGTCTGGCAACTGATGCTCATCACCAATTTCTATTCTGGGCAGTCTTCTGGAATTATTGCATTGTTCAACCAAGACAGATGATGGCTTATTGTAGAGATTCTCAGAAACTAAGAATTATTACTCAAGACTGAACACTGCTTTAGCTATCACTTCCACATTTCTTCTCCACCTTCTCTTTGGCCTGCCTACTCTTCTCTTACAGTCTAGAGCATGTCCAATTACACTGGTTGGTTGTCTCCAGAGGGCATGTCCAATCCATCTCCATTTTCTCTCTGTAATCTCCAGCTGCATTGGCCATTGCCTGGTTCTGCTCCATAGGTCTATGTGATGAAGGCATCTGTAAGTGAATATCTGGAGTTTGGTCGTTCAATACTAGGTGACACAATGGTATAAGTCATGATAAAAATAATTGAGTTTACTGCTCTTGACAATGCGTGTCTCCATTTCATTTGGCCTCTTGTGTATTGATTCAGCTTTATTTTCACTTTCTGTGATGAAATTTAGTAAGTTTATAGAGGCTTTTCTCTGTAGGTGTATGTTGCATTCTTTTTAAGAATTACATGTCAATTACCTCAAGTTTCTTTTCCATTTATTTTTCAACTGTCAAGGTCTCAAATTATTTTGAACTTATACAACACTGTAAAACTTTCCTCCATGCTGCTATTGACAGTTTTTTTGTTGGTATGAATACTTTCCATTCTATGAATAGCTGAAACTGACCTGTTATTCTTAGCTTGTTTTCCATTCTGCATCTGGTACCATATGTTATAATGAATGTGGTGAAATGCTGAATTATGATTTTACAAGGAATAAATCTAATGCCTTGTATATGATTTACTCTTCAAGCCTTTGTCTAAAAATAGTAATATACAAGGCACTAGAACATGTAGGTGACAGGTGTTACAAATGTAACACGTTCTTCATTATCAACTGTTTAAGTTGAAATTATTAAACATGGTGATCCATTATGAAAATTCATTGAAATATATTAAATCTACAGACTTGTTTTTCTGAGAACTTGATGTTGCAGGCATGCTCTCATCAAACTTGCAAAACTTTATATAAAATGGAGAGCAAAGAATAGTAACACTGTACCATTCCAGGTATGTTGAAGGAGGTGGCTTATGAGGGCAGTGTATGGGACTAGCTATCCCTATCTTAAAGAAATTTACAGCTTTAAAAAAACTGTACAAACATGACCAGGTAATCCATAGCATGTGATTCAGATAACTGAACTCAGCCATCCAAGACAGAAGAAGGTTCTGTATTAATATTACGGAGGTTTATGATAGTGCTGAGAAAGCTGAAAGTTGTCAAGGCATATGACTCACCTTTTTTCTTCTTGGAAAGTCTTCAAATTAGGCATTTGAAATTTTTGACCATTAAATGAACAAGGGAAATGAGAGACTATAAAACTGACACTCTGGGACTGCACAAAGCAAGATGGAAGGGAACAGAAAGGAAGAAACTAAACACAGGAGAAAGGACAATGTCCTCAGTACATGAGGAAGAAAGTGCACACTGCAGCAAAAGTGTGGTTCTACAGTAATGCTGTCAAAGGAAGACCAGAAAGCCCTCATAGAAAGGGAAACAATGGGCCTTAGATTAATAAAAGCAACATTCAAAAATGTCAAAAAGAAAATACAGATGAACATCATTCAGTGTTATGCACCAAATAATGATAGAAAAGAATCTATGAAACAAGAATGTTACACCAGATAAAAAAATATCATGCATAAAAAGAAAAATAAAGACATTAAAATCTTGATGGTTGATGTAAATGCAAACACAAGAACAGACAATACTGGCTTTGAAGAGACAATGGGAAAATATGGACTTGGGACAATGAATGAAAGTGGAGAAATATTTGTAAACTTGTGTGCTTCCAATCAATCTCTTGTAGGTGGAAGCAATGTTTCCACATAAAGCAATATGAATATCACCAGGCTACAGGACAGAAAATCAGGGACGTCTGTCCCCTAACCTATTTTCATTTACAACAGCAGAAGGTCTGGCTACAGATGCTCAAAAGGAACAATGTTAAAAGACACCTTGGAGAAACCTGGTATGATCATGTCAATGCAAAGCACAATGTACATGAAGAAAAAATACAACTGACTATTTTCACAATACTTAACAGCAGATGAGGAAAGAAAAAGTAAAGTATGGGCACACAGAAATCATAAATAAAGAAGTATATAACCATATTTCAGGATCATATCAGGAACAAACCTTTCTCAATCTGCAGCTCCTGTGCCTCAGCATGGCAGGCCATGTAGAACTTGCTGAAGATAATGTCTGTCAAGTCTGTGTTTTCAGTCTTAACCTGCACATTAGTTATAATGTTGTGTTAAGAAGAAAATTAAGAAGAAAAACTGTATGTTTTGGTTCTATCAGACAAATTAATAACGTTTGGCCATATTGTTCCACATAGTTCTAGGTGGGGGTGGGGAAACAAAGACAGAATAGCAGTACTGTTCAATCAGGCATGTCATAAAAGGTGACTAATATGAGATTGTCCATGCAGCTGGCAACCTCATCATGTAAAACAATTGCCACAAAAACTACTGCAGTGATAGCTCCATATTCCATATGGTGCAAACAAGGAGATGATGACGATGACAGGCAAATAAAACTGTTTTACTTCAGGAGAATAAGTACAGCAATTTTAAGACCTGCTTCATTCTAAGGCAATAATACTATTTGTGCCTTTATGTCTAACACTAATCTGCTTATTTTCATGTTATAGTACTGTTCTTCTTCCAAAGATGACTTACATCACAGAATGACAGCAAAGGTCCATAGTAAACTTCATGTTCTCTGTCTGTGATTAGACCAGTCTTGAACGTGACTCCAGGTTTTGTACTGGGGGATTCTTGTTGCTTTAAGCCTGATACATCTCCTGAACCATCCACACTTGCTAGAATAGAATCATTTGGACAATAATAAAGTTTATATATATATATATATATATATATATATATATATATATATATATATATATATATATATATATATATATATATATATATATATATATATATATATATTATATATATATATATATATATATTAAAGGGTGTCAGAGGAATAAATATATCTGGTAGAATGCAAACTTTCAGATGGATAAATAAAATCTATGTGATAATCACTTTATTTAATATTTCATACGTACGCAACTTTCTCACACACTATATCCTTCTTTCTTTCAAATTCGTTATAGTTCTGAAGGTATAAGATAATAAACTATAATTTGAAAATATACCCAAGTTAACTGGGGTCTAATAGGGAAATAATATTTTTTTTAAAATTGAAAGATTAATTTAATTTCACTCAAAAATAAAAATACAAATAATGTAAAAATTTACAGGAAAATCAGTTTTTTGAATGTTTTAAAAAATTTTAAATAAGAGTTTTGCCTCGTTTTTCTGAGGCATATCCCATTTAACTAAACACATGTCCCAATTAAGTCACATATCAAAATATAAAAGACCTTGTGGTTTGGTGTCTATAACAAATGGTATAATATAATAACATTCCTCAAAGCATTATTGTTGTCACCTAACAATTTTAGGAACATGGGTGAAATGAAACATGTTTCTTTCATTCAGATTATGACTCTGATGAGGAATGACCTGATGACAGAAGAATGATATCCCTATTGTCTTCCCACTTCAGTAGCCATTCTTTTCCACACATTATCATTATATTACAGTTTCTCCCTTTTTAAACTTTTAATCTGTCAGTTATGGAGGCAAGTGCATTGATTGGCTGCCAATTACGTATTAAAACTTACCTTCATAATAAACCACTCCCATAGCAAAGCTTAGTGTTTAGATAAACCATTCAGGGGGAATCAATAAAGAACACATATCACATCACGTAGGTGGGGTAAAGTTGACATACTCATGGGCATGTTTGTTTACACTTCAACTGGTCATTTATTTTGGTCAACTGAGTTTTGGCATGTGTGTTAAGTGGTTAAAACTAAGAAGACAATCACAGGATAATGACAAGAAAGAAGATGATCAAAAAATATGCAAAGCTAATCCTCAAGAAATATGCAGGAAGCAAATCAAGAACTGGAATCAACAAGATGATGTGGACAAGGAGAGGAAGTAAGAGAAAGATAGGAGGTGGCAATGAAAAGAGGTCTTGTAAGGAGAGGAATAAAAAAAACATGATGTAGAAGTAAAAGAAGAAGTTAGAGAAGCCTGTCACGAAGTGGATTTACGTGTATAGAGTTTGCCTGAGTATAGGCAAGACCCTAGTATGAGGAAGTCTGAGAAGATAGAATTTAGATGAAAATGACAGTGACTGTGGACAGATGAGGCTATTGGCTCAAGGGTGAGAACCTGGATTGACTCTCCCTTGCCACTTGTGACTAAAATTATGCTATAACCTCACCCCCTCTAACTACCTTTAAACACAAGGAGATAAGGTGTAAATAACGACCACAGACACCACTATACAGACAACATATAGGTACAGTATAGTTTAGAAGCTGATCCAGTCTACAATATATAGATATTTTATTTACACAATAAAACATTAAATGTCATCATACAGCAAAGAAATAAATATCGTGCACTGTTACACAGACCTGAAAACCAAAGAACCAATTAAGTAGATAGACACATAAAACCCACAACCACATTCACTCAGTCAGTCACCCTGATGGGGAAAAATAGAATGATTAGTGATTGTAACCACACTCTAACTGGTGGGGCCTCAGCTTAAGCCTCCACTGTCTACTACTATATGATTTGCTACTGTCTCTGTCCTGCTGACTCTGCCTAAACGAATGTCTACACAGCTTCCAACTCGTTAGGCGATAAGCGCCGCTAACTAAACACTGGACTGCTACACTAGTAGACTTTTATAACATCTATTACTCAAAGGCTATCCTCTAAGGATGTATCATCAGACCCTACTGGTCCCATCTCTCTCCTCTCTCTCTCTCTCTCTGCTT
Organism: Oreohelix idahoensis; assembly: GCA_024509875.1. NCBI lineage: Eukaryota > Metazoa > Mollusca > Gastropoda > Stylommatophora > Oreohelicidae > Oreohelix > Oreohelix idahoensis. Next base: position 169,698 of record JAMPIV010015345.1, read on the forward strand.
CAGTGTCTCTCTGACACTCTTGACATCTGCTGAGGTGGCGTCTCCGTTACACCTTCTCTCGTTGACTTGTCAGAACCAGGAATGTTCACCCACTCTCCTGTGTTCTGACTCCTGCAATGATGACTTGATTATCCAGCATGAGGTACTTGACTAAAATATAAAAGCTCCTCTTCTGCTGAATAGCTCGCTTCTCTGACTTGCCCCGTTAACCCGCTCAGGATTTAGGGGAACACAGCATTGATTTCTGGCTGTATAACTCTAGACCAATCTCCCGGACACATGCCGTTGTTGGAGTGGTATAACGAGCTAGTCGCTCTGGATTTATTTAACGATGAACACGTTCCCGCTGAAGCAAGGGGCTTCGCGGAATGCGAACTGCTATTGTATTTCTTTCGCCTCTAGCGATATCGAGCTCTCGGCTCCTGCAATGCCAACCTTGCCATTGGAAATTTGTACAGGACAAACTCCATTCTTCCACTGTACCATGAACCGCTGTAGACAAAAGAAATGCATCTATTGTACAACAACTTCAACCATAACTCAATCTCTAACATATAACTCCCTTAATCCCTACTCTCCCCTTCTCCAGCTATGCTCAATGATACCTAAATTCCTAACCACGTGTCTCTCAATCTCACGCTCCTTCCCTTCCCCGCTTCAACGAAAATCTTTCGGGTACGTAAACAAAACTCCCGACACTGTCTGACCTGAATCTTTTGTTATGTGAATCTACCTCGTGTCAAAACATCCAAACTAGGGAAATCTCCTGTCCCAAATTCCTTGGTCTCCTGTTTTTAACTTTCACATGAGGTTACCCTGCTTAACCCAAAATTTAAATTACTCCTCTTACTGCATTACCAAACATTTAAGGCACAATAAACTAACATACGCACCATTAGATGCCCAATAAAATTACACTTGTAAACATACAGAAATAAATGGTGGTTTACCCAACACTCTACATACTACAGAGTGCCCATGTATTAATAGCTAACCCTCACACAGTGAATATCTCAAAACTTCACACACTCCTATATACTGTCAATATCCTAGAAAGAATTAGGCACACTTAACCCTTACATCATGCTACAAAGATAGTAATGGATGGCACTTACGTTTATAACTATTAGTTAACTTCCCGAAGAAAACTTTACTTAAATCAGACTACGACTCTATTTAAGAACCCACTAATATTACAGCTCTAATAAATTATGAACATACCAGTTTATCATGTCTTCTTCCGCGTGGAGCAGACAATAAATGCTAGGTTCACGGTAGTGACTCTTCATCAGACAAAGGGGATCCGTTAAAAGACCGTTCGGGTTTATATACAAGAAAATCCCCGCGGACTTTCGGCCTACATCATAGCTATAGCGTCTTACTAACCCAATGGAATCACTTACAAAATTATAACGGGGTCTACGCCAATAGATTTGAAAGCACATCATGACCTGTTTAATCACGCGTTCCAATTGCGTCATGTTATGCTGACCACGATATGTCTTTAACAAAGAAACTGGGACTACGTGATCGCGATTATTTTAACAAAGGAAGCCCCTCATGATCGCAATTAACTTAAAGAACAGAAACTGGTGCGAGTATAAACTAAACCTACCGTCAAAACCGCAATAAAATACCTACAGAAAAAGACCAAACACATAATAATTTAGAAAGAGAAGAAGACTGGGCCTGTTGAAAAGACAGAATTACAGTACAGCATCACAAAGCCTGGGGATTATAAATTCTTTTGGTTTGATATAGCAGACATGAAATAACAGACATTTATATTTGTTTCTTTTGAACATTTTAAATCCCATTATGACTGCAAAATGTTCAGCACTCACATATGCTAGGAAACTGACCAATACAATAACAGTCAGAAGTCCATGTTTAAAAAAAATAAAATTATGTATGTAAAAACACAAATGTCAACAATGGCTACATCACATATGTTTGTGTAAGATAAGCAATATATTACTCAAATAATATCACTGGCAAGATAAATGAAACTACCTGTAAGTAACTGAAATAATATATACAATATATAATAAATATAAAGTAAGTATTGTAGCTACTCAGCAAGCAGACACTAAGAAAAAGCAAGAAATAAAATAAAAAAAATAAATAAACATTAAATATTGATCAGCAGTTCTCAAAATGTGGTCCGCTGCCCCCTAGGTGTCTCTGAGACCAATTCAGGTGGTCCGCAAGGTCAAAACTGTTTTCATAATAACCGAAGATGTTATGTGCCTTTTTCACTCTCATTCTCTCACGAGTGTACTGTGGGGTTTTCCAGAGGCTACATAATGTGTGATGATGTCATCGCTCTAACGGCTAATGGAATATGAGGCCAGATTTTCTTCATATACTTCAACCAAAATATCATATCGTAATAGATTGAAGGCAGAAGCAGATATGAGAATCCAGCTGTTTTCTATTAAGCTAGACATTAAAGAGATTCGCAAAAATGTAAAACAATGCTACTCTTCACACTAATTTGTTTTGTTTCAGAAAATATAATTAATTATTTTTCATAAAAATGTGTTATTTATGTTAACATGTAATGGGTTTATTATTGTTATTTTTAAATGAACTAATAAATTAGTATTTAAAAGTTTCTCAGTTTTAATTTCTAATAGAGTAAATATCAATAGGTATAACCCACATAAACAAAAGCTCTTGAGGCCCTCAATAATGTTTAACTGATTCCGTACGCAAGATCTAATAATAGATGCAAAGGCCGAACGCTGTAGACGTAAGATCTTTTAAAAGACGCTGATTTATTTCATTGTTTCTTTCTATTCTGATATTTTATACTGCCCGGAATTTATCTCGAATGGAAGTAAACACAAAACTGGGCAAATTTCAACAAGCTTCAACGTCTTTTATTTGCGTTTGAACGGATTTTTTCACATTTATCTTCATCTTTGTCGTATCGCCATAATGGCCGAAAAACACACAGGATATGTTACTAATATGTGAACAGTGAACAAACTGTGTGATCAACCAAAACTTTCTTACTTTTTCTGTGTTTCTAAATGGATTACCTGCACAAAGAGAGCAGTGAAACTGTATTGTGATAACAATTTATGTTACAAGCCTTACGTAAGTCGAAAATTTTTGTTCAAAATTTCAAGTTATCTTTTTTCCGTGTACATGTTATCTGTTATAACATAAACATAACATAAAATTAGCTAGAAAGGCATATGGATTTATATTGTTCATCCAATGTACTTTAATTTGGTATATAATATGTTATACTTAACTCATGATTAGACACACATTGTCAGTAAACGTAAATTATGTATGTGTAAATTTTTGGGGCTTAAAAATAATTCGGTCCAGAGCTGAAAATAATTACGTACGGAAAGAGTTAAGAGTGTAAAGGGGTTGAAGGCCTATGCTCCTTGGGAAGCTAAAGGGTATTGAATTGAAAGGGGTCCTGAGACCAAAGCGTTTGAGAAACACTAACATAATTAGCTAATTAAATATGTGTGTGTATGCGTGTTGCATAAAAAAAAAAAAAATCAGACTTACTGATTTATTTTTATTGAAATGTAACTGGGAGAACAGGTCCTGGAGCAGGTCAACCACTTTAAATACCTAGGAGCTGTCACAGATCAAAAGGGAGGCATCAAAGAAGAGTTGGCTACCTGAAGAGCAGCAGCTGGGAGACTTTTCCAGGCCATAAATTGAGGATTCCTCAGCAAAAGAGAAGTTGGTAAGAAGATGAAGATGGCTGTATACTTCTTCACCTATGTCCCAGTCTTTATGTATGGATGCAAGTCATGGGCAGTGACTACAACCCACAAAAGCCAGATCCAAACCTCAGAAATGAGGCATCTGAGGGAGGTGGTTGAAGTAACAAGAAGAGACATGGTCCGCAACCAGACGATATGTCAAGGCCTAAAAACCCAACCCCTGCAGACCCAAGTAGAACAGTCCCAACAAAGATTGTTTGGCCATGTCTACGGACTGGGAGAAGATCAGCTACCATGACAAGCATGGGAAACTAAGAGCCAGAAGGATCCAGACCTCCAGGACTAGAATGGAACCAGGGCAGGAGGAAGACAGCCAATAGGATAGTTTGGCGCTCTCTCTTCCAAACCTCTACAAGTTTATAAACTAATAAAACGGTATTTAATCAGTTTTACTAATAACAGTTCACCTTGTCTCATGTGAACTGTTATTAGTAAAACTGATTAAATACCGTTTTATTAGTTTATAAACTTATATTCCTTACCAGTTTTACTGCAGCCCCTTAATTATTTCCAAACCTCTACACCTCACGGTAGAAGAGGAATGACTAAGTAAGTAAGTAAAAAATGTAACTTAGAAGGCTGACTTATAAGGAGTTATTTCTTTACAACAGACAAGGTAAACATTTCAATCATCTTCTGTAAGTATCACATAACAAAACATATTTTTGAGGATTGGGATTTATTTTTACATTACTGTTTCCCTAAAAAATGTGTAATTTACAATTTAGAATGATGCCAGTGTCAGTTCAGATAATGCATCTCACAAATTAAAAAAGCAACAATTTATAGGTAAAGAAGAGAGGCAGAAGTATATCAGACAGCTTTTTTGCATTATATAAGCAAATGATGTTGTGTCAGCATTCATGTTTGAAAATATTTACTGACATTATTTAATAAACACAGGACTGCAAATATACTTAAATTTATTTGTGAATGCTCAGCCATCTCTATGATTTAAAAAAAAGAAGAAAAAGAAACCAATCCAATATAGTAGGGTTGACACTGATAACTGCACAAGTGTCTAGAGATTCACTCTACACAGAAGACATACCATTACTAGAATTCTCTGATGCTCCATTATCAGTCATCACCACTTCTTCCAAGGTTACATCCTTCTCTAAATCACTACATGTACCTTCCCTACTTGACAACATCAGTACATCAGGTGAGGCTCTGAGGGACTCTATGCCAGGGGAATTCATATCAAAGTAATAAACAAGACAAAGCATAAAGCATGTGTGTGTGCATATATATATATATATATATATATATATATATATATATATATATATATATATATATATATAGCTATATATATATATAGATATATATATATATATATATATATATATCATTAGCCTCTTCAGTCATGACTTCGTCAACCACTTCCACCCCACCGTCAAGTTCCCCTCCCTCATCTCCACAGTATCTGTCAACTTTCTTGACATTACTATTACGCCCTCCAGCCTTAATTCCTCAATATACTACAAGCCGACAGATGCTCACAGTTACCTTCTGTATACCTCTTCTCATCCTTGGGCTTGTCGTGACTCCCTTCCATCTTCCCAACTTCTCCGCCGTTTGTGCCAAGACAACGATGACTTCCACTTCCAAGCCAATGGGATGTTGAATTTCTTCCATAGCAGACTTTATCCAGAACATGTTCTCACCTCCGTCCTCCAACGTGTTCTCCCTATCTCCCATCAGGAGGCCCTCAAACCTCACTACAAATCCACTTTGGATAGAGTCAAATTAATCTTGACCTATCACTCTCACAGTACTGCAGTCCAACAGATCCTTTTCCGCCACTTACCCATCCTCCAAGCAGATTCTGTGACCCGAGAAGTATTCGGTGAGGCACCTTTGGTGGCATATAGATGCGACAAGAACCTGAAGGATCTTCTTGTTCACAGCCGTCTCCCAAAGAAGAATGCCACTCACTTTAGCACACTACCCTGTGGTCGGAAACGATGCACGACATGCAAGTATGTCATCCAAACCCACAAGGTGTCTTTTCCTAAGGCCACGTTCACCATCACCAGTTGCTTCACGTGTGAGTAGCACAATGTCATTTATACTATCATATGTAAACGTTGCAGCAAAACCTATATAGGCCAAAAAGGCAAACGACTTGAGGACAGATTCAGCCAGCACCTGAATGACATCTCTCAGCAAAAATCCACAGCAGTTGCCATACACCTTAATGGTCCTGACCACCATGGTCCCATCGACATTCAGGTCACAGTGATGAGATCCTGCTCCTCTGACACTGCTAGCCGAGAACAGCTTGAGCAATGTCTTATCCATCATATGGGTTGTCTAAAAACCAGCTGGTCTTAACACCCTACACACCTTTGTCTAAGGTCACACTTTCCACTCCTATTCTATTCTGATCCTTTCCACTTTTATTCAATTTTTCTATTTCTCTGTCACCCATTAATTAAAAGAATTTTTGATTTTTTATTAAATATTTATTTATCTCCCACTCATTCTGTCCTCCTATCTCCAGTCCTCATTATTATTACGTTTTGGTAGTTTCGTGTTCAGTTTCATTTTTTAGCTTCTTAGTATGTACTGTTTACATCTGGAAGTGGCAGTCATTTCCTTGTCGGGTGACGCTCTTCGGTAGGCGTGCTAGGTCTTAGCTGCTTTTAGGGAAGTACCCATGTTTTATTTGTATATTTCATTGGATTCTTATGTGTCCTATCTAGCCCTCACTTTCTTTCTTTCCTTTCCCTGGCGAAGGCCTTGTGGCTGCAACGTTGGCTATTTTCTTTGTCTTTTGTCCTCGTAAGACGAATCACCTTTTTTCTATTTTTTTTCATACCCATCCAGTCATGACTGACCATGGTACTGCATCCCTGAGGTGATAGCCCTCAGATGCTTTTTTACATGGTGTTCCTTTGTGTGTGTTCTTTTCTCTTAAGCTTGTTGTGAGAGCCTTTTTTCACTCAATCTGAGATGGCAAGACAGAGCTCATCATCACTTAGTGCGATCGGCAGCTTCATCCTCCCAGGCTGCTGGATTTGAGTCCAGTGCCATCAGGTCTCTCTTCTAGACATCTTTGAACATCAGCTGCGGTCGCCAAACTGTTCTTTTGCCATCTGCCAGTTGTCGATAGAAGATATCTTTAGGGATGCGACCATCTTTCATGCGGTGGACATGGCCAAGCCAGCATAGTCTGTGCTGTCTAAGCAGTGTATACATGCTTTGAAGGCCAGCACCTCATTATATATATATATATATATATATATATATATATATATATATATATATATATATATATATATATATATATATATATATATATATATATATATATACACACACACACATAAACTGATTAAACTAAATCTATAGAATATGCAAATTTTTAAAATAAATGCCAAGCTAATAAACAAGCAGCTGTATCTGAAACAAAAACAAAATTTAAAAAAATGGAGAAAAAAAACTAACTAGACTGCATACTGAAAAAGACAATATTAAAAGCTGCAAATGGTAAAATCGATTGCAGAGACATGGTAAAATATGGTAACAAAATTTCGCTCTTCAAAGTCAGTCAGAGGATCAAAAATGAGTAGTGTAAATCTTGCTGGGACAAAGGACAAAATCTTGACCTACATTATGACTACACGGTCTTTGTCAGAGACCAAAAAAAAAAAAAAAAAAACAAAGGTAGAGGTAGTCCAATAGCAGATCCTGCCGTACAGGAGTGAAGTGTTAGAGATTTCACTATACTAGTTCCTGCGTTGTGAAGTAGGGTGACCAGTTCCCTTCCTCGCTGCTTTTTCCTTCCCTAACTCAAGTGTAGAATCAGGTACCCATTTACAGCTGGGTAAACTGGAGCATCTCTGAAGTGCTCTGCCCATCTTGTTTCCTGTCCCTCTGCTGTCGTGATGAGATTTCCTTGCTTATCTCTTACTAATGTAATATTGTTTGCACCTCGTTTTCCGCTGATGGATTTAGTTATTTTGTATACTGTGCTTTGTTCATTTCTCAGTGCTGCCTCTTCTGCCTGTCTTGCAAGATCGTCTAGGAAATTCCTTTTGTTGGCTCGGGTTTGGCATTTAACTTCCTTGTCCAGCTGACTGTACTGTTCGCTATATAGTTGCTTTAACCTGGTGGACTTCGCTTCTGTTTTCTTTTCCTTTCTCAGTGTTATGGTATTTAATGTTTCTGGTGTTATCCAGTCTTGCTTCTTCCTTTCCTGGAATCCCAAGCATGATTTGCTGCTTTCTTTATATATTGTTGAAATGGTGTTGAATTTCTGGTCTACATCATCAGTCAATGTCTTTTCCTGACTTTTGGCAAATTGATATCATTTCTTAATGTCAGCCGCAAAAGCTTTTCTGGTAAGGGGGTCCTTCAATTTGCTGATGTCAAACCTTTTCTGTGCAGTTACAGTTGGTCCAGCCCTTCTTAGTTTCACTTTCAGTTTTGCTACTACTAAATGGTGATCACTTCCCACATCTGCACCTCTTCTAACCTTCACATCTTGTAATTCATGTCTCAATCTACCGTTTATCATGATGTGGTCTATCTGGTTTCTGTCCCGACCATTTGGTGATTCTCATGTTAATTTGTGGATTTCTTTATGTGGGAAAAGTGTTCCTCCAATGACCAGGTTGTTAATACTACAGAAACTTATTAATTTATCCCCATTTTCGTTTGCTGTTCCGCTGCCGCATTTCCCCATTACTCTTTCATTATATGTATTGTGTGTACCAACTTTCGCATTGAGGTCTCCCATTACTATAATAAGATCATATCTAGGTGTGTCTTCCATTTCTTTCTGCAGTTGTTGATAGAATTCATCCTTGACCTCTTCATCGCTGTCATTCGTTGGTGTGTAGCATTGTATTATTGTTGTATTGTTGGCCATGATAACTTAAATGCAGAGCTATTTAAGACAGACCCTGAGCTAGCAGCAGAACTATTAGAACCACTATTTGCACAAGTCTGGAAAACGGGGACAACACCATCAGAGTGGAACAAAGGAATAATTGTCAAATTGCCCAAGAAGGGAGATCTTGCAGACTGCAATAATTGGAGAGGAATCACTCTTCTCTCAGTTCCCAGCAAAATACTAGGCAGGATAATTATACAGAGAATTTCAAAAGCAGTAGACCACAAACTGAGGAAAGAACAAGCAGGATTTAGAAAGAACAGAAGATGCGTAGATCATATATTCACTCTCAGGAACATTATAGAGCAGTGCTCAGAATGGCAAAGACAGCTGTACATCAATTTCGTTGATTTTGAAAAGGCTTTTGACAGCATACATAGGGAGAGTTTTTGGAAAATACTGAGGGCTTATGGAATTCCAAGCTGCATAGTGTCAATCATAAAAAACCTCTATGCTAACTTTATGTGTAGTGTTGGGCAGAGCAACCTAACCTTTGAGGTGAAGACAGGAGTACGACAGGGATGCCCCTTATCAACCACTCTATTTTTAACAGTCATAGACTGGGTGATGCGCCAGACAACAGAGGGCAGTCCAAGAGGAATAAGATGGACTACATTTTCTACATTGGAAGATCTGGAATATGCAGATGACATTGCACTACTAGCACATTCACATCAACACATCCAGGAAAAAACGGATAGACTTAATAAGTTAGCCAGCAGGTGGGCTTGAACATCAATTTAAAGAAGTCAGAGGTCATGACGCTCAATGTGAGCAACCCTGAGCCCATATCAGTAAGGAATCAGCAACTGGTACAGACAGACACCTTCACATACCTAGGATGCATTGTAACACCAGACGGCGGGGCAGGTAAAGACATCAACATCAGAATGAATAAGGCAAGAACAGTCTTTTTTAGCCTAAACAACACCTGGAAGTCCTCTCAATACAGCACAAGCACAAAATTAAGATTATATCAGAGCTGTGTGTTTTCTGTGCTTCTCTATGGTGCGGAATGCTGGAGAGTTACAGATAAGGAAATGTCAAAATTGTCCTCTTTTCACACAACTTGCCTAAGAAAAATTCACCAAATCTTTTGGCCGAATACCATCACCAACCAAGATCTGCTTACTTGGAGCAAGCAAGAGGACATGCACACCATCATAGCTGGCAGACGCTGGAGCTGGGTTGGCCATGTCCTCAGAAGAGACCCCAATGCCATCACAAGAAGAGCTATGCTTTGGATCCCTGAAGGAAAACGAAAGAGAGGCAGACTAAGAACAACCTGGCGGAGGACTGTGGAGGCTGAGATACAAAGAATGAACCAGAGTTGGGGCACTGTACGAAGGATGGCCACCGACAGAGCAAAGTGGAATCAATTTGTTGTTGCCCTACAAGACGCCACTAGGAGTGATGGCCACTGACTGCTTTGACGGTCGATGGCTAAGGATCAAAGAAGAAGAAAAGAAGAAACTGGAGCATGATGCCACTTTAAACTTTTGTAGCGAGAGGCCAACACTTTGCCCACTCTGCCAATCAGATACATCATCACTGATAAAAGCATTAAAACAAAAGAAAACAGAATTTAGAATTAATCTCAATACAAAAACAATTTTTTCACCAAATAAATACAAATCACAAAGTAAATTTCCATCTGTCACTCTGATAAATCTATAAGTAAATTTGAATTACATTATTGAATTTTAATTACTGGATTGTATTTACTAGTGTGACAACTCTGATCTTCCTTTGTGATTTGTGTCCTTTTTTTCTGTGAAAATATTTTCAAGCAATTTGATTAATTCTCATTGTCTTTTTTTTATTGTTTTTTTCTGTTTGTCCCAGAAGGTGTTCATCAGGTACAATCAAACAAAAACAGAAAGGAAAGACAGCGAGAGCTAAGAAAAAAAAAATCATGAAATATAAATATGAATAATACAATAAGCGCTGCTATCGTATTCCTGGACACAAAATGGCTGCTACATCCAGGCATGAAACAAAAGTAGAAGATCTGGTTACAGGCTTAAGGAAGCCAAAGAGAAAAGCAGATAGACAGTGTTGAAGTCCTTAGGAAACAGCTAAAGCAACACACCTCTGACATGAATAAATACTGTCTCTAACCACTATGCTTACCAGCACAAATGGACAAAACAACAAAGTGTAAAAAAAATGACAGGTTTTTCTTTTTTGCATGTTTCTCAAAATAAAAAAACATCAACATGTTACTTCTTCTTCTTTCGTTCACTTGAAATATATCGTCTATATCTGCAATGTTGTTTCTTGTATAAACTTCACTGTCTTTTGTAGTTCATACAGAGGTCCGTATAGTTTTGCTTCCAGTGTTGTTTCTCTGGGCCAGTGGGTTTGCCTCAATATATCATATTCGGGGTAGTCTTGAAGTATGTGCTCTGCAGTCTGGGGTGCCCGTCCACATGTACACATGGCTGAATTGCCAATCTTAAATTTTTTATATGTGTGGCTGCGGAATCGGTTGTGTCCTGTTCTGAGGTGCAGAATGACAATTTGTTCTGATCTGTTCATAGCTTAGTAGTCGTCCTGCATTGGTGTTGGTGGCTTTCTGATTGATTTGATCATCTTTTTCTTCTGATGGTACGTAACTGGTACATCCGGTTGCTCGTCTGCAGCACCTTCTTTAGCCAGTCGGTCTGCTCTCTCGTTTCCTGGTATTTCACAGTGAGACGGTATCTACTGCATGGCGACCTTGCGCTGGTTGCACAGTTCAGAAAGTAAGGCTTGTATTCCTGGTAATTTTCTGGACTGAAGTGCTTGAAGTGCTGATCTTGCATCTGTCAGGAATACCACAGGCTGTGGACCGAGATTGGTGTTCAACAGTTTCTCGGTTGCCACCTTGATTGCCTGGACTTTTGCTTCACAGTTATAACAGAATTTCCCTGTTGGTACTCTGACCGTATCCCTAGTGTTGTTTGGATATTCTATGTACACTCCTGCTCCTCCATTCTTTACTGCATTTTGTGCTGACCCATCCGTGTATACTCGGACCCAGAGGTCCTGTGGGTATTCATCATCCAGGAAACTGAGAATGACTGTCCTACGTTGCACGCTGTTCTGTTCATCCTTGTCAAGTATTCCTTTCACTTTTGTCTGGATGTATACTAGTAGTCCAGTCTCTTCTCTCCAAGGGGTTTGTTCTGGCACAGACTTTAGGGGGCTGTCAACTTCAGGCAATTCTAAGGTTTGTCTACAAAGTCATTTGGCCTGGTGAACAAAACTCCTTCTTTTCAATCGCCCCATTGCTAGGTTTTGGAATCTGTCCTTCATTGGATGGCTCAGCATACAGAGGAACTTTTCTGCCTGTGTTAGCACTTTTGTGCCTCTGCATTCTCTCAGTGCTTGTATCCTCCCCATTTTCTCCATCTCCACTAAAGGCGTTGATTTCATTGCCCCCGTGATGACCCTAAGCGCCTGGTTTTGCACCTTATCTAGCTCTTGTAATGTGGTGTTTGATGCTGGACACCACGCAGATGACCCATATTCCAAGTGTGGTCGTATGCCCTGCTGGTAAACTTTACTAAGTATTTCCCCCTGGCTCCCCATGTGGTTCCACTTAGTTTTCTCAGGATGGCTAACTTCCTCCTGGCCTTTGTTGCTGCCTTGTTGATGTGTTGCTTCCATATCAGCCTATCATCGAATGTAACTCCGAGATAGGTGGGTTGTTTATCTTCTCTCAGGAGCTCTCCATTTATCTTGATGACACCAGCTTTTTGTTTTGGAGAGAAGGTGAAGATTGTAGTGCTGCACTTATCTATATTGATGCTGACACACCATCTATTTGCCCATGAGGTTAAGGCATCTATAGCTCTTTGTAGCAGTTTGGTGGCCACTGTTGCATGCTCATCTGTGCACCATATTACCAGGTCATCAGCGTACATTGCCACTTTCATTCCATGTGGTAGTTCAGCAACCAGATTGTTGATGTAGACTAGGAAAAGTGTGGGGGACAGAACCCCTCCCTGAGGGACACCATGACGCAGTAGAATTTTCTTGCTCTTGAGGCCATCTAGTTGTACTCGGGCTCTTCTCTTTGTGCAAGTATGGTTCCACCCATTTGTACATTCTGTCATTCACTCTGCAATTTCTCAGTTTCTTCAAAAGCCCTTCTTTCCAAACCTTGTCAAATGCTGCTAGTACTAGTTTCTTATCTTGGAACGCACCCTCAATCTCTTGGGAAAGGTAAGTTGCCTGATCTTTGGTAGAGTAACACTGCCTAAAGCCCGCCTGCAGTGGTACAAGAAGGTTTTCACTTTCAAGGTACCACTGTAGCCTGAGGTTGATGATTTGTTCCATTGTTTTGCAGAGACAGCTTGTAAGGCTGATTGGTCTGTAGCTGGAGGCTGTGGAACTGTCTTTTCCTGGTTTTAACATGTTACTGATTTCATGGGAGTCATTTTAAATATATTTTGTAACATCACCCACAGTTGAAATATGAAACATTATCATTAAGTAGGCCAAGAAAACAATAAAGGGAAACCATTATTCCTTTATGCATGTGATAAAATGCTCAGACTAAAGTCTAGGGTGACCATATTATTGTTTTAAAAAGGAGGGCATTTTATTATTTTTTTTACTAAAAAGGAGGACAAAAGAAGGACACCTTTTAAGAAAAGGAAGACATAAAGAAGGACACATTAATTTCACTAATTTAATACATTTATGTCAAGAGTCATGATAAACTATATAGAAATACTTCAACAAAATAAAAATTTTTTTTGAAATCTTCATAAAATGCATGTTTTAATAATTTTTCCATCAAGCTTAATTTTTTTCAACATCACTAAATATTCAGTCTTTAACATTGTAGCCTACTTTTTGAGAAAAAAAAAGGATCCCGTTACACGCCCATTGCGGCATATTGGGAATATGTTGTTAGGCCCATATTTTCTTGACCGTCGGCACACTAGGGGTGATGTGGCCAGCATCACGCCGGCCGCCTTAACCTTCCCAGAGTTGTTCTGGTACTCATTTGGGGATGGGTCGACCCAGGAGCCGTTTGCGGCCTAAAAAAATCCCACCTCATCTGGGGATCAAACCATAGACCACTGAGCTAGGAAGCCAGTGCACTAACCACTATGCTACTGCGGCTCCAATTGTACTTTTTACTTGACATTATTTTTCTCAGTAACTCTGAATTTCAAACTAAATAATCATTAGACTCTGTACATGAAACATTGTTATAATTGTATTGAACTTGTAATATTCCTTTGATACAACAGTGAATCAGTTTCTGTCCTTTGTCCACTGACTTTCCATTAAAGAGAAAAGCCTCTCAGTATTAGCATTATGTCCTGGAACAGCTAAAACATATTGAGCAATGAGCAGTAGTTCAGTAACTCTACATTTCTTGATTGTTCCAAGAATTTGATCCACTTTTCATGTGCCAGTAATTCAACAAAAGTATAACCATTCAGACTATAGTATTACTTACTCAATGAACAACAAGAATAACACTAAATTTTGATGTTGAAAGCTGGCCAAATCCGGACGTATGGTCACCCTACTTAAGACTCTATAATGAACAGAGTGTAGTTTTGACAAAGTGTTTAAATTTATTTGATTATATTCTCAGTCAACAGATATTTATCAGTTATGAACTTTTCAACCTACATATCTGTCTATCATGTGACTGGATTCAGTAGGACAGCACCGTGGTTCTCACAGCCACTGAAACTCACAAATATGGCTAGATGAGACTGGGAATAATGGTAAAATTTCTAATTTCATTTGAATGATGATTTATCTGCTATGATGTATACAAATGTTTATTAAACAGATGTCAGATTTGAGTGCAGCCTAGTGCAATAAAAATTGGCACATTAGTCCCCCTGTTGATACTGTATTAGTGTGTTCTGCCTGAGACGCTGCAGCTTTGTTTTCATAAAAGTTATCACTTTTAATATAAAAAAGACACTACCAAAAAACTAGTGCTCAATGATTTTATCACAACAGTGATCTGTTCCATCTTGTACAAATGGTATGCTTAAAGTAATATACATACATAAATACATATATGTGGTAATGGATATAAATTTTTGGAAAAATAAGAAAGAAATAAAATAGAAAAGAACCAATGCATTTCTAACACTATTTCTAGCTGCTGTACTTTTGTGAATAAAGCAAAAAAGTAAATCAAGCAACAGGATAAAAATCATCAAAATAAGTGCTTCTTAACTTTTTAGGAATAATAGACCCCTTGAGAATGGCTACTAACTCTAAGGACCTCCTTCCTAAATAAAACCCCCCCCCCCCCCCCTAGAATATCTTTGCTTTGGTGTAGGGAGAGGAGCTGCAGTGGAGGAACTACGCTCCCTGAGGAGCAAAAAGAGAGTTAAAGAAAAAGAAGAATATTTTCTTATCACTTCCTTGCCCATTAAAAAATGTGGGGACAGTAAGGAAGTTGGTCCCCACTAAAATATAAAGGTAAATCATAAGGATAAGGAAAAGTAAGCCACTAAAACCCTTTTAGATAATGGATCAGAATTACACTGGTGTAACATTTCATGCATTTTCTGGAGGTCCTCAGACCAAAGGTTGAGAAACACTCATTTAGACAAAACTACTGTAAATGCTAAATTATAATCCTATCTCTAGTATTTCACTTTCTGGTCAACTCACCACAGACACTTGGCTTTTGCTTCTTTTTCCTTGATCTAACTTTCTGTGCTGCATATTTTTAAAAGTTAAAAAAATATTTGAATAAATTTAGCATCATATCAAATATATACCAGCTTTAACTTGGATGAGCTACCAGTTTCTGATTTCTATAACTTTCTAAAGACATGTGAATTGTTTTGAATCTGACTTTACCAGGTTATGGTGTCAATGGAATACTCATTAAAGAACTGAACAGACTGAGATGGCATTAAATGACATGGCCTACATCCATTTCTGAAAAATGATGCAGACTGATGGAGACAATACTGAGCTGCCATACAAAAACATACAAAATGTTCATCCCAGACTTTCCTCAAAGTTGTTCTATCTATCCAGGTAGCTTCTGTCTTTCTTGTGCAGTAAGTGATGGCATGACAATTATGTAATCTATTAACTATAACAGACTATTATGTCTCAGTAAATATTCTTGGAGTGTCCAATTGGCAGAGTTGTTAGAGCGCTGCCCTCTCGTAGGCAAAGGATCATTTTTGAAACACTGTGGCACCATGCTCCATTCTACCCAGCTCTAAAAGGGTACCTGACTCTGCTCTTGAGTTAGGGAAGGAATAGGCAGTGAGGAAAGGAACTGGTCACCTCACCTCTCAAAGCTGGACCTAGAATAGTGAAGTCTCTAATACCACTTCCCTACAGCAGTATCTGCTATGTGACAACCTTTACCTTTTTTAAAATATTCTTGAGTGTTTTTTTTTCTCACTAATTCTGGTAGCATGCTTATAGACAACAGCTACAAGTAATAACAACCCAATTTTCCAATCATCTGAGCAAGTACAACCAATATATGAGGTAAGTGTATCATTATACTCCTGATAATCTAAAGAACCCCAGGATCATGATTTCCAGAGGATCTTGTGTTGTTAGCATTTCTATCAAAATTTTGGCAACTGAAAGGAACAAACTACTGCTTTCTGCCAGACTTGATCCTGCATACTTTTACCCAGCTAACGTGTTAAAAATTAATTATTGATCACAGTACCAAGACAACCTCTAGTGCAGGGGTCGGCAACCAGTCGATCCCAATCTACCGGTAGATCCTAGTGGATGATTTGGTAGATCTTTAAGTAACGTCAGGGAAAAAAAGACTTTTTAAACTACGGGACATTTTGGACTAGACCTCACCCGTCGGCATTTAAAATAGTGATGTCTCTGGGATAAGTGGTACTTTTTCTGCATTTCCAATGAAAATTCTCGAGCTGGCTACTAAAATATATTCATGAACTGCATGAGATAGGAATGATATAATTTCTGTGTAAGGTTCATCATCCCCCTTCCTCCCCCTGCTTAAAATTACACACATACACACACACATATGATAGATCTTTAGAGGAGTCAGTGTTACTAAAGCAGATCCCAAAAGCTCCTGGGTTGCCATCCCCTGCTCTAGTGTATGCCCTTTCCACAGGCAGAGAGCCACGTTTGCTTCAACTAGGAGAAACCACAAGCCTGGTATCCTCACTAAGCAATTACCAGACTGGGGAACTGCTGACCATTTCACTACCCAGATTGCCTCTAGTTGAGTTCGACTGGGTGAAACTGGGACCATCATCTTTACTTCTCATCATGATAATAATAAATCTTCAGAAACAGAATTATTCATAGACTGAGATTTTTTCTTTGAAACTTGTGGTCCATTTGATAATAATAAAATGCAACAAATGTTGTCTAGAGGCAGCACTGAAATCCCCTTGCCCTGATGGCAAATTACCTTGTAACGCTGCTACTGCAAGTGAAAAGAAACAGCTAGTGTGTAGATAAAATTAATGAAATTGTCTATAATTAAGTAAAAGGACAATAGTATCCAAGGTAAAATATGTTTATACAACTTAAATACAGAGAATATGTATCTCTAGATGAACAGATGATGTCAGTTAGAAAATTTCTTCACTTATAATGGAATCTTTAAAACTATGAAAGGTTCACTGCCCAATGGTAGAACATGGTAATTAAAATTTAAGACATACTATAAATTTAAGACATACTATACCTGGTGAGCTGGAAGAGGTTTCTGAGGATGAAGAACCAGATGATTCTGAGTCTGACCCAACTGAACATGTCTCATCTGAGTCAGTGGGGGTGTGCTTTCCCTGGTGCTTCTTCTTTGTATCTTCTCCATCAAAACTGGTGCTTGCTTTAGGTATTTTATTTGCAGTTGCTTTGGAAACACAAATGTGAACAGTATTTACTACAAACACTATTACCATCATGGCCTAATCATTACTGTGATGACAATCTCCGTATTAATAAATACTTTTATCATCACAGCCTAATCAAATAATCTCCTTTTCTACAACACTATTATCAACACTGTGACAACAATCTCCTAATCTACAAACACTATTATCATCACTCTATGATCATCACTGTGACAACAATCTCCTAATCTACAAACACTATTATCATCACTGTATGATCATCACTGTGACAACAATCTCCTAATCTACAAACACTATTATCATCACTGTATGATCATCACTGTGACAACAATCTCTTAATCTACAAACACCATACATGCCACACCTCAGAGATGAAAAACCTGTACAAAAAATTAAAAAAACCTGTACAAAGACCCGCAAAACCTGTACAAAGACTCGCAAAACCTGTACAAAGACTGAAAAACGTAACAAAAGAGTTTATTCATGTAAAAGTATATTCAATTAGATGGTTCTGCACCATCATAGTGACATGCGGCCTTTGCCTTTTTAAGCATGTCTTCACTTGCTTTAAAACCTAAACAACAAGAGTTAGAATTTATTTTGCATTGTAGAAATGCTGTGACTGTATCATCATTTAGTCTATTTCTGCAGTCCGTGTGAATCTTTTTCATCATAGAGAAAGACCTCTCACAGTCAGCATTGCTGTGAGGCAATGTCAATAAGCGTTTCACTATGACTGCCAGACTGGGAAATCGTGTACGACCAGTGCTAGTTTTCAGGTTGATTATGTCAAGCCAGTACCTAGAAAAGCTTCTTTTTTTATCCAGCGTCAAATCTTGAAATACATTCATCAGGCAGCAAACAATAATCTTCAAATTCATCCTTTAACACCTCTTGGTCTAAATGTGGTGCAAAAGTGTTGGCCAGCTTACAGATTGCTGTATATTGAACTGTGTCTTTAAAGGCTGGATCAAGAATTTTGATATCCTTAAGGACTTCATTCTCAAATGGAAATTTATCCAATATCTTTTTCACAACAGCAACATAAAAGTTCCTCACATCTCTGAAAAATGAATTTCTCACTTGAGAACTTATATCTAACTCTTCCAGTAATGTCCTGTTGGACAGACCAACAGCAAGTGTATGGTCATCATGCTGTAGATCACGTTCAGCATACTTTAACAATCTTATATCTTTCACCTCTTTTACATATTTCATCTCTACAAATTTGACAATAAATTTTCGTAGCAGACGATCCATTTCATCCATCATACCACCTATTTGGGACTCATCTGTCTGAAACAATTTGTTAAATTCAGTCAACAGAGGTAGCACAAATTGGAGAAAACGTAGAGTCATCTGGGTCAGTGGTGATTTTAGTAACTGATGAATGTTTTTGACACGGCATGGTTTTTCCATATCGTCGTGGCTCTCGAAGTATGAAGATAGAGCAGAATATTGATTTAAAATTCTGTCCACTACTTTCTGCAAAGAAAGCCAGCGAGTCTGGCAGTGCTTTAGTATGTCTAGTGCATCCACTCCTGTAAACAGTTGAAACTCTCTGTATGATTTTTTCCGTTTTGAGCTATGCTTAAAATGATAGAAGATATCTATCAAAAGGTCATCAACAGGAATAGTCAGCTGCTTTATACCCTCCTTGGCACAAAGATTTGCAAGGTGGCAAATACACCCTATACTAAACACATCAGGGTTCTTGCTCTTGATTCGCGTTAGTACAGAGTTTGATTTGCCAACCATTACATTGCAGTTGTCACTTGCAAAACCTATACAGTTAATCCATGGGATTTGTAAGTCGCTGAACACAGCATCAATATCACTGAAAATAGCTTCACTGGTTCCACCAGTACCGACCGGCATGCCCAGCAACCTGGTTCTAGGTCCTATGCCATCTTCAAATACCCTCACCATTATAGCTAAACGCTTGTCAGTTTTTCTATCATTTGACTCATCGATCATCAAGGAGAAAGGTGTCTTCCTGCATAATTTGATGACTGGCTCCGTTGCAGATGGAGCCAAGCAGTTTTTAATAATGGCTGTTGTTTTGGTTCGCTTGCATTTGAAACGTTTGGCAATAGCACTGTCCGGAAACATCTCAGCTGATAAGTCTGAAAAATGGTCAGCTATAGAAGCAGCTATGTTGTGTTGAGCAATAAAATTTGCAAATAAAACTTCAGCCCTCGTTATTTTATCATCTTCTTGTTGAGGCTGAGTAAAGAAGGCCTTGATAGAACTTCCGTTCTTCAGCTGATAGTTCCTTTCATGCAGTTTTGTTTTGAAATGCTCCCTCACATCGTGTAAGCCAGATGCCATCACTTTAATATCTCTATTGCATATTCTACAGTATGCATGTGAAGAGCCTAATTTGGATGTCTCAATAATCCCAGGGAATGTAGTTGTCCAGTCAGATTGAAACTTCCCACGACGTTGATCTTCTTCTAACCTCCTTTTTTTAAAGTTAGGCTCAGCCATGCTGTTAGATGGATGCAATATTTCCTGCTAGACAGAAAAAAAAAATATTAATGTGAAAAAGTAAATACAAATATTAATAATCAATTTGAAAAATATAATTATTTGTAATTTTAATATTATATAATGAAATAGAATCTTGGAACAAAATTAATACAATTTATGGTTGAAATGAAGAACAGTTGCTGTGTTTTCTATAGTGCCTTATAAAAGTACAGCCCTAAAGAGACCAGTAATAAGCATTATGGGTTAGGAATCTTAAATTTAAAATCTAATAAATTTTTTGCTAAAGCTGGTAATGAAAATATAAACTAGCGCTGGCGTAATATTAGCCTGTATATTTTCTACCGAACTTCAAAAATTGGAATAGCCGTTAAAGCCCAACTGGTAGTTTTAAATAGACCTTCCCATACAAATTTTAGTGTCAATCAAACATTGATAGTAGGCTAATTAATTATTTAATAATTATAAATCATTGAATGACCGTAATGATGACCACCAAAGGCAAAATAACATTGTTTTTTAAAGAAACGAAATTAAAACTAAGAAGAGAAGTAGGCTAACTCCAAATAAACTTTTCTCTGATCGAGTTAAGATGTAAATTTTCCACGCTATTGTGGTTTTTTTTTCTTTTCAGTTTCATAATTTGGTAATATCGGAATGACGTTCGCCGAATGCTCCGCATGTATTTTCGTACCATTTAGATTTAGGGTTAACCCTAGCTGTAACCCTAATTATAACTCTAAATATTACAAAAATACATGCGGAGCATTCGGCGACCGTCATTACGTTATTAGGCTACCCATAATTTGTAGGCTATTATATTATTTTTCAAATTTACATTTCTTACGCACTTTCTACAAGTTTTAGTGAAATCAAATAATATGTAGTGGTATCAGCCTTTTTTTTTTTACCAGCCGTAAATAATCAATTATGCTAAACCTTAGGGGAAAAGAAAGCATAGGTCTAAGTTATCTGACAGTTAAATCTAACTTCATCTAAACAATGTTATTGTAATATTTTTTTAAAAATGAATTACTTACCAATACTAAACTGGAAATTAATCCTAAACAATAGGCTCGACTCAAAAAAGATTTCAGTGCTGCGTAATCGTTCAAATAATCAGTAACCTCGCGCTAGCTTTAGCGAAAAATTGTGAATGAACACGCCACGCACATCCCGCGGCAATTGAAAAATAGGCAGCTTGATTTTCATTGGTTATTTTTTTTTTTATCCACTTGGCTTAAAATCTCGCCGAATCTCATGACGCAAATTGTGTAGTGGCACAAGATTTATATGTATATTTAATAATTAGGCGAAAAAACCCGTACAGACCCGTGTACGGCCCGTACACATCTGAAAACGCAAACACCCCGTACAGATTATGGGTAAACCTTTAAGTGTGGCATGTATGGTTAAACACTATTATCATCACTGTATGATCATCACTGTGACAACAATCTCCTAATCTACAAACACTATTATCATCACTGTATGATCATCACTGTGACAACAATCTCCTAATCTACAAACACTATTATCATCACTGCATGATCATCACTGTGACAACAATCTCCTAATCTACAAACACTATTATCATAACTGTATGATCATAACTGTGACAACAATCTCCTAATCTACAAACACTATTATCATCACTGTATGATCATGACTGTGACAACAATCTCCTAATCTACAAACACTATTATCATCACTGTATGATCATCAAAATGACAACAATCTCCTAATCTACAAACACTATTATCATCACTGTATGATCATCACTGTGACAACAATCTCCTGATCTATAAACACTATTATCATCACTGTATGATCATCACTGTGACAACAATCTCCTAATCTACAAACACTATTATCATCACTGTATGATCATGACTGTGACAACAATCTCCTAATCTACAAACACTATTATCATCACTGCATGATCATCAAAATGACAACAATCTCCTTATCTAATCAACACTAGAATCATCACAATCCAATCACCACTGTGATTATAATCTTCTTCTTCTTTTTTTTTTTTTTAAATGATGATGGCAGATCATGCTTCACACAGTAAAAGTATTATTCTATACCCCACTAGTTTAGTAAATCGATAAAGGACACATTTTAGGGGCTAATTAAAAAAACAAAACAAGATATATTGACAGAAAAAGCTGAAATGAAGGAAGACATTGAAAACAAAATTACTGAATTTTAATGTTTCTATGAATCAGGTTTTCTAAACTTTGTACTGACCTAGTTCTTTCCCTATGCCAGTTGAGGTAGATGCTATAGCTTTGTTGTGGTGGACTAGAATCTCCTCAGATTGGGTGACCGATTCAGTTTTGAAATAAGTGACTGTTCCTGCTATTTCTGTCATGGCAGGCCTCGGCTCTGCCTGATCAAGCCTGCAAGATGCAGAAACATTAAACGCTTCTTTTTCCACCATATCATTTGCTTTTTCTCCTAATTTATATGATTTTGTGTGCATTATTTATTATTTTTTCACTTTCTTTTTCTGTTAGCACTATTTTTACAGCATATACGACTAGCTTGTTTGTCTTTTCCTACATTGCTTGTTCCTACATTACTTTCTTACACTTCTTAACTTTAGGCTGTTTTTCTTATTTGAATCTTTTCCACTGGCTGAGATGTCCATGTGATGTGAAGCATATGACGAGGAAAGCTGGTGAAGGTCTGAAATTCCTACATGGTATTTCTCCTTGACAGCCTTCACTTTTATTTATAGTTTCTAGGAGAATGTGCTGTTCAAATCCTACATCTACTCTTTATTCTATTCTCACATCCTGTAGACCTTTGCATTCTTATATGTGATAAAATAGTCAATTTTGTTTTCAATGTACCCATCTGGTAAGCTCCATGTGGCCTCATGTACACTCTGATGTGCAAATATGGTTTCTCCTATGACCAGATCAATGGAATCACACAGATTTCCTCATTTTCATTTTTGTTTTCAGTGCTGTTTTCCTCCTAATCAATTCATAGTGATGTTATTATCTGATTTAACTTTTGCATTTACTTAGACAATAGCCACAACTAATTTTAATGTCTCAGCATAGTGCTTTGTGTAATGCCCTGTAGAATTGATTACAGAAATGATTTTTTTTGGGGTAGTATCATCAGCAATGTTTGTTGGTCCATAACATGAAATATTGTGCTTCTTTTTCCTGTTAGTTGAAATCTTGCCATTAATATACAATGAAACTGGTACTTACACAACTGCCTCAAGTTGGCAGAATGGATAAAACCAGGAGTTAGTGGCCACTTTGGAAATTGCAACCAAAGTAGTTTTAAAACCCAGCACAGGCCAAAAAAAAAAAAAAAATTAACACGAGGGTGGCACTTGGAAAATGCAGCTCAAGTGATACACCCCCACAAACAACCCAAGAGTCTCAAGGGGGAAAAGGGGCTGAAACACTTGTTTGATAAGGACCATTTCTGATTATCAGATTATCTCATGTTGTAATGCATTGTAAAGAGTTTCATTTCAGTATATGAATAAAATCTATGTGGAACAGACTTCCAGCTTCAGAGGTGCTAAGAAATGTATTAAAACGTTTAGTGCTATAATTCATAAAACCAACCAAATTTTAAGTATGATTTTCATTAACTTAACTGTGAACATTTGATCACTAATGCTTAATTTTAATCAGTTTTTAATCACACTCATCAGGTTTCTCATCTCTTCATCACTACAAATATACAGTTATTACAATTATTTTAAAGGAAACAACAAATTCAACTGCACTGTCCAGTCATACATGATACCTGTGTTGATTGGTAGCATCAAATGAGCTTCGTCCTTCCTGTTCTGTAAAGACAGATGTAGCAGGAGACCTTGAAGAGCTCATGCATAACTCTCTCTCTGAGTGGGATTGTGGTTCAAGCAAATCACCATTTTCATCTGCTGTCCCTTTTCCTGTGTCTTCAGGTTCACCATTGTAGCTTGAGGCACAGATATTGGGTGGCGGAGAAACAAACAAACTGTGCCGACTTTGTGCAGATTTCTCCTACAGTGAAAAATTGTTAAATCATTATGTCAATTCTCCTCTGCAACAATGACAGACTTTTATATTACTGTCTGGGATCCCAAAATGCAGCAATAGTGAATGCAGTCAGCGACTCATAGCTTGACTGCCTGCGTCAGGACCAGCGAATCAGAGCTGGTCAAGACCGCACTCCACCTCCACATGGTGGTCCTGGAAACAGTCTGCAGCAGTGCAGTCTGGCTGAGCGAGTGTGGATCGCAATGGGAAGGCAAACCCGGTCCCTAAAAAATGCCGTGCTGAAGTCGGATGTGTCGACCGAAAGGTGCAGATATCACCGCTTAGGCGTAAACAGACCCAAAGCAACCACCGTCCTTTTCAGGGCGAACGAAGAAGAAGAAGAATATTACTGTCTCATTTCTTGCTGTGTCAATGAACAATTATCACACGTTTGTCTAAATTTCCACATATAAATTTTTCTAACAATTCAGCAATTTCAAAAGTTCATCTCCTGATAGGAAACATGATAATAACAATTTTTTAAAATTATTTAAAAACACTTTGATCCAATTTCTCTTGTGGTCCTTTTTTTCCTACCTACGTTATCTCTTCCTACAGAGCATTAATTCTTCATTACAAAGTTAAACAATATAATTTTAAAACATAATTAGTATCACTGTTTCAAAGTCTCATTATTAAGGCACTGAAATAACTAAAAAATTCAAAAGTGCAAACAATTGTGAGCTTTAAGAATATAAAGTTCTTTATAATCTGCTTATTTACAGTCTCAAATCTTGATATCCTGCACTACTTTCAGTGAAAAGTCTGATTATGAATTTTAACTTAATCAGGCTGCTTCTTTCACTTAGTATGTGGGTAGAGGGAACCTGTTATATATTTTGAATTGGAGAGAGGGTGAAATATTAAAAAATTAAGCTATTCAAATGTTCATTGTTTTTATTAATAATTTTTCCCTGCTAGAAGATTTGGATTGGTGGAACAGATGAAATTATACTGATGACCGTAACTGGCTCACAAGGTGTAGTTTGATGATTCCTGGTCCAAAGTCCTTTTATGCCAAACATGTTGTCTTCGGTGTTTCTGTAGCTTTGGTTTTACAGAATGAAAGCACTGGTACCAAGCCTAACTCTTCTCCATTCTGTGCTTCAGATCAGGCAATAGTAAACTTGGGGCTCATACTGCCTAAAGCAAAGTTGTGTATAGTTAACGACAATCCATAATATTTTATGCATAAAACAAAACATATGGTGCTGAATCACCTTAAATATACATGCAACATCTGCAAAAATTAAAAGACTTACATAATTCCCAGACTGATCCTTAAATCTGGCTGAAGATTCTAATCTGGGGTCTTCATGAGAGGAACAAAAGTACTTGATGACCAGATCTTGCACCATGTGACTGAACCAGTTTTGATCTGCATATCAATAAATAGTATTACAATCCAGCCAAACATATTTCATGTTATTTGGTATTTTCTGTGCAACCACAAACTGTTTTATCCTCAAAACTTAATTTTCTTATTATTCTTATTTTCTTTATACTATGTTGAATTTTCAGAGAAATGATATGAAGAAAAATTAAGCAACATTACCATCGGTACTGACAATTCTGTCTCCAAAGCATCTGGTAACCTCATGACACCAAAGCTGTGCAATAACCTTCATCATGGGGGCCGAGCTACCCTGCTCCACTTTAAAAGATCAAACATTTCTAAATTTATCATTTAAAATTTTAAAATCTTAAAAAAATTAAAATCTTTAACATGAAGTTTAAAAAAAAAATATTTATAACCCCCTCTTCTTTGTCCCGCTTTTTCCTCATCATGTAAGTATACCAGATTGCACAACTGATCATGTCTCTCTACAACTTTCTGTTCCCATTGCTTTTATCAATTCTATTGTTAACTTTTTCCATGCCATGATATTAAACTGTCCAGTATGTTCTTTTTTTTCTTGTCCTCTAACTGACAGGAAGACAGGATCCTCTGCCAAGATATATGACCACATGAACCTTTAATATGAAATCTTTCATTTATAACTTAATTAATATTCCATATTTAAGCTATATCTAAAAGTGTGAACTGAATAAATTAAATTTAAAAAAAAACCAAACAAACAAACTGTTTACAGTAAACTATTAAAATAAATTAAACAGAGTTATTACACAATACCAAACCTTCTCGAGGTCTAATTTGTATAAAACAATACATAAGCAAATAATGAAACCTTCTCTTTTCTTTGCTGCAACTTTCTTGATGCTGGTTCGTGGTGACATAAGCTGGATACCCTGTATCACTCGAGATACATCATGCAGAGAGAAAATGTAGTGAGCCTGTGATGGGCATGGACGAAGTCGCCCTTTTACTAACTGGTATAGTTCTAATAATGCCTGTGACATTGCCTGCAGATATAAGAAATGGTTCAGACATGCTGCCTTGCTATGTAAAACAAAGTATCTGCACTGACTTATACCTGCTTATAAAAACACACCGGTACTAAAAGATGTAACACTACAAAGACCCTCTGTAAAAGCATAACTTCAAACTCAAGAGTCAGATAAAGGGTACGTGATTATGAAACAAGCTACAAACTAGAGCTGAGACTTATCTATTTATCCTTTCTGACTTTCCATCTTCACCAAATTCAGATCAGATCAGCTGCCATCTTCACATTGAAGGTCCGCTCAATAGATCTTAAATGTCTTCTGTCTCTTGTCGTCATGGTACACTCCAACAGACTCTCTCTTTATATCGTCTCATCTATAGTTGCTATTTTCTTGTTGTACATTTGACTTCAAACTCTTCCTTCCATTATGGTTTTCAGCAAGGTGTTAGGTTTTTTTATATGACCAAAATATTTTGTCTGTCTGACTTTCTTCTTATTGCGCTTCATTCTTAGCCTCCAGCTGTTTTGATTTTTTTATATCCACACCTTAACAGCCTAATTTCTTTCTACTAACTGCTTGTTCATCGTCCATGTTTCTACACCATACAGCAATTAGGAGTATATGTAACACTTGATGACTATTATTTTTAATTTGCGAGTTATTTGTCTTGATGTTAGTACCTGCTTCATGTTGTTGAATGTACTTTACTCAATTCTTTTTTCAGTCATATTCATCCACTCTCATAATTTCACTTTCTCTAGATTGCATTATGAACATCTTGAAAGAAGGAGCTACTTCTGCCTTGGACACTTGAGTTGAATTATTTAAGTTTCTTGTTTTGAACAGCGGAATACAGCATCTAAAATAACAGATGCAATATATCCTAATTATGTCCCATTAGAACTGAAACAGGATATTTTTTTCCAATTAATTAAAAAAAATGTCAACTGTTCTTAAGTCTTCTTCTTCTTGGATCCTTAGCCCCTGACTGAAAAAGCAGTCAGTGGCTATCATGCCTAGTGGCATCTTGTAGGGCAGCAACAAACTGTCCCCATCTTGATTGGTCGGTGGCCATCCTTGGTGCCGTGCCCCAACTCTGGTTCATGCTTTGCATCTCAGCCTCCACAGTTCTCCACCAGGTTGTCTTTGGTTTCTCTCTCTTTTGCTGTTCTTAAGTATCACTGGTTAAATACATTTTTGGCTAATCAGGCCAACCACTTGTTTGTCTTAAAATTTGATTACAGGAAACCACATAGTGACATGGCACTCTCTGGCAAACCTCTACACCCAAAGATAGAAGAGGAATGACGAAGATGAAGAAGAATCAGAAATACAGTTTTACTTCATCATATTCTAAATGATATGTCTACCTTAGCAAATTCATAGTGATTGTCCACTGCATGGAGTGGGAATTCTTCCAGCCATGTTTGTAATGGTCGAGAATACAGGTTCAGCAAGGCATCACCAGAAGGTGTAAACATTGTCAGGTTGATAAACTGCCGTGACAAGCGAGATGATACCACATGACTAGCATTCCCAAGTCCACTTCCTAGAGTAAGATTTTAAAATAAACTTAAGTAAACTTACATGGACATGCAGTTGTGGATTAAATACATAAAATGTTGTAATTTTAGAGAACCTGAAGCTGAATGAGCTTTGAAACTGAGGCCACTGAAATGTGAGATATATCAAGGAATGAGGCATGCCTTACTGAAACAGAAACAAAGAAAACAAATAAATAAACAAAGAGCCTGGACAGACAGAAATCTTCTTAAAGTACCATGCCTGGAGGCATAGGTGATCATGTCTCTCCACAACTTCCTGTCTCCAGTACTGTTTATTAATTCTGTTGTTGACTTCTTTCTATGTCATAATGTCAGTATCTTCTATCTTTGTCATCCTCTATCTCATTTGTCCTTTAATCTTTCCTGTTGTCACAATATATTCCAGCTTTATTCTTCTCATATTATGCCTAATGAAAGTGCACTGCTTTCTTCTAAAATGAGGAATAAGCTTTTTTTGGACACTGGTCTCTTTCAGGACATCTTCATTATTCTTTGTAGCTGTCCATGATAACATTCTTCTGTAAATCCATATCTCTGTGACCTCTAGTGCTTTTCCTACTAGTTCACTAACTGCTCATGACTCAAGAATGAAATCAGGGACATCATTATTACACAATAATAATGCCTTGGATCCAAGGGTAATAACACTTCACTGAAAACCATTACAGAAAGAAAGTTTATAGACACATAAGCATAAAGACGAGCATGACAGATTGGGATAACTCATTAAGATATGGAAGAGAATTAGTTTCTCAGAGTGCACCATGAAAGCAGGCTACAGAAAGTGTTAGAGAACTATTACAATCACTTCTGATGTGAAGACAGAGCTTCATCTAATCTGACCTTGTCTGAGCATGCAAAGCTTGTCATGCTGATATTTGTGCTGACTGCTCTAGTGGTGAGCTTTTATCTTTGTGGCTATATATGCATTTTATAAAGTCTCCATTCATGAATGACAATCATGGAGCAGTATGTAGTTGCTTGGTGAGTGGCTGTGTATTACATGGCTACAATAAAGAGTGCGAAACAATCACTTTGTTAATTCCCCCCCCCCCCCCCCACCCCCCACACACACATGCACGCACACATGCACACACATACATATGCAAATCAGTAATTACAGAAAAAGCTTATACAATAGCCCAAGAGAAAACAGGTTTTCACAAAATGTAATGCATCAAATGCAGTTTTTTTTGAGCTGAAGACATGAAAAAAACATCATCATTGTCCTTTTTTCTCCTTATGGAGGTCCTCTTACAGGAGGACTGTATCAAGCATGCACATGCTCTTGCTGCTGTGGTTTCTGTAGCAACGGTTCCACGTGATGAGGTTGTCAGCCTCATGTACAGCCTCCTATTAGTCACCTTGTATGACATTATCTATGAAACAGCTTACTACTAAATTAGGACAAAATGATGAGTGATAGAAACTCACTCTGTCCATGCTTTTTAATAGCATTTGGAACAGAGACTATTGTTTCTCCTGTATCATCAGCTCTTGATTTCAGTAATCGAGTACGGGCTAGGAATACTCACACTGTCAGCGTCACAATGTGAATGACTAGAACGCACTCAAAATGAAGGGATGCAACTAGTTTTGGGCTGTACGCATGATACCGCCATTGTGACAATGAGATACATGCTCGGATTGCTGTTGATTTGATCCAGATATGCGACGGCCCAGACAAAAGCATATATGCGGGTCATCATCATCAGTTGCCATCTCCACAACGAAGGTTGGCTGTAATGGATCTCCAACGTCTTCTGTCTCGTCTTGATGGTGCACTCTGATAGACTCTTTCCTGTCCATCTCTTGATGTTGTCTTCCCACTTATAGCGCTGTCTTCCCCTTGCACGTTTGCCTTCAACTCTCCCTTCTGTTATGGTCTTCTGCAAGGTGTTATGCCTTTTTATGTGGCCAAAGTATTTTAGCTGTCGAACTTTGACCTCCCTCATTAGTTCTCTTTTCATACCTAGATTTTCTAGGACCTCCTTATTTGTTTTCATCTCTTTCCATGAGATACGCCCCATTCTTCTATATATCCACATTTCAAGAGCCTCAATTCTTTCTTCCAACTGCTTATTCATCGTCCATGTTTCTGCGCCATACAGAAATGCAGAATATATATAACACTTTATGATTCTCAGTTTTAATTTGTGAGATAACTGTTTGGATGTCAGTATATGTTTCATGTTGTTGAATGTAGCTTTGGCCATTCCTATTCTCTTCTTGATTTCTGTTTCACATCTGCCATCTTCTGTTATTATATGACCGAGATATACGTAGCTCTTGACTTGTTCCAGGATTTCCCCATTTATGCTTATCTTTAATGTGGGTTTATCGTCTGTTTTGCTAATTATCATAGTTTTTGTTTTCTCAATATTAATGTCGAGTCCATATTCATGACTTATACTGTTCACTTGCTTCACTAGTTCTTGTAACTCCTGTTCGCTTTCAGCTAACAACACGGTATCATCTGCATATCTAAGGTTGTTTATTGACCTTCCACTGATGTTCAGTCCTGGTATTTCCTGTATCTGTCTGAAAATTTTTTCGGTGTATAAATTAAATAGGCAGGGGGACAGCACACAACCTTGTCTGACACCTCTTTTTATGTCTATCTTCTTCTTCTTCTTCTTCTGTCCTTAGCCACCGACCGTCAAAGCAGCCAGTGGCCATTACGCCTAGTGGCGTCTTAGGGCAACAGCAGATAGGTTTTCTTTGCCATTGTTTCCCATCACGCCTAGTGGCGTCTTTAGGGCAATGGCAAATCAACCCATTTGCCGTTGTTTCCGTAATCGAAGTGTCTGGCAAACGGGTGATCAGCCCGTTGGTTTTTATGTCTATGTATGGTGAATAATTCCTTCCAGATCTTACTGTGGCAGTTTGCTCCCAATAAAGGTTACTGAGTATTCTTATATCTTTTCCATCAATACCTATGTCTTCGAGGCATTCAATTATTTTCTCATGATGGACTCTGTCAAAAGCCTTCTTATAGTCAATGAAGCACATATACATACTTTTTTGGACCTCTGTATATTTTTCTGCTAATATTCTTAGGCAAAATATTGCCTCTCTTGTTCCACTGTTCCGTCTAAAACCAAACTGTTCTTCCTGGATTTCGCTGTCTACTTTACTTTTTATTCTTTCCTGTATGATTTTGAGCAGTATCTTAATTGCATGACTCATCAGGCTGATTGTTCTGAAGTCTGAACATTCTGTTGCATTTGGTTTTTTGGGCAATGTTATAAAAACTGATGTCTTCATGTCGTGTGGTATATATCCTGTATTGTATACATCGTTGCATATTTCTGTGATTGTATCTATACCAAAGCTCTCCAGAGCTTCTATCATTTCAATTTTTATGTTATCCATGCCTGCTGATTTTCCTTTTTGTATCATATGAATAGCATTCTCTACTTCTGATCTGAGAATGTTTGGGCCTTCATTAGAATCTGGTGATGGTTTTTTACCTCTGTTGTCCTCGAATAATTCTTTTACGTATTCTGCCCATCTGTTTGATATGTCTTTCTCATCAAGTAATATTACACCATTTTTGTTCTTGATACAGCTTCCTCCTTGTGCAAACCGTGACCGATTTGATAATTTCTTTATTTCTTCATGCATATCTCTTGTCCTGTGCTTTACTTCCAAGTCTTCTATTTCCTTGCATTTTGTTTCTATCCACCGTTCTTTTGCTTCTCTACACATAGTACGTATGTCATTGTCTATTGTTTTATATTCTGGAGTGTTTTTTGCTTTCTTTCTTTCGGTCATTTTATTCAAGATGTCATCTGTCATCCAAATTTGATTTTTCTTAGACTCCTTTTTAGGTAAATTTGCATTTGCTGATTGTATGCTTGTTTTTAAGCATTCCCATTTTGTGGTTGCTTTTTCTTCTGGGTTTTCTCTTCAATACTGCTCCATGCTTTCTGTCAATAACTGTTGATATTTATTTTTGACGTCGATTAAATATTTCTGTTTTATATCTGGTTGTTTCAGCGCTGATATTTCTATCTGGGGTTCCTCCTGTCTTCTGTTTCCTGCTCTTTTCAGCTTTATATTTACTTTGATGACGACTGGATTGTGATCTGAATTTATGTCGGCGCCAGGATATGTCTTTGCACTTGTGACACTGTTCTTAAATCTATGTTTTATCATGATATAGTCGATTTGATTTTGTGTTATATCTCCTGGGCTTTTCCATGTGTATAATTTCCTTGGGTGGTGTTCAAAAAAGGTGTTACATATGACCAGCTGGTTTTCTTCACAGAACTGGATAAGTCTGTCTCCTCTATCATTTCTTGTCCCTAATCCATACTGTCCTACTATTTTCTTGTATTTTCCTTTTCCTACTTTTGCATTCATATCACCCATTACTATCAACACATCTGTTGATTTGACTGGTTTAAGTGTGTGTTGTAGCTCTTCATAGTATTCTTCTATTTCTTCCTCGCTGTGATCTTTAGTTGGTGCATAAGTTTGTAAGATTGATATGTCGAATGGCTTTGCTCTCATTTTTAGTAACATCATTCTGTCATTGTGTGTCCAGTATCCACATACGTATTTTTCTAACTCCTTCTTTATCAACATTCCTACCCCTCTTTCATGTTTTTCTCCGCCTGAGTGTATAAGCGTTTACTGGTCTCTTTTTATGTAGCCTGTATCCAAAAGTCTTGCCTCTGCAACTCCCAGTATATCGAGTTTCATGTCTGTTGCTTCTAATATAAGATTGTCAAGCTTTCCTTCTCCGTTCAGAGTTCTAACATTCCATGTTCCTATTTTTAGGCTTCTCCTACTAGTTTTTAGGTGGTCTTTCTCAGAATGCTCCCTTTCAACAGAATTTAAGGAACACTCGTCATTATGTACTTCCTTACTCATTAGAGGAGTTGCCTCTTCCCTGTTAATTTGTACAGTAGATTCTTCCCCAGGGGACAGAGAGTTCTCTACATATCGTTTCTTATCTTGTTGTTGTGATCCCATTACGTTCTGTAGGAAGTACGTGGTAAGGCCCCAATCTCTTCCACGGTGGCTAGCCATTGTCTTTTTCTATGTCCGACACGCCTCTAGTGCACCACACACTTTGCGAGCCGTTGATCTGCGGGTTGATATATGCGGGTAACAACCGACAAAAGCCCTACATGAGAATGTAGCTGACATCAAAAGAGCAAGAATCAAGAGGGGATGCCATGGATGACACAGGCAGAGGCTACGATTGGTCAGGTGACCAGAGTTGAAAATGTATCCAAAGGTAAAGAGTGTAGTAAGTCAGGGGAGACTGGATAAACTACCATCAGGTCATCATTAGCATTGGCAGAGAGTGCAGATCTTGGGGAAATGGAAACGCAGAGCTGGAGATTAGTCAGCTGATAAGTGATCATGCTGGGGATGATGATGCCATTGTGTACACTGATGGGTCTGTAGTGCGTGGTGAGAAATCAGGATGGGGCTTCTCTGTGAGAATAAAGAGCAGGGTCATCGCTGAACAGAGTGAAGCCTACATAACAACAACCTCCAGCATGAGAATGGAGGTAGAGGCAGTTACTGCAGCACTGAGGTGGCTGTCTGAAACTCCATCTACCAGGGCAGTTATATTATCAGACTCTCAAGCCATGCTTCGGAAAGTTCAGAATGAATGGCTGTGGCAGGAATGGAAAACATCAATAAAATCCTCAAGTCTTCAAGAACTGGTGTGGATCTACTGTCCTGGTCATGCAGGGGTACGTGGCAATGAGAGAGCTGACAGACTGGCCTCGAGAGCACCCATAGTGGGGACACTGGACATGGATAAGGGAGAGATACTAAGTGTGACGCTACACTGTAATTCTGACTTTTAACAGGCCCGATTCTGTGGTTCTATTTTGAATTTTCACCAGTTTTAATTTCTTCTGATCACGCGATTTTCCGTTGTTTACGGAAATCGCTATTTTCGGGCACGCTTTTTCACCATTTTATTTCTTCTCATTTGAATATATATATCGTGTTTGGTATTTTTTTTGAGTAGATAAATTAAATGGGTTCGTTTATGATGGTAGGTTTATTTTATTCTAGCATCAGTTTTACTTTCTTCTGATTTTTCGCGATTCCCGTAAAGTTCGTTGTTTACGGAAATAATCGCCATTTCCGGCACGCGATATGACGAGGCCGGAAACACGCGGCCGGAAGCACGCGGGGTTTGCGTGGGTTGATAGTACTAATTTTTCTAGCGCTCCCATTGGTCCGGGATTTGCGTAGGAAGGGAAATCCGCGTGGGCGGTTGCTCTTGTATATATTGAGACAGAAAACGGGGATTCGGTCTCTATGAAAAATAAGTGCCAGCCGTCAGACTACGTAATTTATCGTTCTCCACTGTGGGAAAAACCAGCGATGAATTGGTATGTAAGATTTTATCGTATTATCGTTTTATTCATTAGAGGGTTCTTTGAGAAATTCGCCCTTAGGTAAAGATTAACTTTTCAGTTTAAAATAAACGATAGCGCCATTAATTACTATTTTTGAAGAACGACGTAATGCAACAGTGTGCTTATTCTTTCTATGATTTTGGCAATAGATAGGAGTGTGTGAAGTTGTGAGAAACACGTGTGCCATATTTGTAGGATGTTATGTAAAACCACCATTTATTCCTGTATATTTTCTAATGTAAATTTATGGGGAAATCCCTGGTGTGTTCGTTAATTTTTCTGAGCCTTAAAAATGCGAGAAATATGGTCAGAGGGTTCAGATTTACGTTGTAAATGAATTATACTGCTTAGGGGAGGAAACTATTCCTATAGCGAGATTTAATTTAATAAGAGTAAGCCGGGGAAACTCCTGTGTTAATGGGTAAAAGGATTTCCCTATTTTTGTCAAGTTTGAACACGTGATCGGCCATGCGTAACGGCCATGTAACATGTCAGACGGGTCTGGGCTATTGTTTGTTTTACCTGGCAGATTTTAGTAGAACGAGAGAAGGAGTGTGATTTTAGTGCCACGTGGGATAGTATTATGTATTGTTGTGAAGAACGAGAGAAAGGGGAGAAGAAGTGAGAATGAAGAGACA
Source organism: Oreohelix idahoensis (assembly GCA_024509875.1). Taxonomy (NCBI): domain Eukaryota; kingdom Metazoa; phylum Mollusca; class Gastropoda; order Stylommatophora; family Oreohelicidae; genus Oreohelix; species Oreohelix idahoensis. The sequence continues at coordinate 204,736 of JAMPIV010015345.1, forward strand.
CGTGTATAGAATTATTTTCTGTATCGTATATGTTAGCGATAAGCGATTTTAGAGTGGGTGTACATGAGTCGCTGTTTCTTTTAATTTCAGCGAGTCACGGTGGAAACAGTGGGGAGCATAATTTTGTCAAATAAAATTATCCACGGCAAAAGACATATCTCAGGGTCAGAGTACTCGAGTATCGTCAGGAGCAAAAGAAAATTACCCTATGGTCTCTGGCAGTGAAGTCCCTATGCTTCAGCTGGACCGAGGTTTATTTATCATACAGCCGAGAGCATCGCTATTATAGTCTCTAGCAACGGCAGGTGGCCGGGAGACTAGTTTCATTTTGTACAGCCTGAAATCAAGGCTGTGTTTTTTCCTCTAACTCCGGAGCGGGTTAAAAGAGGGAAGCTATTCAGCAGCAGAGAAGTTTTGTCTACAGTTAATCAAGTCCCTCATGCTTGATATCCGAACATCGTCATCACCAAAATCAGGAACAGGTGACAGGGTTACCATACCTAGGTCCTGATAGAAATCAAGAGAAGAGCGTTAACGGAGACGCCGCATCATCAGCCTTCGAGTGTTAGAGAGACACTGAGATCAAGAGAGGAAGATAGAGAAGGAGGGAGAAAATAGACAGGACCAGTAGGGTCTGTTCAGTATCCATTGGACGGATAGACACTGAGTCTGCGTTCGTAAAACTAAGTCTATTATTTTTAGCATTTCTTGTGGTGTAGTTATCAGCGCATATCGCCTAACAAGTAGAAAGCTGTGTAGAGTTTCGTTGAGGAAGAGTCACCAGGACTGAGACAATAAGAAAGCTTATTAGTGTTAGAGAGTGGAGGCTAAAAGTTGACAGCCCCACCAAATTAGATTTGGTTTAAAGCACTAACCATTTTTATTGTTCCTCAGCAGGGTGACAGGAAGAGTGAATGTGATTGGGGTTTTTTTTTTGGTTGAGTGTCTCTCAATTTAATTGTTACTTGGTTTTTCCAGGCCGTGCAACAGTGCACGCTATTGACTGACTTGATGACGTACGATGCCATTTTATGTTTTCTTGTATGTAAATAAATATATACATATATTATTTACTGGATCAGCTTCTATTCTTTACTATACTTACTCTATGTTGTCTGTATAGTGGTGTTTGTGGTCGTAATTATACACCTTATCTCCTTGTGTTTCAAGGCAGTCAGAGGTGGGGAGACTATAGCCATTTTTTTTTAGTCACGAAGCGGCAGGGGGAGATTCAAATCCTGGGTCTATCTCTTGAGCCAATAGTCTCACCTGTCCACAGGCATGTTATTTTCCATCTAAATTCTATCTTCTCAGACTTTCTCATACTAGGGTCTTGCTTTCATTCAGGCACACTCTATAAACATAAAAACCACTTCGTGACAAGTGGGCGGCAATCGTCCGGTGGATCATTCTGTGGAGATCAATTCTGTGATCTAGATTCATAGATTGTCTCTAGGAAGTTCGGAGAATAGAATTTCTTTAATATCCCCTAGACGTTGAGCTATTAGAACTGATCCAGTATAAGTTTTTCCACAGGTTGCAGTCTAGTAGATTATTGTGGTATTTTTGATTTATATGACTAAGAGGTAATTGATGGCATACCGACATATTTTTCTTTAACAGGAAGGTAATTTAGTTTTTGGTAGCTTCTTAACAAAATTTTTTTCTCAGGTTATTGTTCAGACTTGACGTTCGTCTGAGGTCGGGTTTTGGAACATCGGTTATAGAAGGAGTATTTTATATTTCGTAACAGGTTGTTCCTTCTTTTTTTCCTTTTCTGTCATTTCTCTGTATTTGTGAACTTACAGCAGTTTACAGGTAAGATGGCGGATATGGCCAAGTTACGAGCTGCCTGGCGCGACGCTGCTCAAGACATGGGAATGGATAAGGAGGAGACTAAGGCCTACCTGATAAGGGAAAATGATAGGCATATTCAGCGAGAGAAAGAGAAAGAGGACAGGGCTGCCGCCGCGGAAGCAGCGGAGAGACAGGCCGAGATGGCACTTCGGAAATTGGAAGCACAGGAGAGGGAGAAGGCAGCAGAAAGACAGCATGAACTTGCCTTGCGTTCTCTGGAACTGCAGTACCGAACTTCAGAAGGCAGTTCAGCTAATGGAGATTCTCCTGGAGCAGGAGTACGAGACACCTTAGGAAACGGAGGACCCCGGATGGCAGCCATGAGCTTCCCATTTGACTCGTTCCCTAACGGGAATGAAAAGATTGACGTGTTCCTGGAAAAATTTCAAAGAATGGCAAAGGCATACGGGTTGGATGAGAGTCTTTGGTGCCTAAACTTATCGCAATCGCTCAAAGGTCATGCGTATGAAGTCTACAACAAGCTGCTCATAGATGATCAGAACAACTTTGAGGCACTGCGAAACGCTTTATTACAAAGGTTTCAGTGGACACCCCGGAAATGCCAAACCATGTTCAGGGAGAGCAGGCCGGAGAAGGGAGAGAGTTTCGCACAGTTTGCAGAGCGGGTGAGAAATTACCTTACCCGGTGGAGGGAACTGTCAGGACTGGCGAAAACTTTTGAAGGATTGGAGGAGTTAGTTCTGTGTGAACAAGTTAAGGCAAACATGTCCCCCGACTTGAGGCGATATCTGGCAGAGCAGGGTGCCCAGCAACTTGATCAGATTATCGTGTTCGCCGAAAGGTACCAGACAGCACAGGCCGAAGTACTGGGACAGAAACGGAAAAACCCAGACCTGCCAGCCCCAGACAAAGGAGCTTCATCATCGCAGCCGGCTACTTCCCCAGCTCATCAGCAACCAGGGCCTTCTCGCAAGGAGCCTCATTCAGGTTATAACTTGCGCCCCCAGCAGCATAACAGAGCTTCGACAACAACCTCTCAGGAACCCGCTAGGAACCGAGGAGATCATGAGAGGTATTGTCAGAATTGTAGAACCACTTCCCACTGGACATCACGGTGCATGAACAAACCCCCAGCTCACCATGCAGCTTGTTTAAGACCGGTGAGATGGACTAAAGGGAATAAATGGGAACCAGTCCAGGCAGAGAAGTTGTTCTCTAACAGTGGACCAGCCGTAGTGAATGGGACGGCCACTACGTGTTTGTTTGACAGCGGGCTTACTTACTCCAGTATCATCGCTCGTCATTTGGTGAAACCAGGGCAATGGACAGGAGAAATCGTTGAGATTGGTGGGATTTTGAGAAGAGGGATCTCACAGCGTCTGCCCGTAGCCAATATTGAGGTGAAATGCAAGTTTGTGTCTGGCACAATCAAGGCAGCTGTAATGGCACAGCCAGCACATGATTTCATCCTGGGAAGCCCTTACTTAGTTTTGGGAAACCCCACCACACCGATCCTTGCTAATGCAAGGGGGCCTACTGCAGGCCAGCGAAGTGAAAGGGGAAAGCCCCAAATTCACGGAGCCCCACGCGAGCTCAACCATCCTCGTCTTGCAATGAGGAGGAGAGACGCGTGCTACAGGTACTATTAGCATTCATACTCTTCGACATTTGCTGAGGGAGACTGAGCACCTATGGGTTTGCCCAGAGTGCAGTGAGGTTGATTCTGATTAACAATAACAATAAAAATAGCATTTGGATAAACAAATTCATGGAAACTCACTCAATCCATGTTTTTATTCCATTTGGAAAGAACAAAGTCCAAAATGCCTGAGAATTATAAATAACAATTTTTTTTACTTGTTAACACAAGTGATGTGACTCTTGGTGACAACTAATATGCTTCACAACTAAAATCTCATGGCATAAATTTGTGGATTAGCCAGTATTTAGTAAACGGAATGAATGCATATCCTTTGTTTTGCTCTTTAAGGATTGGGGGAACCACCACAGTTGGGTCCCATGCAGAAAGCCTGTGCCGAAGCACTTGATGTGTTCTTGAAAAGTGGTTTCTGTAGCCACTTGTTTTACAAGAATGAGGCTGTTAGGTCAATCTACAACCTCCCCAGAACCTGGTGTTCTTCCTTATTCTCATCAGAATTGAGGGGGGGGGGGGTGTTCTATAGCAATTTGTTTTACAAGATGAGGTTACCAGCCTCATGAACAACCTCCTATTAGTTGTCTCTTATGGAAGCAGGTAGCAGAAGTCCTTTCTATCCTTGTCTCATCAGAGATGTATAGGAACAACACTGGTTATATACACTGCAAATACTTTATGTTAAAACAGTTGCTTTGAAATTTATATTTTAAGGAATATCCCTAACAAGGTCAAATCAAACATTTATGAAGCTCACCTGGTACTGATGGTAAAGTTGTTGCAGCAATGAATGCAGCTTCTTCTGTCTTTTGAAAATCTTTCCAATATCTGTCATAGATTCCTCCCACAGTAAGAATACTACGAATAAGCTCCAAATTTGGCTGATAACCTAAGCAAAATAAATTATTAAAACATAAAAACACTACTGCAGCTAGTATTTGTAAAATATATGATTACAGGAATGCATTTATATTAATTGCATTTCATTTAATTTTTAATTCTCTATTAACTTGTGCCATTAATTGCCATGGAGACAAGCAGGTTGAGTTCCTGAGTGAGCTGTGTTGCTCTGCCCAGTGTCATGCCTTGTCTTCAAAGAATTTCTTTAACTTTCTGCCCCCAGTAGTTTTTAGATTCACCCTGGAACCAAAATGGATGACAATTTTTTTATCCACAAGAGATGTTTTTAAACAGGCAGTTAATGTACAGATTTATGAGACAATAACTTATTATATAAATATTGCCCCAGGCGGCCCTTGGGACAATATTGTACCATATAGTAGAGTAACCCATGGCTCATGGGGTAGACGGAGCTGATTTTGTATACAGGTAGACCTCAGAGATATTGCGGGTTAGTTCCAGACCACCGCAATAAAGCGAATATCACATTAAAGCGGGTCACACCCATTTTTTTTGGCTTCCCAATGCATATAAAAGCCTAAAATCATGTTTACACTATGTCTGTTAAGTGCGCAATAGCACTAGGTCTAAAAAAACAATGTACTGTAAAATTATAAATACTTTATTGCTAAAAAGAATGCTAATCTTCATCATCTGAACCTTCAGCGAATCGTAATTCTTTTGTTGGTGGAGAGCCAAAATCTATTGGAAGAAGAAGGAATGCTCTAATAAATAAAAATGAATAATATTTTTAAAAGCGCAATATCTGCGAAGCGCAATTAAGCGAGGTACACCTGTATCTAGCTTCCTGTGGTGGGTCCCTTGTTCTACAGCCAGCCCAGCGGGTGTTGAAGGCTTGTGGAAATAGCTGATTTGACTGCATTTTGATGAGGTGCCCACATCATTTTACGTCACTCCTCTAGATGTAGGTGGGGCATGGTCTTATTTCCAGCAAACTATCTAACCTTTGTCGCTTCTTACTCTTTCTCTTCATGGTGAATCTGCAGCCTTTCTCAGATATCTAATCTCACAAGTTGTGACTTTGTGTAGCCGTGTACATAGTTGTTCCTTTGGAAACAGGCTATAAAAACCAGATTAGCATATAAATTTCTACTTTCCTAGAAACAGATTAAATTTTAATTAGGATAGAGTCGCGTTACATGTCAAAATTAGTCACGTGATTTTTACCCAATCGTGAGCTCAGAAAAATTTAGAAGAGACGCGGTTTTCCCCAGCAGCCTAGTTTAGTTGGAAGGGACGCGTCTAGCTAGTAAGACAAGCAAGTTTGTGCTCATAACGCAGTGGTTTACTGCATGAAAGTTTATTCAAGTTGAAGAATTAGAAATTCCAGGGATGATGGCATGTTCTCTTCAAAGTGCATTTTTGTGTATTTAAACTCTATATTCGAAGTCTGTAAGTAGGAACTAATTACTATACAATTATTGACATGTCGAAATCAAATGATTGTTGCAGATTTAGAAAGGAAACAATGGCTGAAAGATTTCTTTTCAAATGTACATGCAGGATTGATTTGTTTTGATGAAGCAATAACATATCAGGAGGAGATATGGCAATTTTATATCCTGAAGAAGCAGAGTAATCCCTATTGCACAACTGGTATGCACTTACTTGAAAATATGGCATTATGAACAAGAAAGAATTTCCTAAGAATAGAACCAGAATGGTTATAATGAAGTTAGAAACTCATACAGCGGGATTTTGAAAAGAAATATGCTCTGAAGAATAATTGTCATATGTGTCTTATGAAGTTTTGCCATGTCGACTTGTAATTACGTTATAATTAAATAAAAGTCACGTTTATACTAAAGGCAAGTCGTCACTCATTTGCTTTGCCATACATTCATGAGAGGAAGGAAGGAAATATAAATGAACCATAACTGCTCTTGCTGGTAAATCATATAAATAAAACACATCTGCTCTAATACAACACCTTAGAGGATAGTCCCCGAACCTGGTAAAATCCCGTAAGACTGTAAGGGAGAAATTGCGAACTCTAGCGGTCAAGCTAGTAATCTAGATCTAACACTCTCTGCAATAAAACAGCAACCCCCAATTCCCTACCCGGCCACACATCATAATATGTTGCCTAGTGACCAGTCCTCTACAAAAGAGCAGAAGTATTAACGAAACATGGAACTCAAGAGAAAATACCAACACCAAGAGTACAACAACAGCAGCAGGAAAACCAACCCGTATATACACAACCATTACAGCCCACCGATTGACATGTTTAAGAAATATTTGCTGACGGGAAGTTACCCTATGCAGCATGAACCATTACTGTGTCAGAGCTTTGCCCATCAGTTCCCCTCCCCAAGTTTCTCCAACCCACGCCGCCCCTCTGACTCTGACAAGTGGAACAGTCGTTTGCTAACGGGAGGTTATCCCAAATGAGAATCCTTCACCAAGATGAATGCAGTAACAACACACGCGGACGCGGAAAGTTACTCTGTCGAAAAATTAAGAAACCTACGATACCCATGTCTACCAACACATCATACCGAGGAAACAGATAGTACGCTGTATCATTTTAACAGATGTGCTAAGAATCACTGGACGAGTTTAAATAGAAGAAATTACCGTATTGCAGTCAGAAACGTAATCAACAATGTCAGGCATCAAAAGATTTGCGAGATAAAGAATCTCCATGCATCTAACAACACATGTATGATCACAACAGAAGATGGTTTCAGAGCACTTATCAAACCACTTCACAGACATCAGCAAGTCGGTGTTATGAAAACAAATACGACACTATGTACCCCCATTTCAAATAGACTAACCCGAATCATGCACAAACAAGAAGAATTTATGAATGAACCAAAGACGACCTCTGTCGCGACACAAACAGACCTTCCTACGTCACCTTTTAACCACACTCGAACGACAGTAGCCACTCAAACCGAAATACTGAATGAGGATGAAACTGAACTGAAAATAATAGAACAACACTTCGATCCTCATACAGTGGTCCAAAACTCCAATGAACATGAAGACAACACAATGTCCTGTGTATCAGACTCAGATAGTGGTATCGAGTCAATATTCAGCGCCCCACTTGTAGACAGCGCCACACTTTCAGAAGTCAACACCACGGTTGAATCGTTTTTTCCTGAGCCTCACGAATCGCCTCCTGTGGCCACATTTGTAGAACTGCCACAACCGCCGGTCATGTCACCTCTAGCCACACATTCCCAGGCTACATTGCCATCATCACTGATTTCCTTTGCGCCCCAACAATCAGTCAATGTCATGTCACCTCCAGCTACAGTACAGCCATTGACGTTTTCTTCAGTTGCCCATCAACCTCTCAACGTCAACAAAACCATCTCCAGTACTGTACCCGCTGTCAACCCTATCAACAACGCTATCTCCAGTACTGTGCCCACTGTAAACAGTGTATCGTCAGATGAAGAAAATGAGTTAGAATGCACGGAGAAGCGCAAAATGGTGGAAAAGTTGGGAAAAGAAGTGAGAGAAGAAGTGAATGACACGAGTAAGAGAATGGTAAAAGTGGTTGAACCAAACATGGACGAGTTGAAGAAGGAAATAGAAGTCATCCTAACACAGCCTGGATTTGACGGGTCACGACGAACAGTATGGACATTGCTGGAAGAAAAATATCGGACACAGTTTCTAGAGATAAGATTTGAATTAGATATGGTTATAACGAAAATGTTAGATGACAGAAACGAGAAGAGATGGAGAGAGCAGAACAAACGTGATCGAATGCAGAGGAGAAATAGAGGAAGAGGCAAATATAGATATTGCTAAGATGAAGGAGTTAGAAACGCTTAAGGCGAAACATATACCTGCCTCAAAACTAACAGATGTTCCAGCCATACAAACCCTAACCACAGTGAAACCATCACCGCAATCAAAAGATGTTAAGCCATCACCGCATTCGTCAATGTCCTCAGTGCCCCAACAATCAGCAAATGCAGTGTCGTCGCCTATCACACCCGTCATCACTGCTACTCAGTATGATGCTCGCCTAACCAGTCGAGACATTGCAAAGTTAGAGATGGCAGCACAACTAAAGGACTTATTACTGAAACTTTGATAAAACACGCCCAGGTGTTTTATGTGTTCGCCACTCCGAACACGGTCAACGCATATGTGAAAAAACCTTTTTAACAATGTACTAACTTTCCCATGTACTCTATTTTCAGTTTTTGACAGTTCAAATGACTTGCTTCCAGACTAAGATGTCAAAGCCTCACTGAGAAAGTTATATTTTTTCCAGCCTTAAAATACTGATGCCCAGAGAAAAATCAAGACCAGCACACGGAGGATTTTCATTAGATAGTATAGTTTTGTGAAATAAAAATGACAAAACAATTGATAACACACGGTGTTACGAGTTTACAGACACTATTTAGTTACAGACATTTTTTTTTAATATTGAAAATGTTAATGTACAACCCCACCTTTAACACATGTGTCACACTATTCTGTTGTAACATTCATCTCTACTTTTGAAACTGATCATATTCCACGCTTCATTCACCAGACTTCTTGTCCTTGCAGCTCCAGAGTTCAGTAATTTCGCATCTTAGTGCATTTTCATGCAGACACTCTACACCAGTAGTTTTTCTTACCTCATACTAATATTTCTGTGATCTCAATTATGCTAAACTCCTTTATATCTATCACCTTGATCAATCATACTGTTCCTACTATGACATCTGTTAACAGCATATAATTCATACCCAAAACTAGTATTGCATGTTATGCTATCTTTCTCCACAGGAATATTTATTTTTCCAATGTACATTATTATGTTAGACCCAGATGTATATTAGTACTGTCAAGATTTTAAACATTCTCCAAGATTCCATATCCCAACCTTGACTCTCTATAGTAAGATTTCCTTCACCCCACTGTTACAACATCTTTAACTTACTATTTTTCCTTTCCACTATATTGAGACGACATTCTAGACTTGTGATCTTTTCAATCCCAATCATATTCATTCCTTGGAATTACAATCATGTTGTAATCAGGAGATCCTTGATGTACCCTTTCCTCGCCACTTATTGACAACAGACACTGCTACAATATTCATTCTGTTCTAACCTAAACTATTACTTGCAGTCCTATTGGTTAGGATTTACTATTAGGAATATTGATAGTATCTCTTGTGTTTAGTGAATTGATTTTTATCATTCTTTCGTACTTGTGATACAAACAGAAAAGAAATCACAAGAAAAGAAAAGAAATCACAAGAAAAGAAAAGAAATCACAAGAAAAGAAAAGAAATCACAAGAAAACAGAAAAGAAATGGAAAAAAGAAATGAAAAAGAAAAAAAATGAAAAGAGACAAAACATAACAGAAAAAGGAGAAGAGAAAAACAATTGGAATGTTTTTTTTATAAGATGTAATATATGTTTATATGCCACCCTCACACATTTTGATGATGATAAGCCAATATTGTAAAACATTGACTGCCCTGAGGTTAGCAGCCGACATAAAAGAAAAGAAAAAGAGAAAATAAATCACCATTTCAGAGTGAGAAATTAGTTTTTACTCCTACTGCCCATTACCAGTCATACCCCCACCAGCATGATCTCTGATACTCCAGCAGTATTTTGTTGATACTGCCTATGACAAGTACCCCAATGACATTTGCGCATGCTGATTTTCTGAAAATGAAAAATCCTTTGAGAGCATTAGTATATGCTAACCCCAGATTGAACACATTACACCTATTTGTTGATGATGCCTTTGCCCATGTTAAAGAAATAGCATTTGCACATGCTGACTTAGCAAATGAAATACCCCTCTACAGCATTTGTATATGCTGAACCCACATTGAACACCCATTACCGGATGATAGCCACTGATGGCACACGAGAGAAAGAAGCAACTGTTTATGTATGATGAAGATGCAATTTTATATTATGGTGAAACCTTATGTTGTCACAGCTGAGATATTGTTGTAATGTTTATGCACAAGATCCCCCACATTAACATTGGAGGAGCAATAATTTTAGTCTTTCGTGGTTACGAGATAAGACAAGGATATAATAGAATATTCAATGAATACCACGGACATGGAACAAATCAGAGCAGATGATTACTGCACATATGAGGACCATATTTGAAGTCATTATTGAAGGATTATCAGTAGACAAGAGACAAATAGATTATGATAATCCCATGGAACCACAGGTACTAAGGAAACAAAATGGAGATTAAATAATGGAGGAAAAAAAATAATGACTGAATAATTACTACGCCCAGAGCTGGGAGAAATAGAGATACATCTGCATTTTTGGAGAAGATATCTCTTTGATTTTTGCTCATTGCCTTTGTAATATGAACATTGTTGTATAACAAATGACTATTCCTTATCACGAATTATAGAATGTTGTACGATAGTTGAAATAAATTGACAATTTACTATACTCATAACATACCCAGAATTACAGGAGGAAAATACATGATTGATGAAATTGGACGTACTGAGATCTGCTCACCCCGAGGATATTAAAAAAAAAAAATAAATAAAAAAATAATAATGTTATCCCAAGGACAGACATATCACAGATATATCATGGAGATATTATGACATAAGAAAAGAATACCTAGATTAGAAATGCAGCAAACTTAGTCAAGGATACCAAGAAATAGACCCCCGCCCCACACTTAAGATAACTGACGGACGAGATTTTTGAATTATAAGTACCATAAGTCACCCATCTGGCTGTAGTCAGCGGATGTTACAGGCACCACAAAACTCTGACTACCCTTCGACCTGCGAAGGCAGAGTTGGTGTTGAAATTTTGCACATATGTAAAAAGACATGTTTTTGTTCATGTTTTGGTAAAGTCTAGACATTTGTGTTAATGGTTCCATAAATGATTAGTTGATATATTGTTGATAAATATTCACAGATATAGTACATGGACAATTAATAAGGATGTATTTCCAGTACAGAATAAGAGGAATAGGAAGGATCCACATTTTAAATATTGGAGCACCATGAGCGATGAACTGGACTTATAAAGAAAATGGAAATGGTACACTGTATGCAAGGATAACCAGAAATAATATGGATAAATAGTAGTCAGAGTGCCAGGAACTTTGTCTTATAAGAATATTGTAAATTCCTCACGATCAATTGAATATTTTTTCTTCCCTTCTATGTCACATTTTTTGAGTGATGACCCCAAAATTTTTTTTTTCATCTCATATTGTCAAAAAGTTCTTACATCTCAGTTGATTGTTCCATAAATAATTGTTTGATGTGTTTTTGATAAATGTATTGCTAGATAAGGTACATAAGGAGTTACTAAGGAGGAATTCTCAAGATAACAGGAGGACTAGAATAGATACAATGATATTGGAACACCATAAATGATACATTGGTGTTATGAAAAAAAAAGGAGACAAATATAAACTGTATACAAGGATGCCTTGAGAGTGACAACATGAATACGTATTGTCAAGAGTATAAGCAGTTGTCTTAACAGAGAAAATAAAGCAATACGGAACCCAATGTAGAAAATTCATGATGATTTGAAACTATATTTTCCTTTTCCCTTATATTTCATAATATGATAGTAACACATTCGTCTGTTGGTTGCTGAATAATTTGATGTTTGAAAATTGATGTATGGTAAGTCAAAGAAGATCTTTGAAAAAAAAAAAATATATAGGCCTATATATATATATATATAAAATAATATTTCTAGGAAAGAGTTCACAGGAAAAATACTGTGTTGACAGAAAAGAAGGAATGATTAGAAATAACTGACTAATGGACAGGATCACCACCAGACGTACGGATATTGGAGACAAACATCACATATTTTGAAGAAAAAAAAAAAAAAAAAATGTAATATAGAACATTTTTTCTACAGTGACAGACTTAGAACGAGTTTATACACTTACCATTTAGAAAATGTCAATAACCGGAAACATTCAGATAAATAAATAAGGATAAGCCATGAGGTTTTAATGCTTTTATTGTGAAAAATGATTACTTATAAAAATGATGCTGGTTATATTATCATCTGATAAAATATGCATATTATGTCTAGAGATGTTTTCTACATGTAATAATGAGCAAGTGGCTCATTCACTAAAAAAAAAAAAGGAAATGATGAGTACCCATGAAAACATTGGCTATTCTATGAAAGTGGATTGCCATTACCATAGGAATTGGAGATTTTGGACATTTCTTGGGATATTGCAGAGTACTTGGAAAATAGAATAAATAAGTACGCCAGGAAGAAAAAAGATTTTTTAAGTACTTGCAGGCTTTTAATATGGAGCAAATAACAGGAACAGAAAAGAGATAACACCCCCCCACCATATCTAAGAGAATGTAATCAACTATATTTTTGAATGAAATGTAATAGATTATGATAATGCAGCCAAGTTCTGCAAATAAGATATTTTATTGTTCATTTCCCAGTGTTGCCACTCGTCACATTCTTTTTGGTGATGACCTTATGATTGTTTTTAGGATTTTGTTGGTCAGTGTTGCCAATTTGTAAATTTGGTTGAAATATGTATTGATGTGAAAGATAGTTTGCAATTTTTTGGAGATGATGTCCATCTATAAGGCCCCTTTATAGACGACAGTCCCATATAGACATAGGAGCTCAGATGTAGGAATTTCGTTAAATTTTCTGAAATATTTTTGGACTTAGAAAAATTTTTGAACTTTAAATTTTTCTGAAAATTTTTTTGAACTTAGGAAATTTTGGGGATATTTTTTAGAGTTGATAGTACTCAAATGTCTCCCTATGGGATACATTTGCAAGGCCCCGGGATCTATATGTAGCCGTGTACATAGTTGTTCCTTTGGAAACAGGCTATAAAAACCAGATTAGCATATAAATTTCTACTTTCCTAGAAACAGATTAAATTTTAATTAGGATAGAGTCGCGTTACATGTCAAAATTAGTCACGTGATTTTTACCCAATCGTGAGCTCAGAAAAATTTAGAAGAGACGCGGTTTTCCCCAGCAGCCTAGTTTAGTTGGAAGGGACGCATCTAGCTAGTAAGACAAGCAAGTTTGTGCTCATAACGCAGTGGTTTACTGCATGAAAGTTTATTCAAGTTGAAGAATTAGAAATTCCAGGGATGATGGCATGTTCTCTTCAAAGTGCATTTTTGTGTATTTAAACTCTATATTCAAAGTCTGTAAGTAGGAACTAATTACTATACAATTATTGACATGTCGAAATCGAATGATTGTTGCAGATTTAGAAAGGAAACAATGGTTGAAAGATTTCTTTTCAAATGTACATGCAGGATTGATTTGTTTTGATGAAGCAATAACATATCAGGAGGAGATATGGCAATTTTATATCCTGAAGAAGCAGAGTAATCCCTATTGCACTACTGGTATGCACTTACTTGAAAATATGGCATTATGAACAAGAAAGAATTTCCTAAGAATAGAACCAGAATGGTTATAATGAAGTTAGAAACTCATACAGCGGGATTTTGAAAAGAAATATGCTCTGAAGAATAATTGTCATATGTGTCTTATGAAGTTTTGCCATGTCGACTTGTAATTACGTTATAATTAAATAAAAGTCACGTTTATACTAAAGGCAGGTCGTCACTCATTTGCTTTGCCATACATTCATGAGAGGAAGGAAGGAAATATAAATGAACCATAACTGCTCTTGCTGGTAAATCATATAAATAAAACACATCTGCTCTAATACAACACCTTAGAGGATAGTCCCCGAACCTGGTAAAATCCCGTAAGACTGTAAGGGAGAAATTGCGAACTCTAGCGGTCAAGCTAGTAATCTAGATCTAACACTCTCTGCAATAAAACAGCAACCCCCAATTCCCTACCCGGCCACATTTGCTCTACTCTGTTGTAAACATGTAGACAGAGACTATGTTTAACACTCACAGCAAAGAGCTAGTGTGAATATGTTATTTATTAGCTGACGCTTTGACTCCGTGTAGATGTGTAGGTGCCTGAGAGGAGTCTGATGGTAAACCATGGCATCTTCTTTCTACTTCTGTCCATTTTACCATCAATTTCATGCTAATTCATTATGCAAAGATTTTTATGATTTATAATATAAATGGGGTTAGGCACTCATGCTTTCTTAGAAATATTGTAAAAAATATGGTAACGTCAGATTTACCTCCAACAACTGGAGCCATGCTCAAATCATCAACAAAGAAGAGATGCCTTTGTCTGGTGTGATAGCTGTTGGTCACCGATGTTCCTGCTGTGATACTGCCCTTGTTCTGAGTGTCCAGCACATGACTCATCAGGAGATTCTGCAGGATGGGCGTAGTCAAGCCTCGGGACATGGTCACTGTAGTGGATGGCATCTTGGACAGGACCCCGCGCTAGTGGCATTAAGAAGACATACATAAGACATGCTACAAAGACATCATCATTATTTTATTTTTCGCTCTCCAAGGAGCAAGAAGCCACCACTACAGCTGGTTATCTTGCAGGAAGCCTGTACAAAGCATCAACATGCTCTTGCAGTGGTTTCTGAAGCAAATTTGTTTTACGTGGTGAGGTTGCCAGCCTCATACACAGTCTCATATTAGTTGCCTTGTATGATATTCTTGAGGGAGCATTAGTCCTTTTCTCATCAGTGACATCCAGAAACTACACAAAGCCTACAAAGACATTAGGAAGAGAAAAATAAACACAACTTCTAATGACATAAACATTAAATAAATATGACATATCTGTTTAAACAAGCACTGGATAAATCAGATGTACAAGGTACTGATATAATAAGGAATACAAAAATTACACTCACTTCAATTCAATAAAATACTACACTAATGTTACAATGGTTCAATCAAACTCCTCTATGTAATGAAGATACAACAAAGATGCTACTGATAAACAAGTGATAGGTCAGAAACATTCTCTACTTACACATGAAGATATCAACTAAAGATTCTATGAATGAAAACGATGAACAAAAATGGAGAAATATTAATAAAACTCTGTATGTCAGATCTATGTGCTATAGCAGGAGGCATGTTTCTGTATAAAAGAACATATAAAGCAACCTGGATATCACCAACCCACAGGACAGAAAAATCAGACTAACCACATCTGTATTTGGTTAGTGCACTGGCTTCCTAGCTCAGTGGTCTATGGTTCGATCCCAAGATGAGGTGGGATTTTTTTTAGGCTGCAAACGGCTCCTGGGTCGACCCAGCCCCAACTGGGTACCAGAGCAACTCTGGGAAGGTTAAGGCGGCCGGCGTGATGTTGACCACGTCACCCCTAGTGTGTCGATGGTCAAGAAAATATGGGCCTAACACCATATTCCCAATATGCCTCAATGGGCGTGTAACGGCATCCTTTTTTTTTTTTTTACATCTGTATTTCCAAGAAGTTTAGGTCATTTTTACATGAAATAAAAGCATGTGGAGGGGCAGTTGTGGCGTCAGATCACAATCTTCCATTAGCCAAAATAAAGATGCAAAACTGGACATTTCAGAGCTGAAACTAAAGAAATATACATAGAAGCAGGCAAAAAAGATATGTTGATGAGCTGGTGAGAGATGAAGAGGAAAATACAACCAATAGGATTATAAAGGATGTATTCAGCAGCCCAAAAAAGCTACTAAGGAAATATAAGCAGTCAAATTGCCTTATCAAGGACAAGAATTGCAAATTGCTAAACAGTATAAAAGAGCAAGTGAGGAGACTAATTTTCAGGGAACTTCTAAAGAGACAAATACCTGTGGAAAAAACATATGAAGAAAAGATAGGGCTGCTGAACATGACAAGCACTGAGGAAATTTGTTGATAGCATTACAAGGTGGTCCTTATTCTGGAATCCCAATGAAAAGAGAAATAGAGGGAATATGAAGCACTCATGGAAAAGGGGACTGGAGACAGACTCATTCAAGATAAAGAAAACATTAACAGATCTAGAATGGGTGAACCAGAAAGCTTGGTCGGAACTTGCCGAATACCAATTGAGAGTTGAAGGGTGAATAAATAAATATTACACACATAAAGGTATGTTTTAGGCACTCGTGAGAAATAAAGACGTATTATTTGCTGAAATAAGTATTATTTGTTGAAGAGTGATGATGATGAATAAATTTCTTATTCCATTCATTAACACAGTCAAGAGATAAATCAGATCTATTTACTTCTGACATAGCAAAGATTAAATTATGCACAATGCATTAAAAATGAAGCAAATGTTCAAAGGAAAAGTGTTCAAAACTAGGAGCAATTAATTTAATAACAAATGAACATTTTCAAATAAGATGCAGTTCTAAACACCTCTATATGCACTCTATTCAAAAAAATCAAAATAATATTTTGCCTCGTTTTGGCAAGTCGCGTCCCGTTTAACCTAGTCGGTTATATTAAGGCGCATGTCCAAATATAAAGCTAGCTCTTACCTGCACAAAAGAAGTTTTTCCAACACCTGGTGCACCAGTCAAGAGAACAGGCTGATGAGAAGCCATTAGCAATTCCATTAGGTAAGCATACCGATCCATCTGAGAATTGAAATCAAGTAATGTATTATCTGAAAAACTCACTCTTGTGTTTGACTGTACTGTTTTATTTTATCTAAGTTGTTTTATTGGTCTCTATTCAGTGCGCTGATCTTGTGAGATCCTTTTTTCAAAGTCATAGGTCTTTTCAATTTTTTTTTAGTCCTTGAGAACCAGTTTTCTAATTGTAGTTTTTTTCTCATTCATTTCTATACTGCCCATCCATCTTCTTTTGTGACATAGCTCGGTCTTTAAACTTGATCCAGCTCTAGAAAATATTGTCCTTGTCTTCCTGCTAGCATCCATTCAAATTAACATGTTCAGTGCTATTGTAAATTTATATTTAATGCACTCAGTATGCTCTTAAGCTGTTGAATTGTAATAAAATATAAAAGGACACAAATACAATTATTTTGAGATATGTACTTACTTCTGGTGTCACAAGAAAGCCAGTCAGACTTCTCATGTGACCCTGCTGTTGGCGGTCACTCCACTTAACAAAACTAGCTGTGCCCTCATCAAAATAATAGTCAAACACTAGGCCTGACAGTGGCAGGCGTACAGGATGTCTGGCTTGATACAGGGCATCATGTGCTAACTTGCTGAACTTTTCTTTAAACCTGCTCCCAACAAATTATAAGTGGACTGATTATTATTCTAATGTGGAGTAAAATATAGAAACATAAAAATCATTTTAATTTTGCTGTGGGATTATTTTGTTGTGTTTTAAATCTCAAATAGAACAACTATGTTTTATATGGAGTTACAGTTACAAGGAAATCTGACTTTAACCAAACATGTGCACCTTACATCTCTTGGGATGGAAAGAGTTAACAAGATGAATCATGGAACACTGAACAAAGCATCTTTTGCAAAGAGCATGTTTCACAGAATGAAAGTACTTATTTTTATAATTAAATGCTTATTAAGCCAAAAAAGTGCAGAATGGCTACAAATTAAATATAATATGAACAGCCCCAACAAGCCACAGCCATTAAACTTGTGTTAAGAGACTATTGTTCTGACACAACAGTAAATGAAATAATATTAACACAATAACTACTGCAACCTGCTTCCAGCATTGATGAATCTAACCGCTATGGCCGCCGGTCATTGGGAGCATCAATCTCTATTTAGCAATAAAATGAATGAAAAATGTACCAAAAAACTTTTCTATTCAACATTTTAATTTACCATCGGAAAACAAATTTCCAAAACATAGTTTGTTGTTGAACACTGGAAAATTGATAAAATATTAATATTTTTCAATGTTTCAGGTTAGTTACCAAATCGTGTAAAACTGTTTACCATGGCAACTAGTGATAGGGCCGCAAAAAACACTCATACATCTCGTCTAACTGCTGAACTGGCTAGAAACTTGTTTCAACAACTGACCGATTAATAGATCTAGCGATGAGGATGAGAGTGAAAACAATGTGGACACTGATTTAAAAAGAGATTTTGATAGTAGTGATAACAAGTGTAGTGACAATGCAAGCAATGATGATAGTGAAGATACTGCAAGTCCTGGGCCATCAGAGGGCAGTAAAAGAGCAAAGACCTCAGTTAGAGTTACAAATGGTGCAGGAAATAATGTAACTAAAGAAAGAGACCAATGACAGCAGGTTAATGAGGGTGAAACAACAAATAATTTTCATTTTGTCCCAACTCGTAAACCAGGTCTGCATGAAAATCTTGAGATTTTTTGGAAGTGGAATAGGGGTGATAATATAAGTTCAATCAATACCCTTTAGCTTCCAGAGGAGCATAGGCCTTCAACAACCACATGCCAAGTCTTCTTGTCCTGTGCCATCCGTTCAAGTTCTTTCCATGTTTTCCTCATCATTTTCACCTCTGTATCCAGTTCTCTTCTCTATGTGTTTTTTACCTGTGCAGTTTTCACTCCTTGTTCACATAGAGTGCGAACATTCCAGGTGCCAATCCTGGAGATTTTCCTAGATGAAAAAAGATTAGTCGGCAACCCAGACTCCTTTCGGCTTTCAATGGGTTGCTTTATGCACCTCCTTTCCAGAGGACCTTCTTCTGTCTTGGGCGGCTGAGTTGATTTATATTCTGTATTTGACTTGTCCATGTTTGTTGAAGTTTTTTTGGTAAAAAGTGTTTTACGGGATGGGGTAACCAGCCCCATGCCCAACCCTCCTTAGTAGCTTTTTACGACATGCATGGTAGGGTACCGTGTTACTATTCTTTGTTCCCCTTTTGGGCCCCAGTAACACACGTGTGGATAATATAAGTTACTAATAGCGAAAATATTAGTCAGTAGTGTTTGTGGGCTTGTTTTTCTTATCATTGGATATACTACATGACAATCGCCACGAGAAAGGCATTAAACGGCTTAGGAGCAAGCTAACTGAAGGTAAGCTGATAATGATACAAATGTTAAAATGGTTTTTTTGTGTCTGTCAATCATTTTATATTATTAATTGGGAGCCGCGGTAGCATAATGGTTAGTGCACTGGCTTCCTAGCTCAGTGGTCTATGGTTCGATCCCCAGATGAGGTGGGATTTTTTTATGCCGCAAACGGCTCCTGGGTCGACCCAGCCCCAATTGGGTACCAGAGCAACTCTGGGAAGGTTAAGGCCTAACACCATATTCCCAATATGCCTCAATGGGCGTGTAATGGGATTCTTTATCCTTTACCTTTTATAACATGTAAACATATCTTTTTTCAGCTTGCTGAAATAGTACATTCATTTATCTTCACAATGACATGTAATTCATAAAAATCTGTTGAAAATTGAGAAAACTACAGCTTAAATTCTCAATACTCCTACATGGTGAAAATGTGAATAACATTTAATTATGCCACAGTTTGTTTTTCAATTGGGTAGTTAATGTGTTAACAATGATATCTCAGAAATTAGGAATAAAAATAATAAAATGATAACACACTGGTAAAACTGTTTCACTAACCTGTCATGCAAGTGGCCTCCAAATGCCCAGATGTAAGAGAAGGCAAACATGCCTTTCAGAATTTCCTTGTAATTTGGTAATGCTGTTTCTACCAGTGAAGTGGTGGTCAAACGACTGCCCATTTCCCTTGCTGGAGAAACATGATTGTCTCCTTTTCTGGCATCTGAATTGTTAGCAGCCACAGATTTTAATATTGTTAACATATGAATACGTACAAAAAAAAATGATTACAGCAAAATTTATACAATTGCAAAGAAAAATTTCTGCAATGAGAGATATCAAACAGACTTTAGCTAAGCTTCAAAATGCAGTAGAATGTACCAGAATAAGATTCAGAATACAGCCGCGGTAGTGCAGTGGTTAACTGCAAACGGCTCTGAGGTTGACTCAGCCTCATGAATTGGGTACCAGAGCAACTCTGGGAAGGTTAAAAGCAGCCAGCATTATGCTGACCACATCACCCTTCGTGTGCCGTATGGTTAATAAAATATGGACCTAACAGCATATTCCCAAAATGACTCAATGGGCATGTAACGGGATCATTTTTTTAAGATTCAGAATGTTCCCCTTTTTTTACACACAAAATGGGATTATAAACACTGCACAAAAAATTATTTTTAAAACTTAACTCTCAGCCATCAAGACTTTATTTCACTTTTACTCAACCATGTGTATGTGTTTTAGCAAAATCTAGAAACATATCACTAATCATACATACCAATTAGAATTAATCAATTAAGCAAAAACTTAAGTCAAAAGAATATACTTTGAAATCTCATTGCTGCACTTAAATAAGCTTTTCATTTCTTCATAGCACAACCCTTTCAACAGCAATGGTTACTTTGTAATATTAGGAAGTGATTCTGTATTCTCAGCAAAGGTTCCTTTGTTATATTAGGATGTGATTCTGTATTCTCAGCAAAGGTTCTTTTGTTATATTAGGATGTTATTCTGTATTCTCAGCAAAGGTTCCTTTGCTATGTTAGGATGTGATTCTGTATTCTGAAAAATTAGATTTCCAAACAGTGTTTAATTAAAATATTATAGTGTTTGTACACTGGTCAGTAATGTCTGTTCCTACTCAAGAAAATGTAATACCGAAGTTTTAAAATTAAAATTGTAATTTTCCTTGTTCCACAGTGCTCCGGTCATTTGCCTGAATACTTCAGTGCTGCAGTATATATGATGCTTCCAGTATTCTCTTATTACAGGATGAACTATTAATAGGGAAAGTGTATGTCCTGTGCTCATCAACCTTGCTAGGCTATAGCTGCCTGTACAGTGAGAGCATCCAACCTCTGATAACTTGATCGATTCTTCTTTAAGTTCTCTAATAAATTTACTGCTTGGAGAAGGAAACTGAAAACAGACAAGGAAAGGATAAAGAAGATGAGGTATGACCTCAATCAAATGGCACAGAACAGGATGGCTTGGCATGAATTTGTTGAAGGCCTATGCTCATTAGGGAGCCAAAGAGAAGAATAGTGTTTATCTCCTAAATGGTGGTTTTTGTCCCATTGATAAATCATTTTCAGAGCTTTTCAAATGTTGATTTGGGGTTGGGGAAAGTGGCAGTACATGTAGGAATTTCTCTATCTTTCTATATTTTAATTACTGAAATAATTGTTCAGGTGCAGTCTGTCACTGCAGATAAATACTTCTATGGTTTGCACCTCAAACAGCCTCTGACAAAAAGGCTACCAAAGAGGCCCAGCTCCCGGCCTTCATGTGTGACTTAATTTGAGCCCGGCAGAACTGTTTCCACGGATGGGAGAAGGGGCGAAGGCAAGCCACTGGTGCCTTAAAACCAGCAGCTTTGGGCAGATAAGGCTCGTGACCCTTGGTTGGTAGCTTATCTAAGAGAAGGTAAAACTCTGAATTCAAACCACCACTGCCTTGTGGGAATATCCATTTATGGAAAAGGCTTCAGAGTAAACCCCAAGGATAAATTCGGAGTCGGAGTCTCTAACGCAGTCTAATGCTGATTCAACATTATTCTGGCAACTCCTACGACGTGGCTGGTACCAAACTGTATCGGCTACTGCCGTTCCTTTGGACCTACTGGCCGCGTGGAGAGGGGGAACATGCTGCATGGGCAACAGCTTGATTTTTATATAACTGTGCCCAAGCTCGCACCCTGGAGAAGACACTCCAGCTTCACCCTATAGGCGTCGGCAAAACATCGGAAGTAGCAGTTACAGGTTATAAGCATTTTGCTCAACTGGCATAGGGCATGGCACCAGGGGCTACTTCCGACAGTGGGAGAGGTTCTAGGATCTCACTGGACAGCTACCACCCACTTCAAGCTGGGCAGCCCCCAGTCAATTAGGTGTTGTCCCGCCACTGTCTGCTTTCCCCATTGGGTGCATGGGGATTATGGTCAAACCCGAACTGTGGACAGAAAATTTTGCACCAAGCAATTACCACAAAACAAGAAGTAATAGACATAAACAAACTCTCAGATTAGGATGCTGGAATGTCCGGACTATGTTGTCTGGACTATCCGAAAACCTACAGGACATAAATGGTGTCAGGAAGACAGCCATAATCAATGACAGCTTGTTCTCCTCGGTGACTTTAACGCTAGAGTGGGTGCCGGTAATGTATCATGGCCTTCATGTCTGTGCAGGTTTGGTATTGGCAAGATAAATGAAATTGGACAACGGCTCTTGGAGTTGTGTGTCTATCATGACCTCTGCGTGACCAACACCTACTTTCAGACAAAACCCCAGCATAAGGTGTCATGGAGACACCCACGATCCAAGCACTGGCATAAACTGGATCTGATTCTCACCAGAAGGCCACTTCTCAGGTCTGTGCTCTCCACGTGCTCATACCATAGCACAGACTGTGATACAGTTCACTCCTTGGTTTGCTGCAAAATCAGAGCACAACCAAGAAAATTACATCGTATCAGACATGAAGGAAAACCACGCATTGATACCAGCAAGATGTTAGACCCTATCATGATTGCTCAATTTACCGCGAGCTTCAAGAAAGTGCTCAGTAGCCCTCAGCATGGTGATACTGTTACAGAGAACTGGAAGCATCTGCGGAACACCATCCAAAGTACTGCACTTGCCATCTTTGGTAAGATAATAACGAAGTCAAATGACTGGTTTGATGCTTCATCAGATGGGATGTCACCTGTCATTGAAGCTAAGCGCAGTGCTGCGACTGAATACAAATGTTCATCAAGTGCTAGAATCCTTCAGATCCTGAAGATTACAAGAAGCAAAGTTGAACAAACTGCTCAACGCTGTGTAAATGGCTATTGGCTCCAGCTCAGTGAGAGCATCCGACTGCAGCGGAAACAGGCAACATTAGACAAATGTTATTGTTATTGTTAATCAGAATCGATGTCATTGCACTCCGGGAAAACCCATAGGTGCTCAGTCTCCTGCAGCAAATGTTGAAGGGTATGAATGCTAATTGTTCCTATTGCGCACTGGTTATATACACGGCGGATGCGTCCTCTCATACGTCCATCCCTGTTGGTCTTACATTTGATGCCGAATTCCAGCGATTTTAGCCTTGATGATCCATCGATTGCAGTGTCATTCTCTAATAGATGAACATGAATCACCCTCAGTATTTCTTCCTTATCCATGGCCAATGCACCATTTGTGGGTGCCTTTGAAGCTAGTCTGTCAGCTCTTTCATTGCCACGTACCCTGGCATGACCAGGACAGTAGATTATCTGCTACAGTAAAGGGCAGAACTGTCGCTGAACATAGCGGGGCTTACATGATAACAACCTCCAGCATGATAATGGAGGTAGAGGCAGTTACTGCTGCCTTAAGATGGCTGTCTGAGACTTTATTAACAAAGGCAGTTATTGTATCAGACTCACAATCCATGCTTCGAAAGGTCCAAAATGGTTGGCTTCGACATGAATGGAAAACCTCCATAGAAGCACCGAAACTTTAAGAACTGATATGGATCTAGACAAATGTATGACGGTATAAAGAAAGCCCTTGGTCCCCAAAAGAGTAAGATGGCACCGCTAAAAACCATCAGCGGAGAGAAGCTAACCGATAAGGGTAAGCAGATGGAGAGGTGGGTTGAACCTACTCTGAGCTTTACGCTAGAGAAAATACCATCACACCTGCAGCCCTTGATGATGCCAAATGTCTGCCAACTATGGAGGAGCTGGATGCTGAACCAACATTAGAGGAACTCAGCAAGGCCATTGATAGCTTGGCCTGTGGTAAAGCACCAGGTAGTGATGGGATTCCTCCTGATTTAATCAAATGCTGTAAGAGAACGCTAGTACATCCCCTGTATAGGGTGCTGTGCCAGTGCTGGGAAGAGACAACTGTTTCTCAAGACATGCGAGATGCTAAGATTGTAACACTGCTTAAAAATAAAGAAGACAGAAGTGATTGCAATAACTACAGAGGCATCTCTCTTCTTAGTATTGTTGGTAAGGTTTTTGCCAAAGTCATCTTAATGCGACTACACAAGTTAGCTGAGCGCACATACCCAAAGTCACAGTGTGGATTCCGAGCTGGTAGATCAACAACAGACATGATCTTTTCTCTCCACCAGCTTCAGGAAAAATCAAGAGAGCAGAAAAGGCCTTTAAATATCGTCTTTATTGACCTCACAAAGGCATTTGACTTGGTTAGTAGGGATGGACTCTTCAAAATCCTCCTGAAAATAGGCTGCCCTGCTAAATTGCTAGAAATGATAAAGTCATTCCATGACGACATGAAGGGAACAGTCCAGTATGCTGGAAGCACATTGCAGCCCTTTGACATACAAAGTGGCGTTAAACAAGGCTGTGTTCTGGCTCCAACCCTCATCAGGATCTTCTTTGCCTTACTCTTGAAACATGCTTTCAGAGATGCAACTGAAGGAATATGCCTTCACACTATAGATGGCCGTCTGTTTAATCTTTCAAGGCTGAAGGCAAAAACAAAAATCAGAACAAAAATAATAGACTTGTTGTTCGCTGATGACGCTGCAATCGTCAGTCAAAGAAAACAGGAGCTTCAGAGCTAGATGAATCGCTTGACGCCAAGCATGCAAGGACTTTGATCTCACTATAAGTCTAAAGAAAACAAATATGCTTAGCAGGATGTTGGTGCTGCACCAGTTATCACTATCAATAACTATGAATTGGCAGTGGTGCAACACTTCACATACCTAGGGTCTACCATCAATGACAAACTCTCACTGGACACAGAAATTGACAGTCCCATTGGCAAAGCTGCAGCTACCTTTGCCTGCCTCACATCGCGTGTTTGGGGAAACTCCAAACTCGCAAAGAAGACCAAAGCCGTGGTATATAACGCCTGCATCACCAGCACACTTCTACAAGGGGATTGACATAAGTCTTGGGCCTGACCATGAAGGACATGTCACAGAGAGCTGAAATTTTGTATAGTGTTTATTCCTTTTCAATATAGCCACCATCTGAACTGACACACTTCTGCCATCTCTGCTTGACCTTGAAAAGACCTTGGGAGTAGAACACCCTATTTTTCAAACTAAACCAGTCATGACATGCCAGTATAACCTCTTTATCGCTGTCAAAATGATTTCCTTTTAGCTATTTTTTAAGATTTGGGAATAGAAAAAAGTCTGATGGAGCCAAATCTGGAGAATATGGTGGGTGTGGAAGAATTTCAATATTCAAATCGTTGGCTGCTAGCTGCACAAGCCGTGCTTTGTGAGAGGGCGCATTGTCTTGAAGCAAAGGAAGATTTTGAGTGCGCGTTATCCCTCTTTTACTGGTCACAACCTTTCTTAGTTTTGTGAGAAGATCTGCATAGTACTGTCCATTAACTGTGTTGCCACGAGGCAGATAATCTTTCAAAAGGACACCTTTGCCGTCCCAAAAAACAGTCAGCATCACTTTTCCTGCAGATTTCTGCGCCCTCGGCTTGACAGGTGTTGGGGAGCCCGGGGTTTTCCATTGCATGCTGGCAATTTTGGATTCGGGGTCATAATGGTGTACCCAAGTCTCATCTACTGTCACCATGGTCTCCAAAAAATTTTTTGACTGACACTTTTTGAGCAACTGTTGACAGCAATTTACCCTCGTTTGCTTCTGTTCACGTGTCAACAGTCGCGGAACCCAGCGTGCACACACTTTTCTCATGTTCAGTCTGTTGTGTAAAATTCTATAAACTGTTCTTTCATTTAGTTTTACTCTACTAGCTATCTCCACAATTGTCATTTTTCGATCTTGGTCAATGATTTTCTTCACTCTTGTTGCATTTTCATCATTGCACTCTGAGGCTGGTCTACCAGATCTTGGCAGATCAGCAACATTTGAGCGGCCGCACTTAAACTGTTGACACCAGTTTTTTACCGAAGTATATGAAGGACAAGAATCACGAAACACTGGTTCCATCTCCCTGTGTATTTCTGTAGGTGTTTTTCCCTGAAACATCAGAAATTTTATCACAGCTCTGGCCTCCTTCTTTTCCATTGTTTTGTCAAATCTTTGGAGTAGCAGATCCGGTCAATAGGGTACATTGCGCCGTGCACCGTAGCGGGAAAACTGATTGAAGAAACAAACACGCACTTTACACATTCAGTGCAAATATGATGAACTTTAAATGTGCCAAGTTTCATCTTCCTCTTGTGACTCCTTCATGGTCAGGCCCAAGACTTATGTCAATCCCCTTGTATATGGCAGCGAGACATGGACAACCTATGCTAAGCCAGAAAGAAGGCTCAATATCTTCCATCTACGGTGTCTACGCCACATCCTTGGCCTTTCGTGGAAAGATAAAGTGACAAATGTCGAGGTGTTGTTATGTGCTGGCCTTCAAAGCATTTATACACTGCTTAGACAACACAGACTACGCTAGCTTAGCCATGTCCACCGCATGGAAGATGGTCGCATCACAAAAGATATCTTCTACGGACAACTGGCAGATGGTAAAAGAACAGTTGGGCGACCGCAGCTGAGATTCAAAGATGTATGTAAGACAGACATGAGGGCAGTGGACATAAATCCAGCAACGTGGGAGCACGAAGCTGCAGATTGCACCAAGTGGCGATGTTATTTACGGCGCCATCTCAGATTGGGCAAAAAGAAGCTCACACAACAAGCAGAAGAGAAGAGAAAATGTCGAAAGGAGCACCAGGAAAATAAGCAGCTGAAGGCTGTCACCTCAGGGGCGCATACCCGTGATCAGTTATGACTGAAGGCGCTATTATTATTAGTCTGTGTTCATATTTCTTGCAGTCAGTAAACAATGCTTTTTATGGCATCTTCATCTGACTTTCTACAGGGTTTAGCAATTTTAGTTCTTCATGATTTGATCATTTTTATGTGGTTATTTGGGGTATATTATGCATGCCTTCTTTCTTATTCCAATCCCATGCTTCTTTTCATTCATCATTTATGATCTTTGCAACTAAACTCTTTATTTCTAATTTGTTATTACCAAGTCATACGTGTTTGGCTTCTCTGAATCATTTACTGCAATACCAACATATGCTGGCATCTACACTAAAGTCACTGTTCATCCTTTTAATTGTAAATATGTGTTTATTTGTTGTACTGTCACTACTGCATCAGTCCTATTACTGCATCAGTCCTACTGCATTCATATCTCTTCTTAGGGACTTGTATCAATGAAAATGAATCTCTGAGAACACTTACTTTTTTTAGTGATGGATTTTCTGTGATGACTGAATACTGTGTAATCTTTACATAGTTTACATTGTATTATTTTAGGAGATAAACAGTTTGTGGATTGTGGTCTATGATCAATGGCTAAAATCAACCAGCCAGGAACATTAGCAACTCAGGGGTAAGGATTAAGTCACAAAATTAACTGTTACTGCTGTAAAACTTAAAATGGTAATATGATATTCACCCACCTTCTTCTTCCAGACTTATTTTCTTTTCCATTTCTGATCTTTTTAAATATTTATCCAACATGGCTGAAAAAATGTTTAGAAAGGCAGAGACTTCAGCCATTCCAGGGACAACATGATTAGCAGAGGTGGTAGCTTCATCTATGTCTGTAAGAAGGGCAGTCCGACACTCTACTGTCAAAAACTTCACAGTTGAAGGGAAAACATCATACACCAAGTCATCCAAAATCTTCATCCTACAAAAGAAATGAAGAGTTATCAACATTCTGCATTTTATATTCCATAAGGTCAAGAAAAAAGAAATCAGGTTACATTACTTTTTTAGGTCTAGGCTTTTTTTGTTCATTAAATGTGCCAGAATTTAACGTGTTGCAGGAAAGTAATAATTCTTCTTGAAACAAACTGTGCATATTAAAAAAGGTGGTGGAGAGAAATGTTTTTTTGTAAAGAACAGTGTGTAGAATATACATTTGAAATTTCATTAGTTGCAGGAAGAAGATTTGGTCAAGTTGCAAAAGAAGGGAGATTTCCAGCAAAGAACAAATTAACGACCATCTGCCTGCTGTCCACATCTTTGGGGATGCAGCCATCATCCATAAGGCAGATATGGTCAAGCCAGCATATTCTGTGCGGTCTAAGCAGGGCTTTAAAAGTCAGTGTGTGATAGTACCTTGACATTTGTCACACTGTCCTTCAATGAAATACCACAGATGTGGCACTGATACCATAGGTGGATGGTATTGAGACTATTTTCTTGCTTAGCATAGGTTGTCTATGTCTTGCTGTTGTATAGAAGTGTAATAGCAACACAGGCATCACATACCACAATGTATCGCCCATTTGTTGTATATTTCTCATCATCGTATAGTTTTGTAGTACCTATATGTAATTCTTGTCTTTGTCACCTGTTTGTGGCTGACGAAGGGTAAAACCCGAAACGTCCCTTGTTTCTTGTGAACCGTTATTTGTAAAAGTGATTCAACACCGTTTTATTGGTTTAAATACTTATATCACATACCACAGCTTTGACCTTTATTGTGTTTGAGATTTCCCCAGACATGCATTGTGAGATGGGCAAAGATGCTCACAGCTTTGCTAATGCAGTTGTCAGTTCCTATAATAACCTAACACCTGACAATCCAGACAGAAGTTCAAATAATATTAACACCTGATTAATCAAAGCCTTCTTTTACTAGCACATCAAAAAGATTGATAAGAGACAAAAATGCAACATCTACTAATAAGTCTTGAACACTAAATTGTTCTTTTCTTAAATTACCCAACAGCAGACAATAGCCATTTGGTACGAGCATTCTGTTTCCAGTTAAAGTAGAGGGCCGACCAAGTGGTAGTGCTAGGACCACAATGAACTGAGCAGCATCTAGAAATTATGGATGGGGATGCCATTTTCAGATCACATGTTTCGAAGATGACACTGGTTGTATCTGGAGATGACAAATAATATGAGACTTTCAATCACTGCTTATGCTAACTCCGATATATTAAACTTTTCATATATACACTTGTACTTGACTGAGCATTTTGAATACAAATCTACTGAAAAAAATGGCGCTTCTTATCATTTTAAAATGCTCTTGTCACTATTGAAATTCTTGAATTAATATCATCATCATCATTTTCCTTTTTTCTCCCTATGGAGCACAAAACCACAATAGCAGCTGGCCACCATCTTGCAGTAAGCCTGTACCAAAACATTCATGTGCTCGTACATTGATGGTTTCTGTAGCAATTTGTTTTATATGACAAGGATGCCAGTCCCAAGCATTGGATTAATATGGTCTGGAAGAAAATTTTATCTTTATTATTTACATAAAGCTAAACGGTTTAACGTTTGCATCTTCTTTCATAAACCTACTGTCTAAATTTTGTTACAATAGCTGGCCATCAGCTGCTACTTCATATAATTAATATTCAATTGTTTAAATATAACTCCTAACATTTTCTTCATGTACAATTTGTTAAGTTTCATGATAACTAATCCAGTGGTTGTATGAGAGGTATAGAGTTCGGAAAAAAAAAATCAACAAATGCATATTTAACCATCCCCGCTGCAAGAGGATGCAGTTCCTGCAGGCCTCATGCAAGAGGGTCAGCTGCAGTGGTAGCTCTTTGCTCTACATTGAGTTAATGTTAATCAGAATCAACGTCATTGCACTCTGGGCAAACCCATAGGTGCTCAGTTTCCCTCAGCAAATGTCAATGGGTATGAATGCTACATGCAGTGAAAAGGGAAATTATGACATTTGAACCTGATGAGTTTTCCAAGTTCCTGGTCATGGCCAGGGCATTTTCAATGATGAGCAAAGCTAGAGACAGTTTTCTGGTCATCAGGTAACTTTTTACAGATGAGCTAAAAACTCTGACTGCCCATTTGTTGAACAGCTGTGCATTGACCCAAGCCATACAACTAGATTTGCAACAAACTTCAAATCTACCTCTGCTAATCATACGTTATGTGAACGCCTAAGGATTTTCAGAGTGATATACAAGCAAAGGGTAAAAAATATATTTTAGTAGCCTGTTGCAAGAAATCTTACAGCAACAGTTAGACCACAGTGGAAAAGTGGATTAAAATAGAAGAAGTGATGCTACTGTGTTTAGATTAAAACAGAAGAAGTGATGCTAACATGTTTCACATGGAGAAAGTAAGCTGTACATTCAACCAAAACAGAAGAAGTTATTTTCCCACATTTCAAATGAGAGAACCAACTTCAATCTTTAAAATTTAATTGTCAAAATCTCACCCTTGAGGTATACACTCTCCCCATTTCCAAGAGACAGGCGTTTCTCATCATCAAGCATTGTTTTCACTCCTTCTGTCCAAGAGGGGTCTAGGTCACCATCCAGTATTAGCCACCTTTGAAGAATTGAAGGTAGCTCAGTAGGGATTTTGGTATTCTTTTTGTCTTGGATTTTCTGACTCTCTATGGAGGCCTTGGTTGCAAGCCACATATAATGAGAGTCTCTGACTATTTTTCCAAGGAGTCCACTGTGCCACATGCCATCTTCAAAAGTTCCCAACAACTGAAATGACAAAACAGCACTGGTAAGTGTAAACAAACGAAATATGACAACACAATGTATTCATAAAATTTTACACTTTGTACATGCTATGACTTTTACTGCTATCACAGCTTTAGTTTTACTGTGGTACATTGTTACCACATTATATGTTTTTTTTTAAAAAAAAGCAAAGCTAAAAAAAAAATTATAATATAAAAATGCAAATAAATAACTGTTTTGAGCTATAACCTAACACCTTAATGGAAACCAAATTCACAAATACATTATTCTATAAGCCCCTAGCAAGCAGTATATTTTGTTACTAAAAAAAACCCAAAGCCTTTAGCACTGCCATTATCAATGACAGAGTCTTACACGGGGTTAAATTAAGTTTTAATGTGACTTTAGTTACACAAGTGTGATTATCATCATCAGTATCATCATCATCATCATCATCAGTATCATCATCATCATCAGTACCTTTCAGCTCCCCATAGAGCACAAGTTCTCAACAACAAAAACATGCCGAGGGCCCCCCCCCCGTCTGTGCCATCCATTCAAGGTCTTTCCATGTCTTCTTTATCCCTTTCACGAATATCTCCAGTTCTGTTGGTCCATGTGTTTGTTGGTCTCCCTGTACGTTTTGTACCCGGAGGGTTCCACCTTTTATCGCACAGCCCCAGAATGTCTATTTTATAGCTTCTCATTCTGCTGGAGTTTTTCTTTGTTTGTTTAATGCACACAAAAATTGAGGTGCCGGATCTGGAGACTTTCCTAGAATACAAATGGTGAGTTAGCAGCTCACACACCTTTCAGCTTTCTCAGAGTTGAGTCGTAAGTCTCATTATCTGATGGCCTTCTTCTATATGAGATGGCTAAGTTGATTTATTTTCTTTAGTGGACTTGTCCATATTGTTGTTGAGGTTTTTGTGGCTTAAATGTTCTAAAGGATGAGGTGTCTGGCCCAATGCCCAACTCTCCTGAATCACCTTTTATATATGCAATGATAATTGTGCTCACAGTTTACTTTAAATTTATACTTTAACTTGAAGAAATTTCTCCATGAGCATAACTTCAAGAATATATTCCTTATATAAGCTGAGAATCCATCTAACAAGGAGGAATCAGGCACCATTTTTCAGCTCCGAACACAACACTGAACAATCACTTGTACAGAATCAAACCACAACACACTCCAGATTGTCAGCTAAGTACCTATCTCTATGAAACTGTTGACCACCACCTCTTTGTGCCCAGCACTTGATGATGTTAGGAAAATACTGCCTCTTCCAAGGCCAGATAAGTGGAATACCTTATATGGAGCATAAAATAACTTGCGAACCATGCAGATACCACTACATGGCATTGGGCCACACAGTGAGAGCCCGAACGACATTGGATCAATAATAACAACAACAACATAAGATGAAAAATAATCTCAACATCCAGACTCTCAGCTGTTGTACAAATCTCAGTCCTGCCACATCTTGGACAAACAGGTTACTTTTATTTCCCAAAATTAATGTTGAAATGACTGCTTTTATTGCTCTTTTGCCCTGATATTTACCTCTAAAGGTGTCATGGAACCTGGAAACAGATGGACTACATCAATCTTTGGGTACTCGGCAAAGTCCTGAAGTGGCTTCTTAATCATCTCATTTGTAGTTAGGGCAATCTATGGACAAATTGATTATATTAGTAAAGTTGGATAAATAAGATGATGCCCATTTCTAAAGAACAATGCATATAGAATGCGCAGGCATGAAGGAAATCTCAAAGGAAGTCCAGTATGAAGAAATAAAATATGTGAATAGATCAATGCCCACAAATAGATGGTCAAATAAAAACAAACAGAAATGCCATGGCTAATATTTTATGAGATGATTATTACCTTTAATTAATCCAGGATGCTAGATAATCTATTTAGAAATTATGACTAATGCTTATCCAGCTCTAATCCTTGTTTAACTATCTACGATTAAATATTTAGGACTGACAGACACTGTTTTTAAGTTGCCTAATTACTCACAGGAAGTTCAACTGTTGGCAGTGAACATTATATCTTTTGCTTATACACATTTAGTGCACTGGCTTCCGAGCTCTGTGGTCCATGGTTCGATCCCCAGTTGAGGTGGGATTTTTTTAGACCAAAAATGGCTCTGGGGTCAACCCAGTCTCATGAATTGGGAACCAGGGAAAATTAGGAAAGGTTAAAGGTGGCTGGCATGATGATGACCACATCACCCCTAGTGTGCAGTACAGCCAAGAAAATATGGGCCTAACACCATATTCCCAATATGCTTCAATAGGCCTGTAATGGGATCCTTATACACACTTACCTTGTCTGTAGAAATAGTTGGCTTGAGTTCCTGGGACTTCTGAACTCCTTCTGACTGTTTTGACTTCAGATTCAGGTCTTTCAGCATCTGATTAGCATACAGACAAGAGAAAAATTACAGCAGAACCATACTGAGAAATTGTTCAGATTAAATGCTGATTTCCAAATACTGCTATTATCCAGTTCATAAAATGTTTAAAGTACTTTAAAAAACATGTAGTACCTGCATGTTGGGATGGACACAAATATACTAATGCTGTTAACAGATAAATATCAGATATATTTAACTGTGCAGTACAGTAATGGTTCCTTATCACAAAGCAAACAATGTTTGACTTGTTTTTAGTGTATACATTAAAGGTAAGGAGCGGCACTAAATTTTAAGTCAAATAATAAAATATTAAAATTATGATTAGTTAATTTTTTTATTTAGGATCTCTGAAATCTAAATGTGTCAAAATCAATTGTCAGAACACATTCTAAACAGGTGTTTTTGGACTCCTAAAATTTGCATGTTCTTATAGAATTTGCTATTTCCATGATGAAAACTGTTAAATTCTTAGAACCTTGTTTTCAGTGGCTAAGGAGTTAGAGTGCTTTCCTCTCACGGTGAAGTTACCAGATTCTGGGATCAAAATCTGGCATTGTCACGCTCCAGTATATACAGCTGTTTATGGGTACTTGACTCTACTCCTGAGTGTCACGAAGTGGATTTAAGTTTTTAGAGTTTGCCTGAATGAAAACAAGACCCTAGTATGAGAAAGTCTGAGAAGATAGAATTTAGATGGAAAATGACATGCCTGTGGACAGATGAGACTATTGGCTCAAGGGATAGAACCAGGTTTTGACTCGCCCTTGCCGCTTCGTGACGTCAAACTGGCTATAATCTCACCCTCCTCTGACTTCCTTTAAATACAAGGAGATAAGGTGTATAAAACGACCACAGACACCACTATACAGACCACATGTAGGTATAGTATAGAATAGAAGCTGATCCAGTAAATAATATATGTATATATTTATTTACATACAAGAAAAACATAAAATGGCATCATACGTCATCAAGTCAGTCGATAGCGTGCACTGTTGCACGGCCTGAAAACAACGTACCAATTAGATTAGATAGACACTAGAAAAAAAAAAACCCCCAAATCACATTCACTCTTTCTGTCACCCTGCTGAGGAACAATAAAATGATTAGTGATTAAATAACTCTACTATTGTGGGGGCTGTCCACTTTAGCCTCCACTCTCTAATACAAATAAGATTCTACTGTCTCAGTCTGGTTGACTCTTCCTCAACGAAAACATCTACACCGCTTTCCACTTGTTAGGCGATATGCGCCGCTATCGAACACCACTGGAAATGCTATAATAATAGACTTGGAGTAACACAATGGCTCAGTGTCTATCCTTCGAGTAGATACTGAACAGACCCTACTGGTCCTGTCTATTTTCCCCCTCCTTCTCTCTCTCTCTATCTCTCTCCCTTGGTCTCAGTGTCTCTCCAACACCCGACGACTGATGATGCGGCGTCTCCGTTACGCTCTTCTCTCGTTACCTTCACGATCCAGGTATGGTAACCCTATCACCTGTTCCTGAATTCTGCGATGATGATGATGAAGTTCTGGCATCAAGCATGAGGTACTTGATTAACTGTCGAAAACTTCTCTGCTGCTGAATAGCTTCCCTCTTTTAACCCGCTCCGGAATTATAGGAAAACCCACAGCCTTGATTTCCGGCTGTACGCAATTGAAACCAGTCTCACGGCCACCTGCCGTTGCTAGAGACTATAATAGCGAAGCTCTCGGCTGTATGATAAATAAACCACGGTCCAGCTGAAGCATAGGGACTTCACTGCCAGAGACCATAGGTCTGACCCTTAAGATAGGTCCTGTTGCCGTGGGTAATTTTGCACATGGGCAAATTTACGCTCCCCACTGTTCTTGCCGTGACTCGCTGAAATTAAAAGGAAATGCGTCTATTGTATAACAACTCCAACATAACACATCTCTAACCCATTAATCTTTATAACTCCCTTACTCAGTACTTCACTCGTCATGTACAACAATACAAAAAATAATATTACCCACGTGGCACTTAAATCTCTCTCCTCCCTCTCCCCTTCTCTCGTTCTGGAAAAAAACGATACATAAAATATTTCTATTCCACGGGTCTCTTCATTCTCCCTCCTCCTCTCTCTCTCTCTCTCTCTCAACTAAAATCCGCCAGCCAAATAAACAAAACCTGTCTGGCGGGCCACTTGGCCATCACACATGGCTACCCATGTGTCAACATTTTCAACTCGGGAACTTCTTTTGTCCGAAATTCCGGGGTCTCCCTTTTTAACATTTACACATGAGGTTTCCTACTTAAGCCCCAATTTAAATGAAATCTCGCTATAGGAATAGTTTACTCCTCTAAGCAGTATAGTCCACTTATAACATACATCTTTACTCTCCGACGGCATTTCTTACATTTTGGCATAATAAAATTTAGTGCACACAATCGATTCCCAATAAAATTACATTTATAAATACACAGGAATAAATGGTGGTTTTACATAACACTCTACAACTATGCGCACACGTGTAGCTTATAACTTCCCACGTTCCTATCTACTGCCAAAATCATAGAAAGAATAAGCACACTGTTACATTTACGACGTTCTTCAAAAATGATAATGGATGGCACTATCGTTTAGAACTAAAAAGTTAATGGATGGCACTATCGTTTAGAACTAAAAAGTTAATGTCCCCGAAGAAATTAACTACGGGCGAAATTCTCAAAAACCCACTAATAAATAAACGATAATAAAATCCTACATACCTATTATCGCTGTTGTTCCCCGCAATGGAGACGATAATACGAAGTCTGACGGCTTACAATATTTCTTACGATAGAGAACTGGGCCGCCGTTTAACTGGCTATTTATACACGCAGGGAACCACTCCTACGCATCATCGCGAAACCCGCGTGTCTAAAAATTGCGTCACGTTACCTGACGGCCGCGTGCTTCCGGACTCGTCATACCGCGTGCCGGAAATGGCGATTATTTCGTAAACAACGAAATCGCGGAAAATCAGAAGAAAGTAAAACTGGTCGAATGTAAAATAAACCTACCATCATAAAACGACCCCATTTAATTTACCTCCTCAAAAATACCAAACACGATATATATTCAAATGAGAAGAAAAAAATGATGAAAATTCAAAATAAAAGAACAGGATCGGGCCGGTTGAAGGACAGAATTACAGTGCGGCATCACACTGAGTTAGGGAAAGGGGAAGGCAGCAAGGAAGGGAACTGGTTACTTCACCTCATAAAACTGGACCTAGTTTGGTGAAGTCTGTAACACTTCATTCCTCTATACCAGTATATGCTATGAGACTACATTTACCTTTAACTTTCTTATAACATGTTCATTTATTCATCTATCAACATGACTTTTGGCACAGAAACTTTCCATGTCTTAAAACTTTTACTAAGAGCAGAGTTTTGATGTCTTATTAAAATTTTGATTACTTGCAAATAATGTGGAACAATTTTGCACGTCATGGTGAATCAGAAAGTGTGGCACTCTGCCATTATACCTTCAGTTTCTTTGGTGGCTGAAAATGAGCATTTTTGTCTGCAGTCAGGTCATCCTTTGAATGGTCAGGGGCATACAACTTATAGTTAAGCATGTTGATGGCTCTTGCCAAAGTAAGATACACCTTAGTTTTGCCACAGCCAGATGGTCCTACCAGGATAACAGGGGTTCTAGTCTCCAGAGCTGATAGTAGCTGTAGAATCTACATACATTATATAGTATTAGTAATGCCGCAGAATAAATTTGCATCAAGTGACATTAGTAATTCAAGCTAATAACTTACTTAGTCATTGCTCTTCTATCCAGGGGTGTAGGGATTTGCCAGAGAGAGAGAGCGCCATACTATCCATATTATCAGCAAATTAATAATCCATAGTTTATCATCATCATTTCCCTTTGTGCCTTACTTAGTCGTTCCCCTTCTACCGTGAGGTGTAGAGGTTTGGAAGAGAGAGCGCCAGACTATCCTATCGGCTGTCTTCCTCCTGGCCTGGTTCCATTCTAGTCCTAGGTCCTTCAAAGATTGTCTAATGTTGTCCTCCCAGCGGACTCTGGGTCGTCCTTGGGGTCTGGATCCCAGGCTCTTTGTTTCCCATGCTTGTCGTGGTAGCCGATCTTCTCCCATTCTGCAGACATGGCCAAACCATTTTAGTTGGCACTGTTCTACTTGGGTCTGCAGGGGGTGGGATTTTAGGGCTTGACGTATCGTCTGGTTGCGGACCATGTCTCTTCTTGTTACTTCAACCACCTTCCTTAGATACCTCATTTCTGAGGTTTGGATCTGGCTTTTGTGGGTTGTAGTCATTGCCCATGACTCGCATCCATATGTCAAGACTGGGACATAGGTGGAGCGGTATACAGCCATCTTCGTTTTCTTACCAACCTCTCTCTTGCTGAGGAATCCTCGATTTATGGCCTGAAAAAGTCTCCCAGCTGCTGCTTTTCGAGTGGCCAACTCTTCTTTGATGTCTCCCTTTTGGTCTATAATATTTAAAGTGGTCGACCTGCTCCAGTACCTGTTCTCCCAGCTTAATCTGATGTCTTCTTTCTTCTCGTGATATCATCATGGATTTTGTTTTAGAGCTGCTTATGACCATCCCTCTCTTCTCCAGCTCTTCCTTCCAGACTTGCAGGTTGGATTGAAGATGTGCCTCTGATTTAGTAATCAGGGCAACATCATCAGCAAATGCCAGCTCTGAAATACATACCTGTCTCATCTTCCAGTACCCCACTGAATACTTTCTTGTTCTCTCCTTACATGCCTTGATAACATCGTCCATGAGGAGTATGAATCCCTTTGTGCCACTTATGGTAAATGGAGCTACCACTGTCACTGGTTCCTTTTCAGGAAGGCTGCACAAAATCATCCATGTGCTTCAACAGCAGTGGTTTCTGTAGCAATTTGTTTGACATCATGCAGCTGCCAGAACCATGCCTTATGTTAGCCACCTCTTACAACATGCCCAAGGCAGCAGTCACGGCTGTTTGTGCCCTATACCAGAGCGCTCTTTTAGTTTCGGTGACCGGAATTCTGACACCGGGTATAAAATTTTTGTGTTCACCGTAAAAGACTATTTAAGTTTTTGGCGGGGAAAATCAGCTGTTGGTGTGTGTAAAATCTGTAAAATATAAATCATTACACACTCGTTCTGGATAAACACAGCGCTAAATTTCGTTTGTGTACTATAACTTTGTTCTCTGTTCTATTTTTGATTGCATTTTTATTTGTTTGAAATTAGTTTTGACGGAGTTAAAGACTTTTGAAAACAGCGTCATCATTTGAGGAAATTCATAAAATAAGTAATCTTTTTATTAATTTAATATCTAAAAATCGGCCCATTCGTTTGAGTTTATAATTATAAAGACTTCTCGAAGGGAAGCTAAAGATTATTTCCACATACTTTTTTTTTTGGTTTCATATCTTGAGAATGTGTGGTAGTCAATTTTGTGAGTTTGGCATTACAAGAACAAGCATATTGTCACCAGATTTTATAGCATTTAAATTACTGTAAACGCATTCCTGATACTCACAAATCTTAAATAAGGTTGCACAAAAATAACTTTTTGTAAAGCACCATCTGTTTTTGCATTTTCCATACATGCCACACTTAAAAGTTTACCCATAATCTGTACGGGGTGTTTGCGTTTTCAGATGTGTACGGGCCGTACATGGGTCTGTACGGGTTTTTTCGCCTAATTATTAAATATACATATAAATCTTGTGCCACTACACAATTTGCGTCATGAGATTCGGCGAGATTTTAAGCCAAGTGGATAAAAAAAAAAAATAACCAATGAAAATCAAGCTGCCTATTTTTCAATTGCCGCGGGATGTGCGTGGCGTGTTCATTCACAATTTTTCGCTAAAGCTAGCGCGAGGTTACTGATTATTTGAACGATTACGCAGCACTGAAATCTTTTTTGAGTCGAGCCTATTGTTTAGGATTAATTTCCAGTTTAGTATTGGTAAGTAATTCATTTTTAAAAAAATATTACAATAACATTGTTTAGATGAAGTTAGATTTAACTGTCAGATAACTTTGGCCTATGCTTTCTTTTCCCCTAAGGTTTAGCATAATTTATTATTTACGGCTGGTAAAAAAAAAAAGGCTGATACCACTACATATTATTTGATTTCACTAAAACTTGTAGAAAGTGCGTAAGAAATGTAAATTTGAAAAATAATACAATAGCCTACAAATTATGGGTAGCCTAATATCATAATGACGGTCGCCGAATGCTCCGCATGTATTTTCGTACCATTTAGAGTTATAATTAGGGTTACAGCTAGGGTTAACCCTAAATCTAAATGGTACGAAAATACACGCGGAGCATTCGGCGAACGTCATTCCGATATTACCAAATTATGAAACTGAAAAGAAAAAAAAAACCACAATAGCGTGGAAAATTTACATCTTAACTCGATCAGAGAAAAGTTTATTTGGAGTTAGCCTACTTCTCTTCTTAGTTTTAATTTCGTTTCTTTAAAAAACAATGTTATTTTGCCTTTGGTGGTCATCATTACGGTCATTCAATGATTTATAATTATTAAATAATTAATTAGCCTACTATCAATGTTTGATTGACACTAAAATTTGTATGGGAAGGTCTATTTAAAACTACCAGTTGGGCTTTAACGGCTATTCCAATTTTTGAAGTTCGGTAGAAAATATACAGGCTAATATTATGCCAGCGCTAGTTTATATTTTCATTACCAGCTTTAGCAAAAAATTTATTAGATTTTAAATTTAAGATTCCTAACCCATAATGCTTATTACTGGTCTCTTTAGGCCTGTACTTTTATAAGGCACTATAGAAAACACAGCAACTGTTCTTCATTTCAACCATAAATTGTATTAATTTTTTTCCAAGATTCTATTTCATTATATAATATTAAAATTACAAATAATTATATTTTTCAAATTGATTATTAATATTTGTATTTACTATGCAAAATAAATTCTAACTCTTGTTGTTTAGGTTTTAAAGCAAGTGAAGACATGCTTAAAAAGGCAAAGGCCGCATGTCACTATGATGGTGCAGAACCATCTAATTGAATATACTTTTACATGAATAAACTCTTTTGTTACGTTTTTCAGTCTTTGTACAGGTTTTGCGGGTCTTTGTACAGGTTTTTTTAATTTTTTGTACAGGTTTTTCATCTCTGAGGTGTGGCATGTATGATTTTCATTCATTTATAATGATATTTAGCTACGTATATAAGCGTCAGAAAACATGTAAATCTATAGATAGATTACTTCCACATACTTTGTTCTATCTTTCAAGTCTTGTTAATCTTGTATTTATAATATGAATTTTTTTTTAAATTGTGTGTGAGATAAGGACTGTTCCATTAGTGTTCTTTGGTAGACAATCCTGTGCACACGACGGCTGCCAAAGAATTCTAAGTAACTGTTTGTATATCTTCTTTCACTCACAGATAAAGCATTCTACATCCTGGTGTTAGACTTGATAGTCCCAAATATTCCTCTATCTTTATACATACACAAGTAAACTATACTACATAACAACGAAATGGAACATACTGTTTTGCATCATATGAATTGTGCCAGTGCACTGTGCAGAGCCTGTGGCAAGAGAGCATTAACTTCCAAAACAACACGATCAATTCAGAAAGCACTGAACTGTTCTAATTACGTTAATGATCTGTTCTTTGTGTTTGGAATTAACGTATCAGATGATAAACCCACACAGCATTCGACTATATTTTGTAAGAAGTGTTACTTACGAATACAAAACTCAAAAAGGAGGCATAATGAGAAGTGTCTTGAAACAGCCAAGTTACTATCGGAAAACAGCACTGACTAACAAAAAAAAATTTTTTTTTTCTTTCTCTAACATTTCTATGTTTTTCTGGTCAATTTTAATGCGCTGTTTTTAAATCTGCAAACCGTTTTTCTCTATCAGGTCGGGATCTCTAGAAATACGCAATTGAAGTTTTTTAACAACGCATACAGTATTACAACATCATTTGTACAAGAAGTATAACAGTTATGTAGGCTTGAATTTCTTTGCAGTCGACTTTCGTCGGTGAATGGCATGTGGTACATCGCGATGAAGCATCCAACAATAATCGGCAAGCATGGACACACTCCACCGTCCTTGATAACGTGACTCCATTACGGCGATATCTTGATGGAATCGTTCTCCATGTTCATCGCTGACTTCGCCAAGGTTGTCAGGGAAAAAGTCAAGATGCGAATCGAGCAAATGGATTTTGAGGGACATGTTACAGCCCATAATTCTGTATGCATCTATGCACTGCTTAACAATATGCACATAGTCGACAGACTTGTGATTTCCCAGAAAGTTATCGACGATCGATTTGAATGCCATCCATGCGCGAAGTTCACTACCATGTAACAAGTTCTCGAATTGTTTGTCTGCAATAACTTTCCTAATCTGAGGTCCTACAAAGATACCTTCCTTTATCTTTGCATCGCTAATTTGCGGAAACTTTTCTCGAAGATAAGTGAAAGCTTTGCTCGTTTTATCTAACGCTTTTACGAAATTCTTCATGAGCCCCAACTTTATATGTAACGGTGGTAAAATGATGCTGTCTTTGTTAACTAATGGCTCGTGTATTACATTTTTATGCCCGAGCTGCATACGATCCCTGATAGGCCACACCTTTCTTGCATAATGTTCCTGTCTGTTGCGGCTGTCCCATTCACATAGGAAGCAACAAAATTTAGTATACCCAGTCTGCATGCCCGTGAGAATTGCAATGACCTTTAGGTCTCCACAAATCCGCCATTGGTAGTCATTGTACTTTATTTTTGCCAAAAGTATAGCCATATTGTCATAAGTTTCTTTCATATGAACAGAGTAGGCGACTGGAATTGATGAAAATAAATTTCCATTATGCAATAACACGGCTTTTAGACTAGTCTTGGAAGAGTCGATGAAAAGTCGCCATTCGTTGACTATGTGCTCATGACCGAGGTGCACCATTAGACCTTTTACATCTTTGCAATAGCAAATGTCATCATCCATCTCAAAGTATTGAACAAGTTCTCTGTGTCTATGACGAAATTTAGATATCGGAGTATTGGGCGCTAAAAGATTCCATTCTTTGAGTCGCGAACCGAGTAATTCCGCTTGTCCTTTGGTAAGAGCGAGATCACGTATTAGATCTGAAAGTTCTGAATGGTTAATTAAGTGAACACCATCATTCACCGGTATATAATCCGAGTCAGAATTAGTTTCTAAAGCAGGTAAACTATCACTTTCTGATGGTTCATTCACGTCCAACGGATATTGTTCTGGTGGAACTGGGATCGGACACGTGATTGGATCATGAGGCACTGGTTTCGAAACCGATTCAATATTTGGATAAACCACAGACTTTCTAGTTTTAAAAGTGAAACCATAGATATTTGTCAAGCAGAAGTAACAATCAGTAGCGTGATTTGTCGGTTCACGCCATATTACTGGCACTCCAAAAGGCATCGACTTATGCTTCGGCGATTTTCGTAACCAACCTGCCAATGTATTTGCACAAGTCGAACAAACTGCATTTGGCTTCCAAGATTTATTTGCATCATCAACTTTCGAATCGAAATAAAGTTCATATGCTTTCTTTAGCAATGGTGTAAAGTTTTTCTAGTGAACACGATCGGTAAAATATCCGCACACGTAACAGAACAGATCAGCCGAATTTCTACAACTTCTAGAAGCCATATTTCACTCAGAATTATTTCAAAATACAGTAACTATTTGAAATATAACGTAACATATGTCATGCATCTTTTAGCAGTATAAAAAGTAGAATTATTTTGCATTTTATTAATTTTTAAAAAGTTATATAGTAAAAATGAAACGGAGCAAATAACGGTTTCCCAAAAATATATTTATTCACAAATATCTTAAGAACCCGACGTGATAGAGATAAACGGATTTCAAATTTGAAATCAGCGCAAGAAACTGACTTAAGAACACTTATTCTTATATAAGAAAGAAAAATGTTGTTTGTCAGTGCAGTCAGCACATCTGGAAAGACTAAAACCATAATTTAACTATAAGTGAATGTCAACTGTGCAATTATGTTGCAAAGACATCTTTTGGTGTTTTAAAAACAAAAAGCTGCTCTATTCCCTGTGATGTTCTTTCTGACCCCTCCATGTCTAGTCAGTCATTTAGCTGTAGTCAGTCAGTTAGTTTGTAGTCAGTCAATTAGCTGTAGTCAGGATAGCTCTGTACAGTAGGAGGTTGATGTGCCTGCCCACATTAGTGATGATATTGTTCAACTGGAGGTTGATGTGCCAGCTCACATTAAAGGCGATACCATTATTCATTTGGAGGTGGATAACACTACTCACCCTAGCATGCCAGTTTTTGTTGCCACATCTACACCTACCAAGTCAGTTATACATACGACAAGTACATCCACCTCGCCTGTCTTCAAAAGCGACATCACAGTACAACAGTTACTTGCTAAGCCACCTTCACAAACACTAACACAAAAGGAAGAACCCCTATTCACATCCATTGTTAGAAAAAAACTAGAAACAGCAAAAAGTAATATCATAAAATGCAAAACCAGAGGACAGCCTATTGTACTACAAAAACTAATTAAACATAGAAGAGAAACATCAGTCACCAGAACGCCAACAAAACGTAAGCGATCTCAATTGCTCCACACTGTTAGAAAACATATTGCTGGAACATCAACTGATTCATTAGACCTGCAGCAGGCACATGAACTACAACGCTGTTCAGAAACGTCACGTCAGGAAATTTGCAGGAAAGCAGGCATTGAAAGTAGAGTTAGAATCTCCAAATAATTAGCAATAGCCATGAAGGAAACAGTAGGTCTTACGTGGGCACAGGAGAGAAAACAGAGAAGATTGAAAATTGAAAGACGCACCAGCGGTATTAAAAATATAACTTCACAATTAAAATTTATAATGGAAACTCATTTGTTACAAATTTCTCCATCTGTGAATGTACAGATTCATCCTATAAAAAAAAGGAAGTGTGAATGATAATTGAGCGAAATTTTGGGGCTAGAGCAAATTATGGCAGTTGTTGCTTGAGATTGACAGAATTAACAGTGTGTGGAAATCATTTAATAGATGTATTTATTAAATACACCTATTTATCTATTAAATTGAACATTTCGTTTTACTCATGACCATACTCATTTTTACATGACCATCGTGATGTATGATTGAGATAATTGTTAGCTCTCATGTTTTTGGGGAAAATTGGGTGTGTTATTTTAAGGTAATAAATGTGGACTTGCAATTTAATGTTTCAATAATTAATGTTTGACGCATGAAACCAAAACAAAACTTTGATATCCATTTTCTGCAGGTTTTCTACTTTTGATTTCTGTAATTTGTTATGCATGTTGATTGTGACCGATTTAGTGA
The DNA here is from genome assembly GCA_024509875.1 of Oreohelix idahoensis. Lineage (NCBI taxonomy): Eukaryota > Metazoa > Mollusca > Gastropoda > Stylommatophora > Oreohelicidae > Oreohelix > Oreohelix idahoensis. Next base: position 249,245 of record JAMPIV010015345.1, read on the forward strand.
AAATTGCATTATAAACAAACCATAACAAATTTATAAAAAACGTAAATTTTACACTATTTCAGACTATTATATCTTCTGTTCTAATTGTGATAAAATGTTTGTTCTTGTTCTAAAATTTACTCTAACATTTCTAGTCTAGCTTTACGCAAAATTAAAGCCGGTATTTATAATAATAAAGTAGCCTAAAAGCATTAATTAAGCCCTATCAAAAGTAAACATCGCCACATGTTTTTCCCATAAGGAAGTTGACCACGTGACCTCTGTCAAGTGGGCTATAAATAGCGCGGTCGGGTTAAAAGGGGAAATAACTAAAAGATCGCTGGCAAACAGCCGTGCAGTAGTCCTATTCTTCTTCTGTCTACCCAGAGTCCCTCAGGAACTACAAATCCACAGATTATGGTGCTATAAATAAGAGAAATCTCTTCTCTTACTCTCACATCAATTCACTAATTTTTTAGGTTTGTTTTTACAGCCACTGCCACTAAGCCCAACTTGGGACAAGGTGGGTGACCTGAGTAAGCATTAGCCATCTTGTATGTTTCAACTGCTCCCTCAAATCATATCTATTTTTAGTGTTTCTGTCAGGGTTCTTTTTCAATCTTTTTTTTCCCTTTCAAGTGGCAAACTGGCACAAGCTTCAGGTCCTTACTTCTAATCATCAATTTTGCTGTTGACAGTTTTCAAATTTATGTTGTTAAACATTTGACACTCCCTGTTCCACACCACATAGTTTCCAGGGGCCTCTGGGGAGATAATCAAGAATTGGGCTACCGCTCCCTCAGGCATGTCATAAGGTTTTGCACTGGGCTGGCAACCTCATCTTGTATAAAAGACTGCTACATAAACCAGTATGAATGTTCTGGTGCAGGCTTCTTGCAAGGGGGCCAGCTGCAGTTGTTGCTCCATGCTCCACGAGGAACAATGAGGGAAAAGAAGAAAGAATAACAATTCTCTGTTTCCATAAATGTTGCCTGTTTTCATAATGTGCTCTTCTAATAACATGCCAAATAAAAACACAACCTTTCTTTTGTGTGTAATGAGCCTTATTTGCATACTATCGTCTTTCAGGATAATCTCATGATTCTTGTGTGTTTGTTCAGCTGTTTTGATTCCTATCAAACAGACATTCACTGTAAACTTTCTAGCAATGTTACATTTATATAATAATGATAACACATATAATAATTTGGAATTATCTAAGTCAATCCTCATTTCTATGTCATCTTTGTTTCTTCTTTTACTCATTAAGATGCATGAGGCCACCAGGTCCCCTTGTAGGAAGCTTGAGCCACAGCCCTTTATGTGGCTTCTGTTGCAATTTGTTTGACATGACAGGTTGATAGCACTTTCACGACATCACAATTGTTGTCTCTTATGACATGCATAAAGGAGCAATGGTCCAATTCTTTCTTTGTATCCTCAGAAACCCCCTTGGAACTGCAGGGGGTTGACTCTATGTAGCTGCCTTGTAATACATGATCAAATGATGCTTAAACGTACCAAGTAGTCTCAAACATTTTCCTGCTATGATGTGAACATGATTTCTATAACAAGTAATCAATGGCTAACTTTACACAGATAATTAATATGATTTAAAATTATATGGCTACATTTATCTTTAGAATGCTGCAAAAATGTCACTTCATTTATAAAATCTATTCACAACATGTCACATGAGTTATAATTTGAAGTAGTCGTAGAGGGGGCCTTAAAAAAGCCAAACAAAGTGTGTCAATTAAAAATGTAATTTACCTTGTTCAACATCACATCATTTCTTTCAAGATGATCTTCTTTGAAGACCTCTGTAATGGCCATAGTCAAGTGTTGGTTCACAGAAGAGTATTCACTTCTGGCCTGTTGGCTTGCAGTAAGAGAAAAAACTTCACACAATGTGCGAAGAAACTTTGTACTTTCTTTTAAGTCTTCATAGTAGGGTGTGAGAATTTCCTTCAGAGCAAATACCAGACTGTGCTCTTCTGCTAATTTTTGGGCTTCCTCTGCAGTGCAGGATTTCCATTGTGCATCATCTAATAAACATGAAAAATAGGAAAATTGTCTATGACCAGGTCATTTACAAGAACTAGTTTTAATATGATGCTTAGAAGTTTGTCTATGCTAAGACAACACACTCCTGATCAGAACAGGTTTTAAAAGAAAAACAACAACATAGCAAAAAAGCTCCTCAATCTCAAGAAGCTGTATTTCCCAACCTTATTTTAAAAAATAATTTTTAGCAGTTCTAGGTCTTCTCCTTATGGCAGTGTACCGGCTACACCAGAGTACTACTGACACTTCCCAACAGTTTAATCCCAAGGTAACCTACCTCAACTGTATTGGGAAATCTCAACCCGTTAAAGCTTAGAAGTGACTGAACTTTGAAGACTTATTAGTATTTAACTACTATTACAAATTGTGAAAGAAAATATAACATGTTGTTGGCATTCAGCAAAATTTTAGTGAGAGCACAAGAGTAAGCATATGCTGGAGTCTCTATGTCACATGAAATCATGTAAAATCTTAAAATAACTAGTAAATACCAGTATTTCAAATAACAAATAAAATGAAAATATGTGACCTTGCAATTGAAGCTACAGGACTCAAGTAAAGTGCCCTTAATTCTTAGCCCATTTAAATCAAATCTTAAAACGGTCAACAAATTTATGTCAAAAGTTCTTCGACATGAACATTTATCAGAATTGGTGTGGCAGTTCTTGAGTAGTTTCTTGCAACAGATAATGAAATCTGTAGCACTTTTAGCAACTGAACTTGCAAACACGTTAAAAAGTGTGAAAACTGAGTTTTTAAGAGGCATTAAGGTCTATCCCCAGCTGTGCTATTTCTGTGGGTCTCTGAAGAGATAAAGTAAGAACAGCATCCACTGCCCTTTCAGACACATCAAGAGAGACAACATATATGACAGTGTGTATAGGGATAGCAAGCTCATAATGTAAAAGAAACCACCACTATGACAGCAGATACAAAAAGTATCATTCTCCAGATGTAGTATATATGTAGTTTATAGATATATATATATATCACGAGCTTGACCAGTTATATGGAGATCAAGCTCTTGCACATGCAGCATGTTCCCCCTCTCCACGCAGCTGGTAGATCCAAAGGAACGGCAGTAGCCGATACAGTTTGGTACCAGCCACGTCGCAGGAGTTGCCAGAATAATGTCGAATCAACATTAGACTGCCTTAGGGACTCCGACTCCGGATTTATCCTCGGGGTTTACTCTTAAAGCCTTTTCCATAAATGGATATTCCCGCAAGGCAGAGGTGGTTTGAATTCAGAATTTTACCTTCTCTTAAATAAGCTACTAACCAAGGATCACAAGCCCTATCTGCCCAAAGCTGCTGGTTTTTAAGTGGAAACAGTTCCGCCGGGCTCAAATTGAGCCGCACATGAAGGCCGAGAGCTAGGCTTGGTTGTCAGAGGCTATTTCAGGCGCATGCCATAGAAGTATTTATCTGCAGTGAGCAGATATATGTATGTATGTATGAATGTATGTATGTATGTATGTATATATATATAGTGGGAGTAAATTATATCATCATCATTTTCCTTTTTGCTCTTTAAAGAGCATGGTGCAGCTGGTCTCCTTGCAGGAAGCCTGCCCTAAGCATTTACATGCTCCTGTAGCGGAGATTTCTGTAACAATTTGTTTTACATGATGAAGTTGCCATCCTCATGCACAACCTTACATTAGTCGCCTTGTATGACATCCCTGAGGGAGAAGTACTCTTATCTTTTTCTTTGGCTCATTAGAGACTTCTGGAAACTATACAGGCACTTAATTATATAATTATATATAAATAATTAAGCTTGGTTTTATATTAAACTACTCACTTTCAGTGCCAGAGTCACCTCCAGTAATCGTACACAGGAATTCTGAATCAGTCCTCTTACCAGCAGCCAGAATGCACACTCTTTTAACATCTCGTAGGTAATGCCTATTTTGTTGCTGCTTAGGCATCTAGAGGAGGACACATTCAAAACATGCACAGATTAACCTGGTCTTAACTGAATTAAAACGTTCACAGCAAAACAGAAGCAGAGGAGAGCCAAATACAACATGAGGTTGATATAAAGAAATGAAAATCACATGGAGTCTGCTTCTTCTCTTATTTTGCCATAGCCACATCTATATGCACAACGGGCTGATCACCCGTTGCCAGTCACTTCGATTACAGAAACAACAGCAAATGGGTTGATTTGCCGTTGCCCTAAAGACGCCACTAGGCGTGATGGGAAACAATGGCAAAGAAAACCTATCTGCTGTTGCCCTAAGACGCCACTAGGCGTAATGGCCACTGACTGCTTTGACGGTCTGTGGCTAAGGACAGAAGAAGAAGAAGAAGAAGACATCTATATGACTCAAGAAATTGTTTTTGTCTCATTTCTAATTTTATATTTTCCTTTAGCTTTCCTGTTTTCTATTGGCCTAATCTTTCTCAAGGCCCACTTTGTGTTCCAGTGTATTCTGTTTATAACCACCATTATCTATGTAATTTCATTTCATTGCTGGCGATCTCTTCCTCATCAGGCTATACCTTTCTTTCAGTTTAGTTGATATCATTTGCTGTAGTTATTTTCTTTGTGTTCATTTTTCTTTCTTATTTAATATTTTTATTTGTTTATTATATTTCCCCCACGTCTGCTGCATCTTTTTATATTTCCTGTCTTTTTTCCAGTGTTTACTGTGGCTGATGAAAGGTAGCCTAATCTTAAAACATCTTGCATTTCCTGTATATTGGTCATTTGTAAATTTGATTCCAATATCATCTTTTTCGTATATATCAGAAGTGGTTTCTCCAGTTATACTTACATCCCCTGATTCACATTCGTGGAATGTATTTTAGCCTGTATTCATGCTATAGTCAAGCGCCTTTTTTTCATGTCCATCAATACTGCTGATGTACTTTTCTGCACCTGGAAGGCATCTTCAATCTCCTGGGTGCTGTATGTTATGCAGTCTTCTGTTGCTTTATGTTGCTTAAAGCCTGCTTGTCATGATGTATCCACTGCTTGCTTTAAAGATACCACACAAGTCTTTCCATCAGTTTACATGTGCAGCTAAGTAAACTGAATAGTATGTAACAATCAGTTTCTGTTCTGTCTTTTCCAAGTTTCAACACTGGGATCATAACTGCTTCCTTCTGCACTTATAGCACTCAACCATCTTTTCTAACTAACGTTTGATATTTCTAGCAGACAATGTTTAAACATTTCATCTGTGACTCTGTTTTTTCCTAAACTTATGCACTGACTGAAAAATAACACAAACTTCACAAAGCTAATGTACAAGCAAGAAGGAGAACATATATGAAAAAAAGTCAAAGGAACGAATATCCAAGGAAGTAGAGGAACTCATGATGAACGATTCATGGTGCAGGAACTTGAAAATATGCAAGAGCATCTGTAATACAAGAAATTCCTAAGACTTTTAAAAGGAAATTAAATGCTTTGTCAATGGTTTCACAAAAAACAAACTAACAACTGGCTTTTGATGGAAATAAACATGCATATTTTATATTTAACATGCTCCCATTTTTTTCAGGCAGTATACACACCAAAAAAACATAAAAGCTACTGCACACATTTTAAAACTGGCTAACCGAGAATTATTGCTATAGACAATGAACCTTATTCTTGGTATAAAGGTCCCCTCTAAAAGAACACTTGCCTGCAAAATGATTCCTGTATGAAAAAAAAAACTTAAGTACATGAAATAACAAATGAGACAGCAACAGAAACCTGTGATTCCAGGTACTTGAAGAAAAAAGTAAGCTTCTTGGTCCATAATTTGTGCTGCTTGTAACCATAACTCTGCAAGGTCACTGAGATTATGCACTCAAGGTCAGGGACGATAAGGGCACAAGGTCGCATGAGAACCTATCATGAAGAAAATGTTACAGTGACTATGGTAATAATGAAAGTGCTAAGTTACTGATGAATTCGTATGATTTAACTTAAATTTTTAGTTTTGAATATCAAAGTCTGTACTTTATAGTTCTTATTTTTTAAAAACCTGTTATTTCTGTACTTTGATGTAATGATAAGTGTGAAAATAAAATGTACAATATAGTACAAAGATGACATCATACAAAATTTAAAATGTTCTAACTAATAACTTTTAATTTATTGGTCTTTAAAACTTGATTTATTAAAAGTGTTTCTCGAGTTACTGGACTTCGCTAATTTCCAGCATGGTGAACAAAAGTAAATATTATTTCAGCTAACTACCCCTATCTTCATAGATAACAAAGTACAGCTGAAAAAGGTGAGTACACAAATGGTCATATACTGTATGATTTAAAGAAGCACCACACATATTGGGCCTAAGCTGTCTCAGATTAACTTTACAAATTACCATGATCACCAAAACATAAAACCTGACCATTTGTAAGTGTGATCATCACCATCCTATCTCTCAGACATATTGGAAGTTATTACTTGCGTGCATGTCTGCTAATCTAAAATGATGCTCCCAGCTCAACACCAACATTAAGAGACAGAACTATATAACTCTAACTCATACTTCATATTGATTTGCTCAAAATTTTCTCACTCAAGCAATGAAACCAAATTTTCCGTACACTACAAAGATGTAAGAAAACTGCTTCAAGAAAGGCTGACAACAAAAAGCTATCCACAAGAGCTAAAGAAAGGACATATAATATATAATAATAAACTACCCAAAAAAGCTAACTTTCCTAAAAGCACTAAGGGGCGAGGCATAACATATCTGGTAGCGGACGGAAAAATAATGACCACAGTGATGCTAAACAGTAAAAGAAGCTTTAGATGGAAAACTCAGGGAACAAGGTGCAATTTCAGACAGAAAGATCCTGTATGATCTGACAGAATCAGGCAGCAATGATTGTAACAGCGAATTAAATGCCAAGTAAGGAAAAACCTTGTCACAATGAAGGTTACATCACTCTTGTGGAAATTTTTCCAAAGGTCATGAACAGGTTCAGAAAATAGTCAAAGAAAATAATCTCACTGCTGGCTAATGTTTGTCCACATATGATTCATACAACAAGGGGGAAGCTCAGCTTGATTGTCTCAGAGATCTTGGCACACTCTTCTTGCAGTCCTGATATAAACTAAAATATTAATAATTTATTTTTACCAATGAAGTTGCATTTAGGACAACAGCAACTTCACAGCCATGATAAACTCAAACATGCTTTCTAAAACTGGCTGCACAGTCAGACCAAATCTTTTCATAGTGGTGGTCACCAGAATTTGCAACAGTTATGACAAATATGTGTTAGTGCTCAGGAAGATTACCTTGAGAAGAAGACATTGTAAGATGAAAGTGTACATTTTAAAAAAGGGAAAATAATACTTAGAAATACATACCCTAATGTTGTATGGGATATCTGCAGAACCTGCATTATGTGCACTTAATGTCATGAAACATCCATAGTTAGAGCTGGCTTGAATAAGTTTACCATTTAACAAGACATTTCCCAGCATCCTGTGCACATACAAGGGTTCAGCATTCAGCTTAGAGTAGTCTGGTGGTGCGCGCCTCTTGTTTGCCTTCACATGCTCTGTTAAAAATTAAGATGATACCTTATCGAACTACACCAATAAATCTTAATTTGTTTTGTTTTTTCAAATGCACTGTTTTCTCCTTCTCAAGTGTTTTCTCCTTCTTAAGTGTTTTCTTCGGTGAGAAAAAAATGTGCCATTTCACAAAGTACAAATAGTTACCGGCGTTTTTAAAAAAAAATCATAAAATTTAAAAAATCTGCAGATTTTAAAACAATTAATTGTATTATTTTATTGTTCTAAATGTTAGCAATACAAATTTAAACAAAAAACAAACTCTTTTTTGTGCTTGGTTGAAGTTGTCTGGGCCTGATGGGACTTCTTCCTGTGGATCTATTTTATAGGAGCACCATCAATTCTCATGTACGTAGATGTAGCAACATTAAGAAAACATCACATGCTCATCTATTTTACACAAGAACACACAAGCAGATGCCTGATATCATGCTCCAGCACAATAATGCTAGTCCTCAAATTTGTCCTTAAACCACACAGGCTTTCCATCACTTTAGATGGACTGTATTGCTGCATTCACCCTTAAAGTCCTCTTCTTGCGCCATCAGATTACCATCTTGTTGGCAAAATGAAAAGAGAGGGCCTTGATGACTCTTCAAAGACGATGAATATCTTGTTGTGGTGGTGAAACTACTGGCTCAGGATTGCAAGTCATGAGTTTTACATCACAGCTATACAAGCATTTGTTAACAGGTGACTACAAGCAGTTGAAAGTTTAAGGTAAAATGTAACAAAATAGGATTTTATTCCTCAAAGATGGATGTACATATAAATTGTATCAAATGCAGTGATAAATATAAGCAGAAAAATATTGCAACTGCAGTGCAACATACAATAGTGGATTGCAGATTTAGAAAGTTATACAGTGGATTTAGAAGGGTAACACTGAGCATCAAGAAAATGCTGGTCTGTGAAACAATTAGAGCGCTGCAATGCCCAATTAGAACAGGAATAAGAAGAGGCTTCCTTGCACAAGGGGGCCTGTGGCAGTGGTGGCTCCATGATCCATATGGAGCAAAAGAGAAATGATGATGTTAAATGAAGGAATGTGAGACAACAGTTACCAATGAATAAAAAAAATGACAGTAGTTAATGATGAAAAGAAATGTAAATGTTACCATAGATTAAGGAAGGTGGTTTCATACAAGGTAGATAATCACAAAGTGAAGAGAAGCCAGTAACTTACCATAAAATAAGGGAGGTGGTTTATTGCTCTTGTACAGATCTGATTCCCTGATTTCAATCTCCCTCTCAATTGAATGCCGTCTCTGATCTCTTTCAGCAATCCAGGCATCTTCAAAGTAAGTCACCAGACCTTTCTCCTGATTCATAACAATTTAACAAATGTGAGGTACCATTATAAAATCGGGCATGTATCAACCTGCCTGCTAATGTCAAAATTGCGCACGCATGCGTGCACACAAAAGGAAAAAAAGAAGCAGAAGAAGAAGATACTGAACTGAGTTTAAAATAGGTGATAACATTGACTTACTCAAGATGTTAAACCAATGTGAAGGTCATTCAAATTCATTCATGCATTACACTTCAGCTCCTTGTGGAGTATAGGCCTTCAACAAATTCCTGTCCTGTGTCGTCCATTCAAGGTCTTTCCATGTCTTCTTTATCCCTCTTCAGTTCCCTTCTCTATAAGTTTTAAGATCTTTCTCTCTTTATTCCTCTTACCCTGGAGATTCTAGAACATTGACTACCTTGTAATGCTATCAGCTGGTTTTCTTAATGTGTGTCCTACCCAATGCCAGAGCTTTTTCTTCACTCACTGTTCCATTAATAACTGTCTGGATCTTTCCAAAAGTTCCCCACTGGTGATTTTATCATACCATTTCAATCCTTCTGCACATGCACCCCTTTATGGAAGTCTGTAACTTCTTGGCTGTTGATTTTGTTGTTCTTCATCATTCAAATACTGAAAAATAAACCCAGTTTTACAAAACAATAAACACAGTTTTATAAAACAATAAACCCAGTTTTCTCAAGATTTGACATTCCAGACATTCTCTTGAAACTTCATAGCTGTGGTGGCTCCATGCTCCGTAATGAGTGAAAAAGGAAAATGATAGTGATAACCATAAATGTCCTTGAATGGAACACATAAGGGAAGAGGAGTGGGGAGGGAAAAAAAAATAACATGGAGAAGAATAGTGGAAGAATAAGCCAAAGAAACAAGGATCTTATGATCACAGCTGAAGAAGATGGCCCAATATAAAAATAGATGTCAAGAAAGGTACTGTGAGATGAGTATCTAAATTACACAAGGTACAAAATACAAACATAAGTCTGATTTTGGCGTGATGTTTCACAAACCCGGGAAAACAGTCTTAACACAAATATCTGTGCAGTCTAATCTTAACATAAATAACTATCTTCCCCCTGCCCCTCTAAATTGTTAGAAATGACCATATTGGGTATTCCTAAAAAAATATTTTCTTAAACCATCATCATTCATCCTTGTTTTCCCATAAAAAAACAGCTGTAACTGGTATTCTCAGATACCCATACAATATAATTAGAAATTTCATTTATTACAAGCCTTTGCTTCCATGTAAATCCATGACTGCTGAAGAATGCTCCCTACATTTTTAACAAAAATTATACAGGGCATAGATGACAATGACCTATGTAGTAGCTTAACACTGAATTAAGTCTGACTGTTGATGCGATGCTGAAGATGACAGTGTAGGACAAGAATGTGTGCTCAACTTTTAAAAACACTCAAATGCTTTTATTTATGACTGATGCACTTCCTGCAACATGCTATGGTATTTTGTAAAATTTCTGCAGTTGTTTCCCCTGTACTCACCAGTTTGTACTGCATTTATTTCCTACAAGAATTAACACTTTTCCACTACAAACTTATACTACGAGATATAACGCAATCCTTCACAAGCAATTATTGTCTGCGCAGAGTAATTAACTTTCATCATTCAAGTTTGTTCAGATATACAAATAACTGCAGCAGAAAACAGATGCCATAATCTATGATAATATTTCTCCACATAAGCTGCATATTTTGCAGCTGGCTTTGGTAATCATGATCTGTCAGAATGTTTGGTCACTTTTCTCAGGGTGGTGTTGATAGGTATGTTCTAATAGAATAGCATCATAGCAGGGAGACGCTGGAGTTCAGTTGGCCATATCCTCAGAAAAGATCCTGACGCCATCACCAGAACTGCCATGCTATGGACTCCAGAAGAAAAGCGAAAGTGGGGCAGACCAAAAGCTACCTGGCGGAGAAATGTGGAGGCAGAGATGCAAAGTATGAACCAGAGCTGGGGCACCACATGAAAGATGGCTGCCAACTGAGCAAGGTGGAGACAGTTTGTTGGTGCCCTGTAAGAGGCTACTAGGTGTGATGGTCACTGATTGCTTTTTCAGTGATTGGCCAAGGACCAATGAAGGAGAATAGCAGACATTTTCTCACTATGATTACAGTAAAGGTAAAGGATCCCGCTACACGCCCATTGAGGCATATTGGGAATACGGTGTTAGGCCCATATTTTCTTGACCATCGGCACACTTGGGGTGATGTGGTCAGCATCACGCTGGCCGCCTTAACCTTCCCAGAGTTGCTCTGGTACCCAGTTGGGGCTGGGTCGACCCAGGAGCCGTTTGCGGCCTAAAAATATCCCACCTCATCTGGGGATTGAACCATAGACCACTGAGCTAGGAAGCCAGTGCACTAACCACTATGATACCGTGGCTCCTGGTATTGAGGATTATACATTTTTTTCAAACAATCACTCAGCTTCCAATCTTGATTTTTTTCTTTATACAGTAACTAACTACATTTAGTGTTTTTTTATATTCAAATCAAAAAGAAGCAAATATGTATTATGATCACTAATTATACAGTAACTGCATCAAAGTGTTTTGCTTGAGAAGAAAAAAAGCAAACAATAAAAATTATAATGACAATTATTTCTGTAAACTTCAAGTTGTCTGTCACTGTGTTTTAACATGGTCAGCAAGTTGCAGTAAAATCTCTCATCAGGTTACTCTGTTTAAACCTTCTCTTACTCACATTAAATCCATGAGGAACTGTTCTCTGCCTCTCCATAAGAGGTGAAGACTGGACTTCTACTTTAGGTAGGGGATGTAAAGTGGTTAGCGAATTACGGCGAATCACTTTGTCTCCCACTCCCGATTTCTTGGAGGAAAAAAAAAAGGGACCAAATATTTAATATAAAATTCAAAGCTTCTGTTCTGAAAGTTATTACTTCCACTGTTTTCTAAAGTACCACCAAATGTCTGTAAAATAAAACATAGATTATAAACAGTTTATAACATTGAAGACAAATGTGACTATGCATGAACTCTTCTTCTCTTTGTTTCTTCCTTCTTGTGCCTTAAAGAGCATGGGTACACCATTGCAGTTAGCCCCCATACTGAAAGCCTGCATCAAAGCCCTTTGTGTGCTCTTCCAGTAGTAGTGTCTGTAGTAATGTCTTCCAGTAGTAGTGTCTGTAGTAATGTCTTCCAGTAGTAGTGTCTGTAGTAATGTCTTCCAGTAGTAGTGTCTGTAGTAATGTCTTACACAATGAGGTTGCCAGCCCCATATAAAACCTCATCTTAGTTGCCTTTTTGCAACATGCACAAGAGAGAAGTTGCCATGTTCTTTCTTTGTTTCCTTCAAGACCTCTCCTACATTGAAATCACAATGGGTATACATGAGCACATCAAAAGAATGTCACTCAACTTGAAAAACAGCTACCATTTAAGAAAACAAATTCCCTATTCATATTTAGAAAGATTCTTGAAACATTTGTTCATTACAAATTTATAAATCATAATAAATATAAGGGAAATAATCACTGTTATAAGATTCATTTAAAAACTACTCAAATAATTTTGCAACGAAGCGTCAAATTGGTAGGTCACAGTGAAAAGTGATAAATGAAAAATTTAAGAATATGTTTTACATATAGGGACATTTTGGCTCAAAGCCTAGGTTGGAATTACTTTTGTGGCATATTTTAAAATATCAGTATTTGCAAAGAGACACTCCACTTGTACATGCACAGTCTAATAACATGATCCACACAGACACATACATCTAGGTTTACATATATAATACATATGAGACTATAAATTACTCACTCATAACATTGTAAAAACAAAGTAACATTTAAGTACTTGTAACTGCAATATCTTACTTACACAAATCCCCACGTTCCACCAACCCAAACAAAAAAATACAGGATGTATGGAGATATCTTCATATGAACTATGGTTGATGGTGCTAAATGACTGGGAAATGACAGCAGACCTACCTGGGTGTGCCACATACCAGGAAGTCATTTGAAAGTCTCAAAGGCGACCAGATATAAATACTAAACTCCCCATTATCACATGAGGTTATAATGACTCAGCAAACATAGCCATTTGAATTCGGATTAAATGAGCAGCCTAAATTCAAAATGGCCAAATGTAATGATCTGGTCATGAATCAGCAATATCAAGGAGTCACAACACTGTAATGGAACAACATAAGTCATAGCTTGTAGAAGTAGGTGAAGGATGCTTGGTGGCCACTTCAGTCTATAATCTATTCAAGCAATGGGGTTGGAAGGGATAGCCGAAAACAAGGACACTTAACTCTTTGACTCCGCAGTTATTTTCCACCCTGTGTCATGATTTTAATTCGTGATAGACTAAAAACAACGCACAGAGAGTTGTTTTGGCATGGGTGTCAAATCTGACCAATGCTTTGAGCATTGTTCTGGAGTCAAAGAGTTAAAAGACTTGGTAAAACTGAAGAAAATGCATGAAACTGTAGTACACACACTAAGAATGGAAAAAACAAACAATTGGAGTATACATCCTAAAACAACAAAATTCCACAGACATCAGTCAATTAAGGCCAGTTTCAATATTCAATGTGGAAGAAAAGATATTTTTCCCAGTGAAGGAAAAAAGACTCACCATGTACCTCCTTCAGAATGGGGTCACTGATATTATCACCCAGAAAGGAGGTATCCTGATTACTCAGGAGGTCTAGAGCATGCCACAGTGGTATGGAAGCAATCTTCTTCTTCTTCTTCCGTCCTTAGCCACCGACCGTCAAAGCAGTCAGTGGCCATTACGCCTAGTGGCGTCTTAGGGCAACAGCAGATAGGTTTTCTTTGCCATTGTTTCCCATCACGCCTATTGGCGTCTTTAGGGCAACGGCAAATCAATCCATCCGCTGTTGTTTCCGTAATCGAAGTGACTGGCAAACGGGTGATCAGCCCGTTGCCCATATGGAAGCAATGAAAAGAGCTAAATGTGAGAGAGCAAATCTCCATGTAGTCTGGCTGGCCCTAGCTAATGCTACAGATTGGTCTGTCAAATTTTCAACTAGAGAGCAAGTTGGAATCACAGCTGGATGCATCATTCCACCAATGCTGTTTGTGATGGCTATGCTGGGAAGAAAGTGGAAGGCGAGTGAAGCTGTAGGAACTGCTCCAATGATTCTTAAGTTAAACGAGGCAATCAGACACAACCAGACCAACAAACATGGATTTTCCAATAGTGACACCCACTGGTGGTCTGAAACATCAAATAAGAAATGCAGAGATATGGTAGTTCAGGAAATCCAAAAAGCAGAGGATGATAAAAGGATGCAAAAATCTCAATAAGGCTAATGAACTACACAGGAAGGAGCTCTGCACAGGGTCTTGATGTAGAATGGTATATGGCATAGGCCCTTCTAAGACTCCACTTCATTAACATATCAATGTATGATTTTCTACCATTGGCCACAAAACTTGTAAAATAGAGAACAAATCCAATAATTTTCAATCCCTATGCCAAGTAAAGCAAAATCTGGAACAGCCTGCAAGGTGCTGCAAGGAGATGGGTCACTGTCGCGTAGCGTTTGGAAGATAAGAATGTACTTAGAGGAAATAATAGATCTGATTGTGGAAGATCTGGCTCAAGGAATTCCTGCTGGGTTTTCCACCACTGAAGGGAGACAAAGAGGGTAAATTCTCCTAACTAGACAGGTCTGGAAAAGGTTGTAAGGAGATATTTGGTCTCTCGCTACCATAGTCCCCTTCTCAGATATCTATTATTATTATTATCCTCAATTACTGGGTTTATATTAGATTTTACGAGCCCCCCCCCCCCCCCCTCCATTATAAAGGAAGATAAACATCAGACAATATGTAACATCTAACAGAAGGAACAAAGCATGGGGTACCGTATATACACCCAATTGATTTATTGCAACTAAAATGAATAGATGGTGAATGATAGTATAGTCGATGGAATTAGTGTCTGCTGTATGTACTATGTGTCTCACAATTCAAGTGTGTTTCATCATGGATGACAAAACTATGCACTGATGTGGTGAGTTCCCTTTTTCGTGGAACTTAGCTTTTCAGCCCCTGGCTGATAGTGAAGTGAGGTTAGTTCTCCGGTCTCCTGACGTTGCCCCAGGTAGGTCTTGAATGGTTCGGATTTGCCTTCTCTGTGCTCGACTCTGTATTCTGCTCTGAGATTGGACTGTCGTGCAAGGCTCCACCATAGACTACTCAAAGATGGACGCTAACCCGCAATTTAGACACGTGGCTTCAGTGCTTTTTAATGCGTGAATTCGCCGATATCTGGGTTAGACCTAGCTGTCTCAAGGTTTCCTGGGCAAGTGAAAACTCGCTGGATTTGCCGCCTTTTAGCGGGTCATTTCCGCTTGGACACGTGATCCATAGCGGGCATCATGTGACCTTAGCGTCATATAAACGCTCCAATCAATAGCATTAAAAGTCACGTGGGGGTGTTCCGAAAGTGGCATAAACTGGTTTTATCAGTCTAAGCAGTCTTAAATTAAAACAGGTTCCTAGCTACCAAGGTCAGGGGTCAACAATGACGTCGTATCTAAAAATAGCATTAAACGCGAGGAGAAAATCACTGAACGCTAGGAGAATTTCCGCAAGTGACACTTCCCGGGACTTTGCGATCATGCATTGAGGATGGGAAAAAAATGATGTCACGTAAATAATAAAAAAAATGAAGAGAAGATTGGCCAAGTCGTCACAGTCACATACATGGTGACACAACAGTTTATTAAAATGAGCTTGCACCTACAACACACCTGACATAGTTCAATGCAAACAGCAATGACAAGCCTAATATCACAAATACATACTTCATAAGAGAAGTCAGCACATCCCAAAAAAAAATTTAAAAAAAATTGGCTTGCAAACTATTCTTAACTCTTTGACTCAGGAACAACACTCAGAGCGTTGGTCAGATTTAACACCCGTGCCAAAACAACGCGCTGAGCGTTGTTTTTAGTCTATCATAGCACAGGGTGGAAAAAAATTGCAGAGTCAAAGAGTTAATGATGGAAACAACTGGGGAATGGCAGTAGACCTACCAGGGGAAGGACATGAGGTCACTCGAAAGTCTCAAAGGTGACTAGGTATGGTGCCATTTGAATGCAGATTAGACAAGAAGTATAGATCAAGGGTTCATAGCAAAACCATAGCTATAGAAGTATGTGCAAGAGATCTGGTGGTCACTTCAGAATATGATCTACTCAAATTATTGGGCCTGCAGGAACAAGGACACTGAAAAAGCTTAAGTGAAAATGTGGTAAAGCATCTTGCTAGCTGTGGAACAATTGCACTAAGCTATGAAATTCAGAGCTGTCAATTAATTCACAATAAAACTGTTCTTTTATCAACCACCCCCAAAAGCCAAATAGGAAAACTGCAACCAAGGTGGAATGATTTCAAATTCTAGTACAGACGCAAAAAAAGGATGATATTTGGGAGTCAAATCCCAAGTGGGTGAGAACACCTACAATGTAAAGGAGGTAAAAGGGCCAAAACACTTGTCTGATGATCAGATTACCTCATACTTTAATACTAGGAATTGAGTTATCACTGGAAATAAAGTTATAATAGTTATGTAAATATTGTTCAAATTTACATTAAAAAACTATATATGTTTTTGCAAATTTAAAAATAAATTCAAATTTTAGAAATCACAGGCAAATTTTAAATGGATTCATTTACTGTATATATACTCAGTGTGTGAAAACTATATACTCAGTGTGTGAAAACAATATACTCAGTGTGTGAAAACAATATGTAAGGGATACAGTTTTGATAACAAAGGATGAAAGAAGAATTCAACAAAAGTAAAAATTATTAGCCAAAACCAAAAAGCTAATAAGGAAACAAGACTCATGAAGCAGTAAAATATCACAAGTAGAACCTATGAACATTAAGCTGAGAACAGAGATCTCCACAGAAACAAGATACAAAATTACTGAAATACAAGACAATGGAATTTAATCTAAGCCATTATGCCTGTTGTGTGATACAAATTGAATTTAAAAACACTACAAGAAAAAAACTAACTAGCTGCTACATAAATACTAACAGAACAATTACAAAAAACATTTGTTCTTTCATAAAATGGTAGCTGTTTTCTGCACTATCTGACCCTTCCAAGGTTAAATAAAAGGGGGGAGAGTGATATATGGCTAACCTTGATATTGAACTTTGCATGAACATCTCAGTTCACATACTCTACATTACATATATCACAAGCATTTCCAAAATTACTCCTAAAAGCAATCAATTGCTTCATTAGAAGTTCTTAATGATCCTTCAAATATCAGAAACAGTCAATACGTTTTGCCCCATAAGTGTTAGTCTCTGTTAAAAAAAAAGATTAAAAAAGTCCCAAATTTTGTAGTCACATACTTAACTTACAAGTCCTAAGTTTCCACACATTCCCCGTTATGATTTCAAAAACTTGATATCATCTTCATTCAACAGTCCATTTTCTTTTTCTGCAAAGAGACTTCTGAGTATCCTATTTGCTAAATTAGCACATTTGCATTTCCTTCATTAAATCTGAGTTGCAGATAACAAAAATAAACCAATGAAAGTGACATGCTGATCTTTCAAACTATTTCATCAGCATATGGCATTTTCTTGTTGTAGGGGTCAAATCCCTCAAATTGGCTATTATTCAAGTTTGTATTCCTTGTTATTTATGATCTCACATCCTTCATCGAGTATTCAGATGTGTTTCTGTACATAGTTATCTCCATAAATCATTGATTAAATCTATGCATTTAAAAATATATTTGTGGTTTACGAAACAATCATGCAAAAACCTACTGAATGATTCTTATATATCTTATATCTGAAGCCCAAATTATATTAACTCAAATGCAAGCTACATTATTTATCAGTTTTCTACATTTGCGATTTTACGACAACAAGGCATTGTAACATGTTTTTTGTTACATGTTGTTCAAAGAAACTTTACAGCCTGCAACAATAAAAACAGAGGTTTGTGTGGAAAGTTCTACAGAAAGATATTCAAGAACATTTAGAAGTAAATTAAAAAAAAACTAATATTCTATCTACAAGAAGCTTATACTATAGCTAAGTGACCAAACAAAACAAAAACAAATTCAAAATCTGATACTAAATTTAAAACATACCACAGTAACAGCCTGGAAACAAATTGGTATACGATAGATGAGTGCATTAATGGAGTTTGTTATTTTATTGTACTGAATAAAGCACATGCATGACAATGTTGGGTACATGTGTCTTTTATCACCCACAGATTATAATTGTTAAAATTTAGTAGCCACACGAAGCACCATACTTTTTCTTAAATTCGCGCGGCAAATCTAACACCGTGTCATTCAATCGCCGTGATAAGGCTGTGGAAGATGAATCTCTTGGAGTTGTCAGATTTTACATGCAACAAACAGAATTGTGTGCAGTTTTTGCAGAAACGAGGAATTATACACACCGTCTGACTGTGTGCTAACAATCATGTCATGTGTTTGTCTCTCACAGTTCGCCAAGATCGTTAGAGATGCCGCACATGTCAGCAGGACATTCCTGTTCGTTCTGGCACATGGTTAGAGAGCACACATCTGTCCTTCAGGCAGATTATTCTGTTCATTTACTGTTGGAGTAAAGAGATGACTGGCATTGCTTTCTGTAAATCAGAGCTAGGAATTGCCAATAAAGCTGTCATAAAATGGAACAGCAACCTCCGTGAGGTTTGTGCAAATTCACTAATTGCTAATCCCACTGCAATTGGCGGTCCCAGTACAATGGTTGAGATTGAAGAAAGTGTGTTCACACGCAGAAAAAATAACGTCGGTCGTGTATTTCCACAGCAGTGGGTATTCGGTGGCATTTCTCGTGAAACAAGTGAGTGTTTCATGGTTCCAGTGCCGGACCGCTCAGCGGCTACACTAATGCCCTTTATCATAGCCAACATTCGTCCTGGTACGACAGTTGTGTCTGATCAATGGCGCGCATATAGTACCATTCAGAATTTGCCAGGTTTAACTCACGAAACAGTGAATCATTCTGCAAATTTTGTCGACCCAAATACAGGAGCAAACACACAACGAATAGAGAGGTTGTGGAAAGCTGCCAAAGAACGCAACAAACGTCAAAACGGAACACAGAGACACATGTTAGATTCCTACATGTGTGACTTTTTGTGGCGACATCGGAATAAAGTTCGTCAGTCAGACCTGTTCGACAGTATTCTGCATGATATTACAGAATTTTGGCCTCCTCTTTAAATTGTGCTGCTACGAACGAACATGTGTATGTCCTGATATGTGCATAGCTTCAGCGATCCTTGGTGATCTGTTCCCCTCACTGTCCTTTTTAGGGCCCTGAAAACCCACAAAACTGCACCACGGTCCTTTTTAGGGCCCAGAAAACCCACAAAACTGCACCACGGTCCTGTTTAGGGCCCACAAAACCAACAAAACTGTCCACAAAACTGCACCACGGTCCTGTTTAGGGCCCACAAAACCAACAAAACTGTCCACAAAACTGCACCATGGTCCTGTTTAGGGCCCACAAAACCAACAAAATTGTCCACAAAACTGCACCACGGTCCTGTTTAGGGCCCACAAAACCAACAAAACTGTACCCTGACAAGAAATTGCTATGCACTGATCCTTTATTTGTTTTCGCCGCTGGATGGGGAGGGTTGTGTGGAGAGGGCTGGGTGGGGAGGGGGGTCCCCTCGCTACGCACTGATCCTTGTCAAATGTTGATACAATTATCCTGCCACCCCTACTTGCGAAATGCATAATAGACTAACCCCGCGCAGGCAAATGTAAGGAAAATGTACATACAATTATCCTGCCACCCCTACTTGCGAATTGCAAAATAGACTAACCCCGCACAGGCAAATGTAAGGAAACCGGTGTGGTCATTGAATTTCAGAATGGGTGATAAAAGACACAAGTACCCAATGTTGTTTTAGATTCTCCTTCACACAGCTGTATGACAAAACAATGTGAAATTACAATATTACATTTCCTGACAAAATTTAAGAAAATACACAAAAAACCACACACATGCTCTTTTGCATGCATGCACACATGCACATACAACACGCACACCGGAAACCTTTATCTAAGTCTGAATTCACAATCAGATGAGCATTAGAATAAAAGGAAAATAAATGCTATATTGTTTTTTACATTTTGAAACTAAAATGTAAACACAAGATCCAAAAGAGAGCTGACTTAGAATAAAAGTTATAGAAAAGCACAGAAAGTTGATAGAATCTGCTCAAAACTTTTTTCACAAACATTTCAGTGATTGTGGCAAAACTATGAGACAAGTAATGTCAACTTTTCTTTCAGCAGGAACAATTTTATAAACATATTATCAGCTAAACAGATTATAATCAAACAGTTCATAGATGAGATATCATTCCAGTTTTTCCTCCCTGGGATTTTTTGTACATATGGTTTATTCAAAGATTTAATATGAATGAGTGGAATCAAAGTTGAACATTTCCATGAAAAGAAAGGAAAGAAAGAAAAGCCAACAGCTTTTTCTTCTTTTTTTTCCTCTCTTTAGAAGAAATGGGAGGAGAGCGAATTGGTACCACCCGAACTTCATTTACCTCTGTTCATCCATCGTTTTGTTAGAATCTACTCTGTTCAACCCAATTTCAGTTTTAATTAGGGTATTTAGCTTAACTTTTTTTTTTCCAATACAACTGATGGTATTCTTTATTATTTTTTACATTATAATTTTTTTGTCTGGTTTATTTTTCCATGAGTATTTACAGTATATTTGGTTTACTGTTTGGAGTTTCTAGGTGTTAATGTTTTTGTAATTCTGTTTTATATTGTTTTTTTTTTAAATTTCCTGATTAGATTTTTTTTTTTACCAATCTTTTGTTTTTAATGTTGTATGAACTGTGCCTTTTGGCTGATGCGCTTCCTCCTGATATTGTTTATGATGTCTGAAGCATTGTTAGAGTTTATATTCTTCCATAAATCAATACTTTTTTGTTCCTGTGATTTTCCTTCCTAATTATTGTTGCTGGTATTAACTTAATAATACTATTATAATTTTACCTAGCTGGTTCATGGGTAGTCTTTGGATATCTCTCAGCCAGTGTATACTGGGTATAGTCCAACTAAGATATTAGCCAACAGCTAAATTTACCTTATCAAAATGTGAATGTCCTCTGATCTGGTACTGGTTTTCACTACTGATATCAAGAGCTCTCAGAGCTGTCCTCAAATAGTCAAGCTGCTGTCCTGTCACTGATAAGAGACCTGGGAACAACTGATGATCACTTAGCACAAGTACATATAGACCTCTTCTTACAAAACAGTTTCGCGCACAAAATTTAGCAAAAATTAATGTTCGATCAAGGTACAACTGTGTAAGTCAGACACAAATTTTATAACATGTCCTCCAAGACTGTCAGCATAGCCTTCACCAGCCCCTTTGAGGGAAAAACCATATGGCAGTGAGAGAAGCCTTAAAAGAACCCCAACTTTATGAGATAAATAGATGTGGGTTATTTGAGATTAGATGAAGAAGAAAACATGAATTTCTAATCAGTGACAAAAATTATGAGATTCAAAAGACTAGCATGGCTAGATAAATACTGAAAATGGAAGAAAGAAGGACAAAAATAAAGACATAAAAGGCATATACTAAACAACATCATGGCACACGGCTGAAGAGGTATTGAAGAAAATAAACTAACAGCATAGAAATGTCCTGAAAGCTGAGGATGATAAAACAGAGATAGAGACTACCAAGAAAACAGAAGAGTTAAAACAGAATGCATTTGCAGAAGAGCCACAGGGGCTTAAAAAGCTGAATAAAAGAAAGAATAAAAGTTGTAGCTAGCAAAAGCATATTCAACACAGCTAGATCTGAAGCATTCAACAATATTGCTACTGTAATATAAATGATATTCTGGTTTATGCTTTTAGTGTGTGAAGGTCTTTATACCTCATACAGAGACAAAATGATCATGCAAAGAAGATGTTGCTGAAATATGTATGTAGTAGCTGTGAATACAGAATGCTAATCCGGTTGGGTGAGGAAATAGCTAGACAGAGAACAATGAAATGCAGTGCAATAAATCACATTAAACATTTATACATCTTCTTTATCAGCAGTTTTAGCTTCTGAAGTTCTTGATTTGACTTGTCCCAAAACACTTGGTCACTGGGGAACCAAAGATGACAATCACGAGACCATGAGTGGTCACTTGTATCTAGGGATTGTTAGTCTGGTTTGTTCCATGACAACAGATGTGTACATGTTTTAATGATGTCAGTCCATTTATTTTTTTCATCTGCCCTGTTTTCTTTTGTCTGGTACAGTGCCTTGAGGGAAAATCTTTGGTCACTCATGTGCTCATTTTCCGGTGTGTCTTGCGTGATTTCACACATGGAACAACCCATCCACTTCCAGGTGTCCACAACCTCATTTCTCATGGTCAAAGTTTCCAGTGTGCACACGGGGAGGTAGAGGTTGGCTTGTGTAACCATGGAAGACAGAAGGACCACAGGACCATATAAGGATCCTCAAATAATAAAGAGACAGAAGCTGACATGGTATGACCATATATCAACATGTGGCTTGCCCACTTCTTTTAGATCAATTTTTATATTGTTCATTCACTTTTTACACTGAGAATACAATACAAATAGCACAGATTTAAATGTATGTATTCAGTCACGCTAATTAGACAAAAATGTAAAAACAGCGATAAGAAAGAGGCAGTCTACTTTCATCTGGCATATTCCAGAAAAGAAATGCTAGAATAAACAAAAGAAATAAAATTGACAAAGCAATAAAACATTGAATGGTCTAACACAGGGGTCGGCAACCTGCGGCTCGTGAGCCGCATGAGGCTCTTTGAGCCATCGCGTGCGGCTCTTGGCCCTTGGCTACTTAACACTTAGTGTCCGTGCACTAAAACCACCTTTTGACATACATTTTTCATGGACTAAACTTTTGGGTGAGGGGGTCCTTTAAAGATTTGGTCATATTTTTATTATTTTAAAGACAAGAGAAATGCTTTCCCTTATTTCTAATTTTGGATTCATAACCGATTACAGAATTTTTGATTACGAAATAAACACGTTATTTCACGAGATGTCTGTCGCGCACCCAAGCGATGCAGACTGTAACCGCCATTTTTGCAGTTGAAACTTTCCTGACGTACTTGCTTGACGGTGTAGGAGGTAGGAAGGACTGTACGATAGGGAAGACTGTACAGTGCCTCCTACCTGGTGGTAGTGGACACTGTACAGTGAGCGGTACCTAGGTACCGCCCACTGTACAGTGAACCTTGCCTGCTAGGTAGGAAGCACTCAACTTGGGTAGGAAGGACTTAACATTTTAAAGGTAAAAAAAAAAAAAGGGAAATCCGCACATAAATATAATTAATGCTGTATTGTATGTATTGAGAAATGGATGTGCCAGTAAAACCAAAGCCATAATACATGATAATTACGTTTATTTTTCTACTTGACAGCGTATAAATAAATAAAATTAATAAAGTAAAACTGGATAGATGAGATTCCTTCGACATATAGATCTAACCTATGAAAATCAGTATGCATCAGTTACAAATCTGTTAAACATATGTATATTGCTTATTTAGTAACTACTATTACCAAAAGAGCATTAAAAACTATTTTTTATCTTAACATAAAAAGTCAAATAATTAATAAAGTCATCTGCTCGCATCGTGAAATGTGTTGTTGTTTGCGTTCGCTCGACCATATCTCACTCTTACATGCTGGCCTTTTTTAAGCAGTATATATGTTTACGTTACGTTGTAGTTTACAGCTGAGCTGTGATATCTGCGCCTTTCGGCCCGACACATTCGATTTCAGCACGAAATTGTTACAGGTTTGCTTTCCCTGCCATCTCACGCCCTTATGAATGCTTTACCTCATGTCCATACAATGGTCTTCTGTGTCCAGAACACTTATAGCGGAGTGGGCAAAGAAGCTTATTTTTTTGTCCTTAATAAGTTTAATTGTAATCGAGTTAAGATGTTATAGATAACTAGCTATTTTTGAATTATTATACAAGAGCACATAAAAAAAAAACACATACGAATCTTTATGAAAGCTTTGTAACAAAATCATTTTTCGTTTAATGTTGACAATTTTCACATCTGATTTGCCAATCTTTCTCTCACAAAATTCACTCTAGGGAGCAAATCAGGAGTCATCTGCTCAGTTTGGATGATATAAGATCACATTTTAGTAAGGATTATCTTCCTAATCGCACACAACTCAAGGTCCGCCTACTAGTGGTAACATTCCTACGACATCTGCTGCCCGAGTCACACCTCTCATGGTTTTGCACTCTTCCAAGGTGTGTTTCTCTGGTGTCAACCATCGCCAAGATGGCTAAAATCGAGGGTTGTCTCCAAATACATCTACTGCGTCTCACACATTTGTCCATTCCCGTGTCCATACTGCCAACATGAGCACAAACAGACTCCACTGACTAGATCGAAAATTAATGAATCATTCTAAAATTACATCCTTCTGTCCACACGGTCATATATATATATATATATATATATATATATATATATATATATATATATATATATATATATATATATATATATATATATATATATATATATATATATATATATATATATATATATATTATATATATATATATATATATATTGTGTGTGTGTGCGTGTATTTGTTGGATTTACAATCAGATACTAAGAATAGTAAAATTTATCGCATACCCTTCAGCATTCACCAAAGTCACTATTGCATGCATGTTTAAAATCGCTGACCAGTTCAATTAAGTACCTGTCATTGCGCTTTTATTTCTTCACATTTTAATACATAATACTGCATGTCATCATTGTAAATAAATTATTTCATGTAAAACCAGTATCGGTTGTCATGTCTCAAATGCACTCCCTAAAATTAGCTCGTAAAAATGTGGGTTTTGAACATGTATACTAAGATTGAACGTCAGCCACTCTTGACACGTTGTCTCAGTATACCTGTAAATAATTAAATGAAGCTTATTTCACGTCTTTTCCTTAACGTAAAGTCTGTTTGTATACACATTGTGATATAACAACCAAGATGTTTCTTTCATATTTTTTTTAGTTTAACAATTATAATTAATAAAAATTATTCAGAAGGACAATTATATGCAATATTATATATATATTGAGCGTCCGATTGAAAGAGTGGTTAGAGCGCTGGTCTCTCTTGGAAAAGGTGCTAGGTTCGATTCACGGTATTGACACGCTCCAGTCTACCCAGCTGTAAATGGGTACTTGACTTTGCTCGTCAGTTAAGGAAGTGAAAAACGGAACTGGTCACCTCACATCTCAATGCTGGACCTAGTATAGTGAAGTCTCTTACACTTCACTCCACTACGGCAGCATCTACAATGGGACCTCTTTTATCTTATATTTATTATTCACTGCCCAAATTATGATCCCACTTCACGCATCATACCGATACCTGTTTGGAATGAATATTGAAATAATAATTTCCCACCATACATTTTAGACAAAATTAGAAAGATTTCATAAAATTTGTTTACACACTATAAATGAATAACATATGAAGCAAACATAAAAACATCTTTAATCTTTATCTCTCAAGTCTTTTGTCATATAAAGGAAGGAAAGGTGGAAATATCTGCCTAATGGATTATAATATCTAAAACATAGTGCGATATACCAATTTATTTTTTTCGGACAAGAATTAATGTACAGTGCGTGTTGCCGGGTACGTCCTTCCTACCTCCTACTGTACAGTGCTTCCTGCCTGAGTTAAGTGTCTGCTACTTAGGCAAGAATCATTTGTCCAGTGTTCCCTACCTGGCAGTAGGAAGCACTGTACAGTGTGTGTTGCCGGGTACATCCTTCCTGCCTCCTACACCGGTATAAAAAAATTTCTTCTGATAACAAATTACCGTGAACATTTTTGCTAAAACGTAAGTTTTCAACACATTTTTCTCCTTTAATTATGCTATCGATGTGGTTTTTAAAGATATCAACGCATATCTTCATCCAATTTCCTATTTACATTATATAAATTGACCAAATGTAGGTCTGGTCAAATTTATATATCAATACCCTTTAGCTCCCCGAGGAGCATAGGCCTTCAACAAACACATGCCAAGTCTTCCTGTCCGGTGCCATCTGCTCAAGTTCTTTCCATGTTTTCCTCATCATTTTCACCTCTGTATCCAGTTCTCTTCTCCATGTGTTTTTTGGTCTACCTCTGCCTCTCTTTCCCTGTGGATTCCAGAACCAGGACTGCCTTGTAATGCTACCAACAGGTTTCTTTAATGCGTGTCCTAGCCATCGCCAGCCTCTTCTTCTCAACTCTTGTTCCACTGGCACTTGTCTGGTTCTTGTCATCAATTCCACATTTGTGACATTGTCATACCATTTCAGTCCTTTTATTCTATGCAAGCACCCATTTATAAAAGTCTGTAGCTTTTTGGTTGTTGTTTTTGTTGCTCTCCATGTCTCAGAGCCATACAATAGGACTGACTCAACATTTGAGTTGAAGATTCTTATTTTCATGTTGGACTTGATTTCTCTTGTTCTCCATGTTTCCCAATGCAATGAAAGCTTCTATTGCTTTTTTGTATTCTTATTTTGATATCATTGTCTGTCCCTCCAACTCTGTTTACCTGACAGCTATGTTCAGCTGAAGAAATTTGCATTTCGGCTTCTTTCAATTTTTGGATCAACATATTTTTGTGAACAATTATTTTCCAACATGAATTATATCAAAAGCAAATTAAACAGCTATGTTCAGCTGAAGAAATTTGCATTTCGGCTTCTTTCAATTTTTGGATCAACATATTTTTGTGAACAATTATTTTCCAACATGAATTATATCAAAAGCAAATTAAGAAGCCAATTGAATGACGTGAGTCTCCAGTCATGCTTGAAAATGAAAACAACAGATTATTCACCAAATATTGACCAACTTAGCAAGGAAATCCAACAGCAAAAGTCTCATGAAATGTCCTTTCTTTTCATTTGTATATTTTATTTTATTATTATGTTACACCTTATCTGAATATTTATTACTGAAAAAAAAATTGTATTACTTATTGTGTAGTAAAATGGCATTTGAAAAATTATGTTTATTATTTCAATTATATATATATATATATATAACTGAATGAGAGATACCATGTGATTTTTTTTATCGTGCGACTCTTTAGTTTTTTTAAATGGAGACAAAATTAAATGTTTGGCTCTTTGTCACGGAAAGGTTGCTGACCCCAGGTCTAACAGAATGGAGTTAGTTAACAAGATAATAAGCAATGAATACTAGGACTTGATTTTTAATGATAACAGGCAAAGAATACTACAGCTTGATGGTTAACAAGATAATAGGCAAATACCATGGCTTGATATTTAAAACAATAACAGGCAAATACTAGGACTTGATAATTAATAGGACAACAGGTAAAGAATACTAAGGTCTAAT
The DNA here is from genome assembly GCA_024509875.1 of Oreohelix idahoensis. NCBI lineage: Eukaryota > Metazoa > Mollusca > Gastropoda > Stylommatophora > Oreohelicidae > Oreohelix > Oreohelix idahoensis. Next base: position 276,636 of record JAMPIV010015345.1, read on the forward strand.
AGCTAACAAGATTATGGCTAAAGAATACAAACTTCACAGTTAACAAGATAATAGTCAAAGAATACTTGAGCCTGACAGTTAACAATGTTATTGTTAATCAGAATCGACCTCACTGCACTCCAGGCAAACCCATAGGTGCTCAGTCTCCCTCAGCAAATGTCGAAGAGTATGAATGCTAATTATACCTGTAGCATGCTGGTTGTACACATGACGGATGCATCCTCTCTCACGCCCATTTCTGCAAGTCCCACGTTTGATGCCAAACTCCAACAGCCTCAGCCTTGTTGATTCATCCATTGCAGTGTCATTATCCAGCAGGCGATCATTAATAGCCCTTAGTATGTCTCCCTTATCCATGTCCAGTGTCCCCACTATGGGTGCTCTCGAGGCCAGTCTGTCAGCTCTCTCATTGCCATGTACCCCTGCATGACCATGACAGTAGATCCACACCAGTTCTTTAAGACTTGAGGATTCTATTGATGTTTTCCATTCCTGCAGCAGCCATCCATTCTGAACTTTCCTAAGCATAGCTTGAGAGTTTGACAATATAACTGCCCTGGTTGATGGAGTTTTAGACTGCCACCTCAGTGCTGCAGTAACTGCCTCTACCTCCATTCTCATGCTGGAGATTTTTGTCATGTTGGCTACATTCTGTTCAGCGACGACCCTGCCATTTATTCTCGCAGAGAAGCCCCATCCTGATTTCTCACCACACACTACAGACCCATTAGTGTACACATTGGCATCATCAACCTCAGCATGATCACTTATCAGCTGATTAATCTCCAGCTCTGCTTTTCCATTGCACCAAGATCTGCACTCTCTGCCAAGGCTAATGATGACCTGTGCAATCCAAGCATGTATCTCATTGTCACAATGGGGGTATCACGCGTAAAGCTAGTCGCATCCCTTCATTTTGAATGTGTTCCAGTCGTTCACATTGACACTGACAGCGTGAGTATTCCTAGCCTGTACTCGATTACTTCAATCATGAGCTGATGATACAGGAGAAACAATAGTCTCTGTTTCAAGCGCACAGCAGCCATTGTTTTTAAGGCTGCCAGTCCTCGCTTGCACTACTGCATGATCAGTTCGACATGATACTTGAATGATAGCCCACGACGTTACTCCCAGATACTTCAGCCTGTCTTGCCTTTCAATGTTCTGCCCATTGAAAGTGATGTCTGGAAGGTCTGCTTTCACTATGGAGTTGTTCAAAGAGCACCACATCACACAGGCCTTGTTGGGATTGACCCTTGATCCGCTTTCCTCACACCATTTAGAAACCACCTGTAGTGTCTCTTGTATGCCTTGGAACATTTCCTGTCTGTCTGAGCCAGTTCTGTACATGAATATGTCATTGTTACGTGCAGTCTTTGATATCTTACAATATTATACATTGGTATACTTGTTATGTTCACAAATATTTTGTAAACAAAATAGATATTTTTTAGTGCTTAAGGGAAAGTCATTATTGAGTTACTTCCCTTGAAAGTTGTGTCGTCTCTTTCGATCGAACTCCGCGGATGAATCCAGTTTTACTGCGATTTATTCTTTGTTTGGGTAGTAATAGATTGTTCTTGCTTCAGAATATCTATGGCCTGAATTTATGTGTATTGTTTGGCTGAGTAGGACGAGTCTGTCTTATATCTGTATATCTTTACATATCTAAGTCGAACTATATGTTCTTTTGTCTCTAGAGAGGTCAAAGGCTGTTCGGCGGATGTGTCTCTAGAGAGGTGTGTTTTGGCTTCGCCCTGATCATGGGGGCTGTGTTTTGCTATGTCGGCTTGTCGCCGGGAAAAAGTGATCTCTATATTTATGGGGAAAGTGATAGTCGTCTAGACCTATCGTGTATGCTTTACCCCAGTGTTTATTCTTATTGCCAAGGAATGGCAGAATCATATTTCTGATACGCAGGTAATAAAAGATACTCTTTTGAACTCTCGTACGAAGCCACCGTTTTTCGATAGGTATGACTTGTACATCTGAGAGGATGCATTTAACTAGATGGAAAACGACTCTGATTCCTAGCAGCACTATATCCTGTAGAATGCAGTCAATTGTATCATGATAGAATCTACAGAGCAATGAAACATTTAATGAATGACTAACTTTAAGACAGATTCATTATCTGTATCCAAACGTGAGTGACAGCTCACGAGAGAAGCCATCTTGTAAAAACATTTAGTGACTTTCAAGAAGAGAAAAGGGATGCCCGTATTATCGCTTGATTAGTCCAGAGATCACTGCTACACATGAGAACCCATTGCTAGCGGTTCAATTTGATTATATGGAAAAATCTGTGCTGGACATTATGTTAAGGAATCTTCGCTAGACGAGATTAGGTCTAGAAGTCATCTTGGATATTGTTTATAATCTGACGTGCTTTGTCAGTAAACTCAGATGATATATATATGGGCAATACTGAGTGCTTGGCTATTGACAGTCCATTATACTATTATTCTACATGAGTGCCCATGTAACATTGCAAGACCATTTATCCACTGTACCATGATGTATTATGCCAACCTGTGATTTGTCACTATCTGTGCTGTCGAGTGTGTACGTCCAATTAAACTTTAGTAAAGGTACACAGTCGTTGGTGTCGATGACTTCCAGCCATACATGAGTGTGAGAAAAGAACATTTGTCAACACCACGAACTCTTCCTATCATTCGCACATTATACACTCAATCTATGTCTACACACCACTGCGTAGGTCAAGTTGACATTCCATACTCAAACCACGAGCAACACAACAACACAGTATTTAACTCTGGTGATGTTCGAGTGAGCTTCAGATTTTTCAGCATGTCTCTTGCTCAGGGCAAGGGTCTTGTATTAAAAGTTTTTCAACTGATGATGACGTCTGTCTCCCAAGAAAGATCATTATCAACTGGTGGACCAGCTTTCTGGGTTTGACCTCGCAGAAGTTCAGAAGTCAACAGATTACCGATACCAGACCGTTTCCTGTGGCTGATACGACACACTTGCAGTATTGGTTTGCTCTTTGTCAACACTTCGTCACGTGACCTGTCAAGTGAATGCAGTATGTAGGTCAGCGTTGTTGACATTTTTACATTAGACATTACAGAGTTTCACAGAACAGTTGGATCAATTCTTGTCAATATTAACAGGAAGACAGTATTATTGAACTAAGAAGTCCTATTTTCATCGATGGATCTTCTTGTTTTCTATATATGAACTTTAATATTTAAGGCCAGAATGTTTAATTGAATAAAGTGGCAGTTTGTTTATTTTCATAAAAATAACTTTGCCATTACTGTAAAACTGAGCCTATTTTGCAACACATACTATCATACACATAATTTATATATTTATGTTTACATGTTATTTGTTTGTATAGTATGTTAGTTTCTATGTCAGCGGGTTGTGTTTAAGGTTGGGCGGCGTCCTCACAACAGAATATCCCACGTCATAGAGGGTCCGTTGTGGGCGTTTTCTATAGGTGCAATTTTCTTGATTGAAAATTTGCTTGCGACAACTGTTGCTTTTGTGTTAGCTGTGAAGTCTGTAATTATTGTTATTTTTGTAATATTTCTTTGTTCTTTAGTTTTGTTTTGATTTGTTTGTAATTTGTTGGTCTACCCTTTTCTATCTTTCAGTTCTATTCACAATTTATATTCATATACTGTGACGTCATTTGTGTTGTTATTCTTTGCAGATTCAGTGATTATTTTCATTGATTTCCCTATTTGATTTATTTTGATTTCTGCAAACGTTTCGTATTGTCAGTCCTATTTGTACTTTATGTATTCTGTTGGTTGACATATGTTTTATATAGGTATATTTCATAAGACACAATTGCCTGTGCACTGCACTTGGATTATGGTATAAACCAGTACTTGATTATTATTACTGTTATACAAGACCTTATTAAGGCTTGTGACCCACAGATATTGGGATAGTATACTGATTAATCAAGTCATTAAGAACTTGTGGTATTATTATTGTTTCAAGTGATTAGTATTATTGTTAGACATCATGTCTACATTAGAATACTTCATTACACAAGGGAAATCCCTTGATAAGACTGGTCAACAATTAGAAGAATGGGCAGTTGCTCAATATGACAAAGCATTAGCTGCAGAAGAGAGAAAAGCTGCTGCAGAAGAGAGAAAAGCTATGGCTGAAGAGAAAAGATTAGAAAGAGAAGCTGAGGCTGCTGCTGAACAAAAGAAATTGCAGATGCAGGTGGAGGCAAGGAGATTTGAAGCTGAACAAAAAAAATTAGAAAGAGAAGCTGCGGCTGAACAAAAAAGATTAGACAGTGAAGCTGAACAAAAAAGATTAGACAGGGAGCTGAACAAAAAAGATTAGACAGGGAAGCTGAACAAAAAAGATTAGACAGGGAAGCTGAACAAAAAAGATTAGACAGAGAAGCTGAAGAAAAAAAAAGCAATAAGAGAACATGAATTTGAGTTAGAGAAATTGAGATTGACAAGTATGAGTAATGTTAATCAGGCATCTAGTGGTAATGGTAAACCTTCTACTTACAAGGTTAAGGTTCCACCGTTCAATCAGTCCAGTGACGATATTACATTCTGGCTGGATAGATTTGAACGTTCTTGTCGTACACATAATGTGAATAAATCACAATACGCTAATCAATTATCAGAAAACTTGAAAGGTGAATCTTTGACTAGATTATGCCTTGTAGGAGAAGCAGATAAGGATAATTATGATGTCATTAGGGCGGCTTTGATAAAAAAATACCAGCTAAGTGAGGAAGGCTATCGCCTTTTATTTAAAACGATGGTGCCTGAGACGGGTGTAGAATTCTCAGAATTCACTGCAAAGGCACGTCTCACAGTTGATCGTTGGATTGAGCTTTCCAAAACAGAAAAAACGTATGAAGGACTTATGGATTTGTTGCTCAGAGATAAGATTATGTCATGTGTGAACAAACCTTTCCTTGAATTTATACATGAGCGTAAACCCAAATCTCTAAAAGAAATGGAAGAATATTGTTCCCAATATGTCACTGCACACCCCGACATGACTTTTGGCAACACTAAGATTAAGGAGAGTATGCCAGTTGCTTCAGCAACACCATACAATCCCAATTATTCACACAGATTTCAGGGACCTCAAAACAGATTTGATAAAAAAGGTAACCATAATAGTTATCAAAACCAAGGTAACCAATCATTTCAGGGTTCTTCTTCAAAGAACTGGAGACGAGCTGATAGCTCTCGACACAGGGGTGGTCATAATTATAGGAATTTCCGTAGAGGAAGTAATTATAGAAACTATCAGGGTTATCCGTCTTGGAGTCAACAAGATCATAATTACAGAGATACTCATTATAATGAATATGATAATGGTAACCAAGGGAACTATGACTCAACCCCAAATAGGGGTTACAATAGAGGTAACAATAACTACAGAGGTGATAATAACCGAGGTAGATCTCAAAACAAAAGACATAAACCACATTTTCAGGCAAACTCTGCAGAACAAGAGTCCCATGAAGCCTATAAACAGAGTAAAGATAATAATGATGCTAGTAATATGGCATGTGCCGCTTTTGATTTTGGGAGAGCATCTCAGTGCCCCAATGCAAAACATTATTTGAGCCAACCACAGTGTCTACTTTAAGCTGTGGCCATCCTCTTCCTGCTCTTCCAGCATCAGTCGCGCATGATGGAAGAGGTTCTCTTGTCTTACATAAGGGTTTAGTGAATAACAATCCAGTCTCTGTGCTATTTGATTCTGGATGCACCACAATTGGTGTTAGGCAGTCACTCGTAGATCCTTCCCGTGCCACTGGACAAGTAGTCAAATGTGTAACATTTGGCGGCACATTAGAGAAATACTCTACTGCTATCATTAGGATTGCTACTCCTTTCTTTACAGGAGATGTACACGCATGTCTTCTTCCGAATCCGATCGCTGACCTCATCATCGGTCGCATTCATGGAGTCAAGGAATGCACTCCGCAACAAATTCCACGTGGGAAAGGCAAAACATGCAGATTGCTAACGCTGTAGTCACTAGAGCTCAGGCTCTTAATATGCCTCAAACTTCATCTACTGAAGATAATGAAGTGCATAACCAAGGTGATCCCTTGGTAATTTCTCGTGACTCGTTTA
>JAMPIV010015346.1:0-78800 GCA_024509875.1 Oreohelix idahoensis
ATACATACATACATACATACATACATACATACATACATATACATACAGACATACAGACAGACATACATCATTCATACATACATACATACATACATACATACATACATACATACATACATACATACATACATACATACATACATACATACATACATACATACATACATACATACATACATACATACATACATACATACATACATACATACATACATACATACATACATACATACATACATACATACATACATACATACATACATACATACATACATACATACATACATACATACATACATCCATACATACATACATACATACATACATACATACATACATACATACATACATACATACATACATACATACATACATACATACATACATACATACATACATACATACATACATACATACATACATACATACATACATACATACATACATACATCCCTACATACATACATACATACATACATACATACATACATACATACATACATACATACATACATACATACATACATACATACATACATACATACATACATACATACATACATACATACATACATACATACATACATACATACATACATACATACATACATACATACATACATACATACATACAGACATACATACATACATACATACATACATACATACATACATACATACATACATACATACATACATACATACATACATACATACATACATACATACATACATACATACATACATACATACATACATACATACATACATACATACATACATACATACCTACAATACATACATACATACATACATACATACATACATACATACATACATACATACATACATACATACATACATACATACATACATACATACATACATCCTACATACATACATACATACATACATACATACATACATACATACATACATACATACATACATACATACACCTAGACCCCCCAAAACCCCCAACTCACCCCCCTGAACCCTTTAAAAACCCCACTCCTACCACATGTAAACCACATCCGATCTAAAGATACCCATGCAACATGCCCCAGCCCATAACACACGTGAAAGATCCAAACTCTCCACCCCCCTCAACGATGAGGCCATAGCAGAGCCGTCGCAACATGCGGACGTAAGGTTACCTATTTGTGAACTGCGCACGGAGTCGGGTACTTTGAACTTAGGCAGTTCCTGAGTTGTCAGACGATCACATGAGAGAGTCTCCTTGGTGACGCTTCGCAGCTCTGTGATGGGGTTTATACGTCTGGTTTTAGAGTGGTGATAGACAGCCAATAACATGTGATGTATTGATGATGTAATTTCCTATCTATTCAGGGGTTTACCCACATATATTATACCAACATCGATTACACAAAAATTATATACATACCCAATATATATATTTACACCAGGTAGACAACATTTATACAACAAAGGCCCAGGGTTTATTAAATAAGTTATAATAAAATATTTAATGATGGGCTCTTTTAAAAGAATACGAAATGTCAAACTAAAGCTCTAGTGTCCGACGCTTCAATAGTTTCTCGATGGTGGTTTGTAGAGTAAAGACATGTCCAGTGGATTGTCTGTGAATATTGGTTGATAACAACTGAGAATATTTGTGAGTACAGCGGGACTGGGGTTGTTACAAGTAATACGACAGGATTTTGGCTGGGGGAGTTGATGACTCATGGGTGTGGGTTGGAGTGTAGCTGGCAGCTTGGGTTGCTGTGGTGTTGATTTTGTACCGATCGATAACGGAGGTGGCGTGGACATTTATATAAGGAAACATATTAGATCAATATTGGCAGTAGGTAGGTTGTATTTTAAGTGTTGTTATGTTTTCTTTATTCATACAATATATATGTATATATATATATATATATAAAATCTATATATAATAATATAAAATATATATATATAATCTATAATATAAATATTATATATATAATATATAAATAAATTATATATATGTGTGACAGGGCGCTAGGGTACCTCACCACCTAGACCCGTGCACTAAGAAAAATTTATAAAGGATCGTTTGACAGGGGTTGCAATTATTGGTTGCTTGCAACCCCTCTCAGCAGCAGACTTAACAATTCAAGCAGCCCAAAGCCTTAAGCAGATCAACATTTAATTCCACCGAACACCAAACAAACAATCCAACAAACAATCAAACGAACACCCAGTCTGGTTCATAGACTGTCTGAAAAACAATAAATAAAACAATGTCTAAGTGAACATCAATAGCATGGATAATAACACTTACCATACAGAAAACATGCGCCCACCTGATATCATCAACTATTCTCACACACTCATGCGTGTCGTCCAATGCGACTAGTATGGTGTTGTGCATGAGGCTGGCAATCGCACCGGGTAACATAGGTTGCTAACCGAAACCACTACTGCAAGAGCATCTGAATGCTTCATGCTGAAGACAAACCACACCGTGCCCCATGCTCCCTCAGAGCGGAGGAGAGAAATATACAACTCTAAGTAAGTACGCCCACGTGCTCTCACAAACCATGTTCACATAACAATAATAATCAACTGGACATAAAATCATATCTTCCAATACATGTACAACAAAATAATCTCAATAATGAGAAATTAACTACTACCCATCTCAACCGACCCACATCAATACTCGTACCCGCACTCTGAACATGTCGTAAAGTGACGACTGGTGCGCCAGGCCACAAACGTGTCATATGTGACCCCTGACGAGATTGGGAACTCAACATCACATGAAATAACACATAATTACAGGAACAACCACTGTAACAGCATAAAAATGCTTCTGTTGACTTGTGGTGGACACCAGCCGCATTGGTGTTTCCATGCTCCACCGGGAGCAAACAGAGAAACACCTGTCTCAACTTGCCTTACGCACCAGAAATCTAAATGACTATTCTCCCTTCTAAGTAACCACTAAAGATAAACAGTAGAATAATCAATAATCGTGAAATACACTTAATTACTTTTACATTAAAGGATAAAATAAAATTACTCTTACATTAAAGAATAATATTCTTGGCTTTAACCAAAAACTGGAACTATATACACCGCGTGTCGCTCGGCATAACATATTATAGGTTTAACACGCGGAGCGTGTTTGCTCAGACTCGCTATCACCGCCTTTTATCACCACGAGGTTGCTATCTTGCGATTGTTAATCTTATCTAAATCTCGCAGTGAAATAGCTTTCTGAAGAATGAAATAATCGCTCTTAAACTTTCATATCTATCTATCTATTTATTCCATTAAACATTAAAATAGCCACATCGATATAATTTCAGAATCCTAGAAAACTAATGCTAATTTAAATTAACTCACGTGCTCAAGGCATTTACAGCTTGGCTCTTGTGTGTCTTCTTCGTCTGTTCTCACTGGGCGGCTGTCTCAACAATCCCAGTTTCGCCACTTGCTACCCCTTTTATAGGCCCTGGCCTAACCACTCAATTTACTGCGCGCTACGCGTATTAATCTGCGCCACACAGATTTACACACGCGATTATGCTCCAGAATGCATGAAAACACAGATATACACAGCTAGAGCAAAAACACAACTAATTCGTAGGCTTATTATGGCCTTGTAATAAATCTGCTTGAAGATAACGTGATCAAAAGGCACTAAACCACATAGACAACATGACTGCCCAGATGGGGCCAGCGCCGAGAACGACAGACCTCAAGATGGCGCTGTCACATATTCCCCGCCTGATTTTGTTGTCTTCCCGACAACTGCACTAAATCAGGCGCTTCAGTCGTATTCTCCAAATCTGGAGGATCACCTTTTCCTTCACTTCGTCTCAGGTCATTGCTGGTTACTCTAATGCTCGACTCGCTCTAGTCCATGGGGATTCGTTGGATGATAGATGGACCCCCGGTCATTGTGGGAGCACGGACTACAACGTACTCGTCTTCTGACCACATATCGCGAATCTCGGATCTCTCAGCGTCGTGCATGCTCATCTTCACCAATTCTCCGACCGGGGGTGCGGTAGCACACGACAGCTTGTCACATCTCTCTTTCCGGACTGCTGCAAAACTCTGCAACGGTGGCTCTGCTCTTACGTGCGCCCCTCGTAGCCTGGAAACGTGTCCTTCAACGAGTTTTAGATGAGTCTCCTCCTCTAAATGTCGACCACTTTTCCTGGCGCCCATATGGTGACAGTTGCCACGCCCATCTCTTGGCTTGCACTGTGACGGCAATGTAGATGTGTTGGTACGCTTAGAGAGGGCGCTCTTTGATGGGCAAACCGATATCAAATGGTCCGGGGACCTACAATGGAAACATCGCTTAGGAAGCGGGCCCTGGGGACACTTGGCTGCCATGTGGTTCGAAAGGTCTCCACAGTTGAAGCAATCTTATTTTCCTAGGCTTTCCTTGGTGCCCTGGGTCCGCCTCCTGCTACCCTTACATCCCTGGCCGCCTTTGGGACTTTCTTCCCTGCAAATAAGCAACCTCACACTCCGGTCGACCACCAACCCTCTTTATCTTTGAGCCATTCTGTGATTTAGGCCCCTTCTGTAACCTGACTCCCAGCCGCAGAGGGGTCTAGTTTTAAACGCCTGTGGACATCGATTCTGTACGTGGCCTAGTTCTCTGCATCTAAAACAACGAACTGTCCCTGGTACGGTCTCCCCTGCTCCTGAGACATCGCATCAATTTTAGCCTCTAATTGAGCCACCTGTGCTCTCAGCCGCTCTACTTCTGCGTTTAATGCATGCGTATCTGACACAGTCTCTTTTCTTGCCACTTCAGCACTGGCAACACAAGCCCCCAAAGCTGCTTCGACACTGGCAACACCAGCCCCAGAAGTGGGCTCAGTCTCCATAAACCGTAGGGCATAGTCCCTCACCGACGTGAACGATGCTGTTGGCTCCTTGATGATCATTTCCTTTGCAAGCTTTCTTAGTAGGTCATCTCTCAGACAAGCAGCAAACTGGTCACGAAGAAAGGATGGCGCCAAAGGAGTGAATTTGTTCTGCTTTTGTGCCCTTACAGCACTTTCAAACACCTCGTGAATGCGATGGGAGAATTCCCAAAGAGACTCCCTTGCACCTTGCCGGGTAGAGTAGAACGCGGCCATTACTTCTGGGATGCTCCGACGCTCCCCATACACAATAAGAATGGAATGTAGCATTGCTACTGGGTCACCGTCATCAGCCTGAATCCTCAGCTCCCTACGGACACTTGGGGTCGCACTGTCAAGAATAACATCTGCCTGGTCCTCTTTACTCATCATCCCTACTCTCCAGGCAGCTCTCACCTCTCTGACATATTCCTCGGCCGTAGGACCCGTGCGCTCCCCAAAGCACCGCACCCTCTTGTGAGTAGGTACCACGATGTACTGCACTCGTTCTGGTTGACGATTTAGCCCTACTACAGGGTCATCCACCTCAGCCACATCTTCGTTATCAGTTCTACTAGCAGCGCGTGTGTTGCGTGCCGCCATCTTGTTGCTAGTAGAGTTGACTAGAAATCTTGACAAACTGGATGATCCCGTCCCTCGCCTTGCACTGAACTGGGTGTTCTACTGTTTCGGCTGTTGCTGCTCTGATTGCTGAAGAGTTGCTTCACTGCGTGCTGTCTGTCTATCCTGTCGACGACGCCACTTGTGACAGGGGCGCTAGGGGTACCTCACACCCTAGACCCGTGCACTAAGAAAATTTATAAAGGATCGTTTGACAGGGGTTGCAATTATTGGTTGCTTGCAACCCTCTCAGCAGCAGACTTAACAATTCAAGCAACCCAAAGCCTTATGCAGATCAACATTTAATTCTACCGAACAGAACCGAACACCAAACAAACAATCCAACAAACCCCCAGTCAGTGTTCATAGACTGTCTGAAAAACAATAAATAAAACAATGTCTAAGTGAACATCAATAGCATGGATAATAACACTTACCATACAGAAAACATGCGCCCACCTGATATCATCAACTATCTCACACATTCATGCGTGTCGTCCACTGCGACTAGTATGGTGTTGTGCATGAGGCTGGCAATCGCACCGGGTAACATAGGTTGCTACCGAATGTTAAACTCTGTTTAGTTGTTTACTCATACTGGCTACTAGTTGCTGAATCACGCTTTATTTGTTAAATGACGTGAATGTCCACCAGTTGATAAATGTAGATGTTGGGACTGGTGTAGTAAAGTGTAACGATTGTCAACTCATTAAACCCAGCACAGTTTTGGTCATACAGGTCATCTTGTCCTGGAACGTGATGAGGCTCCGACAAGAATGTGAGTGTAAACAATGAGTGTGTATGTGAATGTCAGAACGCGAATGGTAGAATGATTCGATAGAGTTGACAGGTTGATAGTACATCACTCATACTCACACTGTTCGAATTCAAGAAGTACTGGAACTACGGTGGTCTTTTTATAACATTTAATGGGACGCACACTTGGACAGTACGTGTATGGTTACAGGAACAAATGTCGACATAGACAGCATAATGTTGATCACAGGAATATCATCTTAAGTTAGCATTCATGCTTGGCAAATATCATAATGGAGCATTCGTAAATAAGCATTCAGAGTTCCATCATGTAAATCATCTGGCTTTACTGACTGGGCACGTCAGACCATAACCAATATATAGGAAGGCTCCTAGACCTAACCTCGTCTAGTGAATATCCCTTCACGTAAAGTTCAATATATATATTTTCCATAAAGATATAGGAATCCCAGACATGGGTTCTCACATGTAGCAGTGATCTCTTGGTTCATCGAGCGATAGTACAGGCATCCCTTTTTCTCACTCGATAAATACAAAGTATATGAATTTCAACATGGCTGTTCTTCTCTCGTGAGTTTCACTCACTATAGGACCCAGACCAAAATTGGTCATTCGTTAAATGTCCTCATTTCTTCATGACTTCTATCATAGAAGTAATTGAATAATATCATATAATCTAGTGTTGATACATAGGAATGTCGTCTTCCTTTGAATAAATATTCTTTTCAAAAGTACCACTGTGCATCTGTTTATCAACAACGATGGCGAAGCCCAAGTTCATAATAAATTGTGGTTTTACCTTTCTATGCGAAATATAACTTTGCCATTCCTTGGCAAAAGAGAATAAACACTGGGGTAAAGTACATACAACATGTCTAAATGACTATCACTTTTCCCCATCCACATATAGATCACTTTTTCGGCGATAGGCCTGCTACAACAAAATTCTGCATCCAGACAGGATGGCAGCCATGAATCACCCCTTGCTAGCGATACTTCCGCAGCATAGCCTTTGACCTTTTCTAGCCACAACCAACATAGTTCGACTTAGAAATGTAAAGATATCCATATATAAGACAGACTCGTCCTACTCATACAAACACTACGTATAAATTCAGGCCATAGATATACTGAAGCAAGAATAATCTATTCCTACCCAGCCAAAGAATAAATCGCAGTAGGCCTAAATTCGTCCGCGGAGTCCGATCGAAGATGACGGAACTACTTTCAAGGGAAGTAACTCAAAAATGACTTCTCCTTAAGCACTTAAAAAGGAAATACTTTGATTACCAAATATTTGCGAACATAATAAGTATATAAATGTATTATATTGCAAGATAGTAAAAATTGCCCTTTACAGTCTTACCACACCTCCCGGGAAAAAAAAATAATTTTTTTTTTTTTTAAATACATCTAGGAGCACCATACAATAGGCTCAAAACGCAAGAATACTGCGCAGATGCAAATATCAGGAATAACTATAATTCCTAATATGACCGGTGAGAATATATCTCAAAATCTGAGAGAAATTGTTTCTCTACGAATAAATGTTTCCAGGAAGGTGTGATGTACGTATAATACAATTCTGGTAATTATACAATGCATACCAAAAATTCACACTATAATCTTAAATTTATGATTTATGAAGAAACAATCATCAAAGAACAGCGGTGAATAAACATCAATAAACCGCTAAGTAGCGATACCATCATTCTATTATTAAATTACAAATGTGTATCTTAGTAAAGAAACAAAAAATAACTGTTGTAAAGTTATACATATTAAAAAGATCCAATATTTAACAGTTAAGTGGCATCATGTGGGCATCTGGACAGAATGTCCGCCATCACATTTTCTGAACCACGGATAGCTCGTACCGAAAAATGAAAAGGTTGAAGAGCGATTGCGTATCGAGTTGATCTCGAGCTCTTCAAGTTCTTACTTTGGATAGCCGTAAGAGCTTTTTGGTCAGTTTCCACTACGAAATGCGCGCCCAGAAGGAATCTTTGGAGTTTGAGAATTGACCAAACCATTGCCAATAATTCACGGTCTAAAACCGAGTAATTCCTTTCTGCAGCATTAAGTTTTCTGGATATATACATTACAGGATGCAGAGTTCCAGAGTACTCTTGCATTAGTGCCGCTCCAATCCCAGTGGATGAAGCGTCACTACGAAGAACAAATGTCTTATCTGTTGTAGGTAACACTAAAATAGGTGGTGATGAAAACATAGTTTTGATCTTCTCTAGTGAAGATTGGCATTCATGAGACCAGTGAACCATGTTAGGCGACCCTTTCTTTAATAGTGTAGAGAGAGGTGCCATGATAGAGGACAGATTCGGAATGAAACGTCCATAAAATTGTATGAGACCTAAAAGACTTCGCACTTGCTTTTTAGTCCTAGGGATAGAGATGTTAAGTATCTTAGTGATATTATGGTCTTCTGTCTTCAAGAAACCGTGACCTACTCGATGGCCTAAGAAAGCAATTTCGCTAAAGCCAATACAAGCTTTAGATGGTTTTGCTGTCAGGTTATACTCACGCAGAGTTGATAATAATTCAACTAACCCTGAATAGTGATCTTCCCAAGTATCGCTGAAAAGACAGATGTCGTCTAGATAAGCAATGACATCTGACCGATACGATAGGATTCGACGCATCATGCGTACAAATGTAGCTGGTGCGTTCATAAGGCCGAAAGGCATAAAATTCCATTGGAAAAGGCCTCTGGGAGTAGAGAAAGCGATAAGAGGTTTGGCGCGTTCGGATAATGGAACTTGCCAATATCCTTTAGACAAATCAAGTTTAGTGAAAAAATGCGATTTAGAAAGACGAGTAAGTAACTCTTCTAGTAAAGGCATAGGTTCAGCATCGAACTTCGTAACTTGATTCAATTTGCAATAGTCAACGCAAAGACGTATGTTATTGTCTTTTTTTCGAACAATAACCATCGGCGAAGAATATGCAGAAGTGGATGGTTCGATTATTTGAAAATCTATCATTTCATCCAACTCCTTTTCAACCTGTGTTTGGAAATGTATAGGGATAGGATAAGGTCTAACCCTAATTGGAGTATGTTCAGTTAGAACAATGTCATGCTCAATGACATGAGTTTGTCCAGGGATGTCAGTGAGGACATCCTGAAATGTTTGTAACATAGACGAAACTTGTCGCCGTTCTCCTAGAGACAAATCAGGAGAAACAGTAACGTCTTTCCATGATTCACTAGAATGAAGTGGGATCATTGGAAGCGGAAGATTAACATCCGAAAAACTTGTTTCCTCATCCTGTATTACAGACAGTGATGAGTAATGACCATGTTTGACATGAGAATCGTCCGTTGCCTGGAAAATAGGCTGTAGATAGTCAGGACGTTCATGGAACTCCGTAAGCATATTGATGTGGAAGGTTTTATGCTTCCCGTTGATATCGACGATGTAGTCAACATCTGAAATTTTCGATATTATATCGTACGGACCTTTCCAACTAATAAGGAGTCTATTTTACGACAAGGTAGCAAAACAAATGCTTTGTCACCAGGACAAAGTTGTCGTAAAGTTCTCTTCTTATTAGCAAATTGTCTTGCCTTCTGCTTAGCAAATTCAGAAGAGGACGTTGCCAATTTGCATGCTTCGATAATCTTTTGTCTCAGCGCGATGACATACTCGTAAGAAGATTTTGTGTCATCGTCAATATTGTCAGCTGTTATAAGATCATGCAGCAAAGACATTGGGCCGCGCGGTCGCGCGCCAAAGACAAGTTCAAAGGGAGAAAACCCTGTATGTTCATTGGGGACCTCTCTGTACGCGAAGAGGGCCGCGGGTAAAACCCTATCCCAATCTTGAGGATGATCCTCAGTTATCTTCCCTAATAAGTTCTTAAGTGTTCTATTTAGTCGCTCGACCATCCCATTGGACATAGGATGATAGATGCTACTCAAAGATCTCTCTATCTGTAGAGTAGACATTACTTGAGACATGGTATCCGATATCAGTTGGGTGCCATGATCTGATAATATTTCTCCGGGGAATCCCAGCCGAGAAAATATAAGCCAAAGAGCATCTGCAATGTCAGCGGTAGTAATGCTCTTTAGAGGGATAGCCTCTGGCCAACGTGTGCACATGTCTACACACGTTAAGATAAACTGATGTCCTCTAGCAGATTTGATCTTGAATGGACCAATGATGTCTATCGCCATTTTCTGGAATGGACGAATAGGAATATCTGCAGCCTGAATAGGCGCAGCATGACGAGGACCTTTGGATTTGACTTCTTGACATACTTTACAGGATCGACAATAGATCCGTATGTCCTTGTTCACAAAAGGCCAAAAGAAAGCCGCAAGAACTCTTGACTTTGTACGGGAAAAACCCATGTGACCAGCACACTGAGAGTCGTGTGCATGTTGTAAGATCTTAACTCTCAAATTCTTGGGTACAAGAATCTGAGAATGACTTGACTTAGTGGAGTCTTGCACCATACGTACAAGTACGCCATTCTTCATTGTAATCCAAGATTTACAATTTGAATCTTTATTCGGATCACCTTTCGTTACAAGAGTGAAGAATTTCTTAAGAGTCGGATCTTCTTCTTGTTGTTTTATAAACGAGTCACGAGAAATTACCAAGGGATCATCTTGGTTATGCACTTCATTATCTTCAACAGATGAAGTTTCAGGCATATTGAGAGCTTGAGCTCTAGTGACTACTGCATTAGCAGATTGCATATTTTGATTTTCCCAAACGGAAATTTGCTCCGGAGTGCATTCTTTGACTCCGTGAATGCGACCGATGATAAGATCAGCGATCGGATCCGGCAAAAGACATGCGTGTACATCTCCTGTGAAGAAAGGAGTAGCAATCCTAATGATAGCGGTAGAGTATTTCTCTATGGTGCCGCCAAATGTTACGCATTTGACTACTTTGCCTGTAGAATGAGAAGGATCTATGAGTGACTGCCTAACCCCAATAGTTGTGCATCCAGAATCAAAAAGTACTGAGACTGGATTGTCATTTACTAAACCTTTGTGTAAGACAAGAGAACCTCTCCCATCATGCGCGATTGACGCAGGAAGAGCGGGAAGAGGATGCCCACAGCTTAAAGTAGACACTGTGGTTGGCTCAAATAATGTTTTGCATTGGGGGCACTGAGATGCTCTCCCAAAATCAAAAGCGGCACATGCCATATTATTAGAGTCATCATTATCTTTATTTTGTTTATAGGCTTCGTGGGACTCTTGCTGTGCAGAGTTCGCCTGGTAATGAGCTTTATGTTTTTTGAATTGTGCTCTACCTCTGTTATTATTGCCTCTGTACTTATCATTGTTTCCACTATTATAACCTCTACTCGGGTTTGAATCATAGCTCCTTTGGTTACTATCATCATATTCATTATAATGAGTATCTCTGTAATTATGATCTTGTTGTCTCCATGAAGGAAAACTTGGATAGTTTCTAGAATGACTTCCTTTGCGAAAGTTCCTGTAATTATGACCACCCCGAATCGAGGGCTGTCAGCTCTTCTCCAGGTATTCGAAGAAGAACCCTGAAATGATTGGTTACCTTGGTTCTGATAACTGTAATAGTTACCTTTTTTATTAAACTTATTTTGAGGTCCTTGGAATTTGTGAGAGTGATTAGGGTTGTATGGTGTTGCAGAAGCAACTGGCATACCTTCTTTAACCTTATTGTTGCTAATAGCTACGTCCGGATGTGCAGTGACGTATTGGGTACAATACTGTTCCATTTCTTTTAGAGACTTAGGTTTACGCTCATGTAAGAATTCGAGGAAAGGTTTATTTATACTTGACATAATCTTGTCTCTGAGTATCAAGTCCATAAGGGCTTCATAAGTCTTTTCTGTTTTGGATAGCTCAATCCAACGATCAAATGTAAGACGTGTCCTTGCAATGAATTCTGAGAATTCTACACCTGCCTCAGGCACCATTGTCTTAAACAACTTCCGATAACCCTCTTCAGACAACTGATACTTCTTTAATAAGGCTGCCCTAATAACATCATAGTTATCTTTGTCAGCCTCTTCAACCAAACTTAAACTAGTCAGAGAATCACCTTTCAGATTTTCTGATAACTGGTTAGCATATTGTGATTTGTCCACATTATGGGCTCGACACGAGCGTTCAAATCTATTTAGCCAGAATGTTATGTCATCACTGGAAGGGTTGAACGCTGGTACCTTGACCTTGTAAGTAAAGGGTTTACCATTACCACCAGATGCTTGATTACCATCACTTATGTTTGTTAACTTTAACTTTTCTAACTCAAATGCTAAAAGTTCTTTTTGGTGTTCATGTTCTCTTATTGCTTTTTTCTCTTGAGCTTCAGCTTGTAATTTTCTCTCTTCTGCAGCAGCTTCATCCTTTCTTTTCTCTTTTTCCATTTCCATCTGGAATCTTTTTTCATCAGTCTGTATCTGCAATTTCTTTTGTTCATACTCTCTTTGTAATTTTCTTTCCTCAGCTTCTAATTTTTTCTCCTCAGCTGCTAATTTCTTTTCTTCAATCAATGCTTTTCTTTCTTCAGCAGCTAATGCTTTGTCATATTGAGCAACTGCCCATTCTTCTAATTGCTGACCAGTCTTATCAAGAATCTTGCCTTGTGTGATAAAATAATCTAAAGTAGACATCTTGTCTAATAAGATCAGTAATTTGCAAAAGTAAATAAATTCACTTTCTTAGTCTTAATCAAAGACCTTGTATGATAACTTTGTAACCTGTGGAAAATAGTACTTAACTATCCCAATCACTGTGGAAACAAGCCTTACAAAGGTCTTGTATAAATCCTTATATAATAACAGCTATAAGTTGCTGGTTCACTCTATAATATAAGTGCAGTGCACCAGAAATAGTGTTTTATATCATCAACTGTGTACCTTTAGTAATAGCAATTAACTATCAGTTGATTCTTGTACATCAATTTATATGATCAACTATATTTTAAATAGTGTATGTCGATCAGGCACAAAACAAAACAGTTATACAGGAGAACATGAAAACATTTGCGGAAATGAAATAAATCAAATGGGAAAAACAATAAAAGATAAACCGCAAGAGGATAACAAATACAAATAACGCCACAGTATATAAATATAAATTGAGAATAGAACTGAAAGATAGAATAGGGTAGACCAACAAATTACAAACAAATCAAAACAAACTAAAGAACAGAGGAATATTACAAAAACAACAATGAGTACAGTCTTCACAGCTAACACTAATAGCAACAGCTGTCGCAGCAAATTTTCAATCAAGAAAATTGCACCTATAGAAACGCACACATCAGACCCTCTATTACGTGGGATACTCTGCTGTGTGACACCGCCCAACCAAAACAACAACCCGCTGGATACAAACAAATATCACATATAAATATTTAAACATAAATACATAATTGCATAAATAGTATGGCAATATGATGTAAATAGAGTGTTGCAGAAAGAATGTGTTGTAAAGAAGGCTCAGTTACACTGCCTAATAGTACAGTACTGTGGTACTTTATTAAACAAATACTTCTGGTCTAATTATTTTAAATTCAACACAGAAATAGAAGCTCCATCGTTGATGTGAATGATAACAATCGATGTAGTACTTCTCAGTTCAATAACATTTCCTTTCGCAAACACTGTCAAATATTCTCCAGTCCTGATGTGTAATGTTCTATGTTTCAACCAAGCTTGCTGTGTAACACTGTCAGTTGTATGGCAAATGTCCAACGAACCAAATGTCAACAAACGCTGACCTAGTTACCGCATACTCTCGACAGGACAGGTCACGCTGACATCACTGTAGAGTTGTACTGCTGATGTATTTGTGTGTCGTAACAGACCCCAAGGAACGTCTGGTCTCAGTAGTTTACTTCTCAATATGGTCACTGTGCAGGTTGACCCAGGAAGCTGGCACACCAGTTGTTAAACTCTGTTTAGTTGTTTACTCATACTGGCTACTAGTTGCTGAATCACGCTTTATTTGTTAAATGACGTGAATGTCCACCAGTTGATAAATGTAGATGTTGGGACTGGTGTAGTAAAGTGTAACGATTGTCAACTCATTAAACCCAGCACAGTTTTGGTCATACAGGTCATCTTGTCCTGGAACGTGATGAGGCTCCGACAAGAATGTGAGTGTAAACAATGAGTGTGTATGTGAATGTCAGAACGCGAATGGTAGAATGATTCGATAGAGTTGACAGGTTGATAGTACATCACTCATACTCACACTGTTCGAATTCAAGAAGTACTGGAACTACGGTGGTCTTTTTATAACATTTAATGGGACGCACACTTGGACAGTACGTGTATGGTTACAGGAACAAATGTCGACATAGACAGCATAATGTTGATCACAGGAATATCATCTTAAGTTAGCATTCATGCTTGGCAAATATCATAATGGAGCATTCGTAAATAAGCATTCAGAGTTCCATCATGTAAATCATCTGGCTTTACTGACTGGGCACGTCAGACCATAACCAATATATAGGAAGGCTCCTAGACCTAACCTCGTCTAGTGAATATCCCTTCACGTAAAGTTCAATATATATATTTTCCATAAAGATATAGGAATCCCAGACATGGGTTCTCACATGTAGCAGTGATCTCTTGGTTCATCGAGCGATAGTACAGGCATCCCTTTTTCTCACTCGATAAATACAAAGTATATGAATTTCAACATGGCTGTTCTTCTCTCGTGAGTTTCACTCACTATAGGACCCAGACCAAAATTGGTCATTCGTTAAATGTCCTCATTTCTTCATGACTTCTATCATAGAAGTAATTGAATAATATCATATAATCTAGTGTTGATACATAGGAATGTCGTCTTCCTTTGAATAAATATTCTTTTCAAAAGTACCACTGTGCATCTGTTTATCAACAACGATGGCGAAGCCCAAGTTCATAATAAATTGTGGTTTTACCTTTCTATGCGAAATATAACTTTGCCATTCCTTGGCAAAAGAGAATAAACACTGGGGTAAAGTACATACAACATGTCTAAATGACTATCACTTTTCCCCATCCACATATAGATCACTTTTTCGGCGATAGGCCGGCTACAACAAAATTCTGCATCCAGACAGGATGGCAGCCATGAATCACCCCTTGCTAGCGATACTTCCGCTGCATAGCCTTTGACCTTTTCTAGCCACAACCAACATAGTTCGACTTAGAAATGTAAAGATATCCATATATAAGACAGACTCGTCCTACTCATACAAACACTACGTATAAATTCAGGCCATAGATATACTGAAGCAAGAATAATCTATTCCTACCCAGCCAAAGAATAAATCGCAGTAGGCCTAAATTCGTCCGCGGAGTCCGATCGAAGATGACGGAACTACTTTCAAGGGAAGTAACTCAAAAATGACTTCTCCTTAAGCACTTAAAAAGGAAATACTTTGATTACCAAATATTTGCGAACATAATAAGTATATAAATGTATTATATTGCAAGATAGTAAAAATTGCCCTTTACACCGAAACCACTACTGCAAGAGCATCTGAATGCTTCATGCTGAGACAAACCACACCGGTGGCCCCATGCTCCCTCAGGAGCGGAGGAGAGAAATATACAACTCTAAGTACGCCCACGTGCTCTCACAAATCATGTTCACATAACAATAATAATCAACTGGACATAAAATCATATTCTTCAATACATGTACAACAAATAATCTCAATAATGAGAATTAACTACTACCTCTCAACCGACCCACATCAATACTCGTTCCCGCACTCTGAACATGTCGTAAGTGACGACTGGTGCGCCAGGCCACAAACGTGTCATATGTGACCCCTGACGAGATTGGGAACTCATCACATGAAACACATAATTACAGGAACAACCACTGTAACAGCATAAAAATGCTTCTGTTGACTTGTGGTGGACACCAGCCGCATTGGTGTTTCCATGCTCCACCGGGAGCAAATAGAGAAACACCTGTCTCAACTTGCCTTACGCACCAGAAATCTAAATGACTATTCTCCCTTCTAAGTAACCACTAAAGATAAACAGTAGAATAATCAATAATCGTGAAATACACTTAATTACTTTTACATTAAAGGATAAAATAAAATTACTCTTACATTAAAGAATAATATTCTTGGCTTTAACCAAAAACTGGAACTAAATACACCGCGTGTCGCTCGGCATAACATATTATAGGTTTAACACGCGGGGCGTGTTTGCTCAGACTCGCTATCACCGCCTTTTATCACCACGAGGTTGCTATCTTGCGATTGTTAATCTTATCTAAATCTCGCAGTGAAATAGCCTCACACTATGTCTGCCTTTCTGAAGAATGAAATAATCGCTCTTAAACTTTCATATCTATCTATCTATTTATTCCATTAAACATTAAAATAGCCACATCGATATAATTTCAGAATCCTAGAAAACTAATGCTAATTTAAATTAACTCACGTGCTCAAGGCATTTACAGCTTGGCTCTTGTGTGTCTTCTTCGTCTGTTCTCACTGGGCGGCTGTCTCAACAATCCCAGTTTCGCCACTTGCTACCCCTTTTATAGGCCCTGGCCTAACCACTCAATTTACTGCGCGCTACGCGTATTAATCTACGCCACACAGATTACACACGCGATTATGCTCCAGAATGCATGAAAACACAGATATACACAACTAGAGCAAAAACACAACTAATATGTAGGCTTATTATGGCCTTGTAATAAATCTGCTTGAAGATAACGTGATCAAAAGGCACTAAACCACATAGACAACATGACTGCCCAAATGGGGCCAGCGCCTAGAACGACAGACCTCAAGATGGCGCTGTCACACACATATATATATATATATATATATATATATATATATATATATATATATATATATATATATACACATACATATATACATATATAAACATACATAATATAAAAATCGATAAGTTCGGTCAGGGGCGATAAGTAGGTAGGTTGTAGTTAATTATTGTCGTTAGCTGTTCGGGGGGTATTGATTTTGGCTGGCGGGGGTGATGACTCATGGGCGTGTATTGGCATGTAGGTATTGATGAGAATATAGAGGTGAGAGAAAAAAACCATGTAAGGTGTCGTTAGTTGTTCGGTGGGGTTTTAATGGAGAGCGCTGCTGGTGTTGCTTTTGGTTTTGTGGGTTGGTGTGTAGCGGGGTCTGCCGGAGTAAGACAATGTATAAACACACACACACACACAGATATATATATATATATATATATATATATATATATATATATATATATATATATATATATATATATATATATATATATATATATATATATATATATAGCTTATTCTAAAATCCAGATGCTCTTAAGTCTGAAAACAGACATGATTTTATCATTGTAGATCTTTAGAGGCATGAGTGTTTGTGTAGTAGATCCGCACATATCCTAACAACACTTTTATGATCTCATTTCTGTAAGTCATGAAAATCTGTAACACCGTTAATTAGAAACTTTTCGTATTTGTGAAGACAAAAGCTTCACAACATAACCTACCCACCACAAAAATATTAATAGAATGCGTTATTCCTGAATATACACTGGGAATCTCGCCGGTGCTACGAAGTTCGTGCTCTGTGCTGAGATCCTCTTGCTGTGATCTAAGGGAGGAGATCGGAGCACTGAAGTACAATGAACATAGTCCTTCAAAAACCGAACGATATTCAATCTTATATTTTAGGCAAGCGTCCATTTTGAAAGTATGTGGTTTTTATTGTTCTCCATGATCCACAGCCATACAATAAGAATGACTTGACATTTCAATTGAAAACCAGGCCACACGGTCCTTATATTTGGACATGCGCCCTAATATAACCGACGGACCCAAAACCAGGCAAAGAAATTGAAATGAAAATTAAGATTTTTCTCGTACTTATATTTTTCCATTGCATGGCTGGGCGGGGTTGTCGCAAGGAAGGTCCTGGGTAAGCCACTCAAGTCTGATGTTTTTCTGTTGTCTAGTGTTCTACTTTATTTCTTACGAGTGCCTGAAAACATACCTTTATGTTTGTCTAATATTTATTTACTGTTTACAAGCCTCGGGTTTCCCTTCCTTCTGTGTTATAAATTATCACTGTCTTGTTCTTCCCGTTCTTGATTTTCGTTTGTTTTCATTGTCCATGAGGAGATGTTGCCAAAGAATGCGTTCATTAAGTTTTGTGAAAGGACACTAGTAATTTTTTAACAGAAGATAAAATTGTATTTTCTTTTTATGCTCTCTGTATTTTGGAGGTGCTTGTGTAGGGTAATAATTTTTCGTCTCTCATCTTTCCTTGATTCGTTTTTAAAAGGGCTTCATACATTTCTTTGGTTAAATGGTAATTCAGAACTTAAATAATTGTTTTTCATATTTGAATTAGAAAACGGAGAAAGATCGGAAAACATTCAGTGCAACATTTGTACTCAAACTGACCTGAACTGCGTCGATTAACAGCTAATTGTTTCTTTTTAACATGATTTATTCATGCGCCAAACAAAATCTAAGTGTAAATAAGCGAGAAAAGATTGTGTTTCGTAAATCTAGTTAATTATATGATTTTTATTAATAAAAAATATTTTTCTACAATTCCCGAGTCACATCCATTTTTCCTGGGACCTGACTGATGAAAATTATTTTAATTCCCGGGAAGAAATTGCCGGGAATTCTTGAATCAGAAGCTTGAGTTAGCAACTTGTTTATCTCGGTCCACCGGTAGATAACATATGAGGATTTATTAGATATTGAAGTGAACAAGTGGGAAAACAGAGATTATTTTAATCTAGGGAAAGTTCCAGCTAATCTTTCCAGCCCGCATTTAAAACAGAGGCAACCATTATTTTTTTTTTGTCAACAGAAACTTTTTTAAATGTTTATTTTACAATTGAAATTGATTTACGAGGTAACTATAAAAAACGTCCTTTTCAGGACGAACGAGGAAGAAGAAGAAGAAGAAAGTAGATCTTCACACTACCTGGCATCCCTTCCGTGGCTTTAAATTATGTTATTGCTGTTTATTTCTTGTTACAAGGATGATCGAGACGTCGAATGGAAGTTCGCCAGAACAGAGTTATGGTTGACCTTCATTGAACCTGGCACCCCCGTACCTCCACCCTTCAACATAGTTCCTAGCCCGCGACATCTGTGGAAGGCCATTATGTGGATGTGTCGGAGGTCAAAGTTCAGGCACTTCCTTCCACACGGGGGCAAAAAGGTTCGATACGCTGCAGTACAGGTAAAATAGACATTTAAATCTTCATTCAAATGTGTCTGTCCTTTTCTCTCCACGTTAATGTATACTACTTTTTAACTGAGTTCCAAGCAGATGTAAATGGGTACCTCACTATTTTGAATTGGGGAAGGCAATGGCAGTGAGGAAGGGAACTAGTCACCAAATCTCATGAAACTGAAGCGAGTGTCTACCTAGGTGTAAACGGGTACCTGACTCTGCTCTTGAATTATGGAAGATAAAGGCAGCGAGGAAGAAATCTGGTCACCAAACCTCATCAAGCTGAATCTAGTGTCTACCCAGATGTAAATGGGTATCTGACTCTGCTCTTGAATTATGGAAAGCAAAGGCAGTGAGGAAGGAAAATGGTCATTCATTGGCTACGGCTAGTAAGTCATTCATTGGCTACGTTCACTCAGATGAAGCAAGTCAAACATGAATGTGGCACAATAATAAACCAGCCAAACGTAACTTCCTTTCATACTAACTATAATTTCATGAATGAGAAGTGTAACCTGCACGCTGTTCTATACATTTATAAAAACTTGCAAATTATAACTAATTATTAGTCTTTCATTATTAGCAAATAATCATATTTGTTTCTTTCCCTTGCAAATAATTGTTTTTTAAATGTCCCCCCTTGCATAAATTATGCATTATCAAGTTTTACCCAATGTATTTAACAAGCACTAAATCACATTAGCCAATCCTGCACTAAATGCTTGAAATTTTTGGCTTGTTTAACAAATAATGCAGCGTTTCTCAAACGTTTTGGTCCCATGACCCCTGTACACTCTTAAAAATTATGGAGGACCCCAAAGAGCTTTTGTGTATGTGGGTTATGTCTACTGATATTTACCATATGAGAAGTTAAAACTGAGAAGTTTTCAAATATGTATTTATTATTTAATTTAAAAATAACAATGATAAACACATTACATGTTAATATAAGTAGCATATTTTTAAATGAAAAAATCTAAATCCCCCCCCCCCTTTTCGCCTCCCCTCCCCCCCCCCCCCCCCCCTTTTTCCTCCCCTCCCCCCCCCCCCCCCCCCCCCCCCCCCCAAAAAATAGTGCGAAGAGTAGCACAATTTCATATTTTTGCCAATTTCTTTACTGCCTGGCTCAATAGAAGACATCTAGATTCTCATATCAGCTTCTGCACTCAGTCGGTTGTGATATGTTGTTTTGGGTGAAGTATAGGTAGAAAATCCGGCCTCACACAGATATGTAGTTGGAAAAGGGAGGGATATTTTAATAGCCTTTTCAGATAATTGTAGATATTTCTTATTTTATACTACTATATCAAAAATTGACAAGTGGTTGTCTCTTAAAGGTTAGTTGCAATGTAGAATCTGAAACCATATCAATGAATTTATCGTACTCTGTAACATTAAATCCCATTGGTCTATCTTGCACTTTGAATAAAAATGAGAGTTAAAAAGGCAAATAACGTCTTAGGTTATAATAAACATAGTTTTGACCTCGCGGACCCCCTGACTGGGTCTCGGGGATCCCCACTGGTCCGCGGACCACACTTTGAGAACCGCTGAACTAATGAGACACTTATCTTTTAACCATAGCTTGAAGATAAGTATTCCCGCTTTGCTGTCTTAATCCCATAGTTATATTTGATTTTCTTGAATTTATTTAAGAACATTTAGCCTTACACTTTAATTTAGTTGCGCTTTCTTTCACGTTTAACTTCGAACAAGTTGGAGTTGAACAACTGTCATCCTCTGTAGCCAAAATTTATTTTTTTTTTATTTAGGGAAAATTTTTTTTTCTGAACACAAACAAGATTTTCTCTGCTGAACAATCGTTACCAATGTTCATAGCTGAACTCATAGTTTCTCTTGACACTTCATTACTTTTCAGCTCCCAATAAAGCATAGGTTTTGTATTCCTGTCCTGTATTATCCGTTTAAAGCCTTTCTATATATTCTTTATCCCCTTGAAATATTTGTGTAATTTTGTGTCCCATGTATTGCCTTGGTCTCCCTCTATTTATTTGTCCCTGTGGGTTCCAGGAAAAGGCCTGCCTTGTAATACTTTCAACAGATTTTCTTAGGGTGTGTGTATCCTATCCAACGCTTTGTCTTCATCGTCATCGCCTTTCAGCTTCTCAAGGAGCATAGGCCTTCAACGAACATGCCAGGTCTTTCTGTCTTGTGCCATCAGCTTAAGGCCTTCACATGTCTTCTTCGCCCCTTTCATGCCTGACTCCAGTTCTGTATGTGTTCCTTGTTCTCCTATACCTCTCTAACCTTGAGGATCTCAGACGAAGGACTTCCTTGTAAGACTATCAACAGGTTTTATTAATGGTTGCCCTGTCCAACGCTAGCGTATTCAATTCACATCTTAATACACAGTTATTTAACAGGTTCATTCCACCATTTCCGCAAAGGGGGGACTACACTATACCATAACTGCCTTTCTGTACTACGCTAGCACCCATTAATGAAAGTCTATAATTTCTTTGTTTGTCATTTTTATTGTCCGTCATTTTTTAAAGCCTTGCAATATAATTGCCTAGACATTTGAGCTGAAGATTCTTATTTATTTATTTATTTTTGTTTGTTTGTTTTTATTTTTTATTTGTTGAACTTCATTTCTTTAGATTGCCATATATTTCCCGAAACAGTGTAAGGTATTTTTGGCTTCTGTATTTTTATTTTGTATTCTTGCAAATCAATGCTTTAATTAACATTTATTGCATCAATTATATTTTAATCTGTGTAACATAATTTACTTGTTATGTTTCTACACCTAAGTTATAAATCTTGTATTTGGTTTGATTAACATTGAATCCCCTCTCCCCACAAATCCCCGCATGATCACCGATTCCCCGCCTTCCTTTGCACGCTGATATCGCATGATAGACGGGCAGCAACCTTGAACTTGACCAAGCGGAAGATAAAAGTGAAGAGTCAATCGAAGGTCGATACGTTCGCAACGTGAGTAACCTTGACTAACCTCATCAGGAGTTAGGCGTATTATTATGTATTCTATTTTCTTGTGAATTTTAAATGTTTCCTTAACACAGCTTTTGAATGTGTGTATGTATGAACGCACTGAATGAGTAATTTTTGTAGATGACCGAAGTCAAATGTGAGAAGATGACAACAAACTGCAAAAATTGTACAACTACACTTAATTCAACATGTGACAGATACAACATGAAGATCAATATGTCACAGACAGAAATTAATAATATCAGCAGACCATCATGAGCACTCTACATACATGTCAACAACATCTAACTCTACCACGTTCTAGAGTTCAAATAACTGGGAAGTATTTTTGCAGACAATTAAATATTTGATAGAGAAATTCAAACAAGGTGTCAAAAAGCCAGCACAGTGACTTACCAACTTCAACTACTACTCAAACATCGGAATATCAGTCTGAAAACTACAAGACAGCTGTTAAATAGTATATTCGTACCAACTCTATGCTTGTAGTAGTCAAACAAGGTCGCTAATCAAATCATAGGAGAGAAAATCACATCCTATGAACTGGAGATACTTTTAAAAAATCCCTGAATATTACCAGGAGACAGCATGAGAAATGACGACATCAGAAAAAAAAAATTAGGAAATACATCATGAATCAAATATATAAAGACAGAAAACTAAGTGGTTTGGATATCTCATGAGAATTGAGGTCGATAAATTACCACTGAGCCCCTTCTACAGTAGAAGATCTGGTTTCAGTGCACGAGGAAAACCAAAAGGCAGATGGATAGACAACATCACAGAAATTCTACAACACGGGCTCTCAGTAGCCAACGTGATACACGGGATCACAGGAGCCAACACGATACACGGGCTCACAGGAGCCAACGTGATAGATTGGTTCAAGTACACACACTTTAGATCCTTACTAAGCTTCACGGCAACAGTAAACCGAAAAAGTAAACAGTAAATAAGTAAGTATATATGCAGACTTTTTGTATGTATCTATGTAAGAAACTTCAATGTTAGAAACAAAATATTGTTCATTCGCTGCTGTATTGTGTATCTTATTCGTCGCGTGTGTTGACTTTGTTCACTAAATAAATAATACACAAAGGTATGTTTCAGACAATCGTGAGAAATAAAGAAGTAGAAGATTCGACAACAGAAACAACAAGAAGTGATAGGCTCACCGGGAGTCGAACCCAGGACCTTCCGAACGACACCACCGGCTAGCTACGGGAGCGAATCGTTACTATCCTCTCTGCTAACTAGGCACCACATAAATAGTGCTTCGTGGACAGAGGTCTAGCATAATCTCTCCACGTAACCCGGATATGTACCAAAGTATGACCCAGACTAATTATAGACGCCATCACTTCAGCAGCTTTCCTATTTAAAAGTTATATTACACGAGTGCCTAAAACATGCCTTTGTTTATTAAATATTTATTTATTTATTATTTACAGGCCTCAGGTTTCCCATTCTTATTTGTTTATTTGAATTTGTTCAGCATACACCATTCTTGTCTCTCTTGTATCTTTCAATGGATGGACGTTGAGAAAACGAAAACTAACATGATTAGCACAATAGAAAGACACTTTACCAATACGACTAAATTCTAAGATATTCAAACAAGAAATTCAAACGTTTATTTTTATACATCTTAGTAGAATATGGCAGATGGGAAACAGAAATCAAGAAGAAAGTAGGTAGTGGTATTGATGGTTTTGTATGATGATGATGGTACTACATGTAAATTGTATGAGGCCAGCTGTGAAGGCTCCTGAGATAAAATGTAATTGAGAATTGTCAGAAGGCCTTTCTTGCTACCACTACGACCTCACACTTAATTTTTTTTTTTATGAATGTAGCTGCGTAAAGTGTCTAGGGTTATGATGTGTACTGTGGTGTGATAGTTATAAATATACCCATAGATATTTAACAAGACTAATAAGATTAACAAGTGTTACAATACACTGAACTAACTCACGTGTGTAAAGTTTTTGATATAATTATATTACATTTATTTGTTCTGGATCAAGTTTTATTTTGACCAGAACTTGTTTTAAAAGAAGGATTTAAAATTTATGAAAATTATGCATGGAATGTTACATAATAAATGCAAAAGTGTACATATTTTAAGTACTAGAATAGTTAGTTTTATAAAAATGTTCTGGTAGTCAGCTACTAAGGAGGATATTTATTGTCTGTGCTGTTGGGGTGGTCTCATCACACCTGTCTATATTGACTACATAGTGTCCAGAAAATGGTGGGAATTTTTATGGGGTATCTGCAACTAAATGGGGTTGGTGAATATCCAGCAGACCAGAGGCTCACTCATCTGGTATTTGTAGCTCTGGTGCTGAAATCAGGTGGTCCCACCTCTCCGTGCTGGCGGGCAATAATGGTGGTCTCTGTCACAAGGACTGCACAGATACACTTGTGTAAATCACCACCCGAGTAGATACTGCTTCGTAGACGACAGAAACTCGCAGCTCTGCAATCAAAGTATGGGCCATGTGTCAAAATCTATTCTCTACCCACGTCTGGACACCACACTGACACAACAACCACATTATACAGACAGGTCAGATCTCTCTGACCAAACAGCACAGTTACCATGGTGGGTTTACATCCGATAGATCCTCCCAGACTATAGATTCTGAAAAATAATTATTAGTTTTCTACCCTAAAAGAGGATAGGTAATATGTTTCCTTATTCTCAACTCTTGATCGGTCTTGCATAATCCTTGCTGGTGTTTAGGTACATTGTTAGTCCCTAGACCCTGACTTGGGCGGGGGGTCTAGAGCAAAATCCCTACTTGTTTGTAAGGCTAGATTATGATATGGCAGTATCAAATCACTCGAACATGAAACAATATTCAAAATATATAAAGAAATAAATTTCAATCTTACCAGATTATGAATAATTAACACAGAAGTGCTAGCAAAACTCAGCTGAGCTGCTGGCTATAGGATGGCGTCCCTAAATTTAACTCACTGTCTTTCATATGGGAAAACACCACACTTTAAAATCTGTGTCTAACACTGAACAATTATTGAAGAATGACCCCAAATGCGCTCTAAGCGCTAATAATATGATTGTCTGTGGCCAATCACTGCCGAGGTTTATTTTTAATTTCAAATTTCCTCACTAAAGTCATTTCAGTCAAGCTTCAGTCACGTATGGATGGTTATCTGTTAGTCTGTCCGTCTCTACTTGTGTTTCTACAAAATTGTGCTCGATTTTTGACCCAACCGTTCTCTCCCCTTCAAATTTTTGTTGTAAAAAGTTATATTTAGACACAGCTACCACCAATGTCCCTTCACTTCTATGCCAAGTAAATTTGAACATCTGTGTCCAAGGTCGTGTTTTTGTGTGCAAATAACGATATGTTAGATTCAATGCAGTCTGTGGCTGATGTAAACTACACTGTCTTTTGTCATTATTTTCAATATTATCTATCCGTCTGTAAAATTAAGACCATATTCGTTCACTGCTCAGAATAGGCCATCTGGCCAGCTAATTTTTATATTCCTAACATTAATATTAAGAAAAATTTACTTTTTAATTTTTTGTAATTTTTTTTTCAGACATCTGCGTTCTTCCGCTCAAATTCAAATCAAGCGCTTGGTATCGCAAAACGTCCAATTCCGTACCTCGTGTCAATTTGGGGGACTTGAATTTTTTTTTACTTTCATCCATTTCCCCCCCCCCCCAATTGCGTCTCTTTAGCCTTTCCAGTCATTTTTTTTTTTCCTTTTTGATCCTCCGTTCCCCTCCGGTCTAGCAAGTCAATTTTATGGGGATGATGACCCGCGGTCTAGGCGATCATGTACATCAGCAGCCTACGCATTATGTTTTTATCCTTAAATGTTATCCTTGGAGGAATTTTACCGTTGTATCTCTGTCAATTTCACTACACATCTCCCCACCTGAAAACATGCCTATGGCAAGTTCCAAAACCAGCGATACACATAGGTAAAATTACTCCTCCCGTCTGCCATTACTCTAATTTTGATCACAGGGGTGCCGACTGAGGAAATCTGCACCGACATTCAATTTGCCTGGGATATATTGGATACTAAACTGATAAGGTTGAAGCAATAAAGACCACCTCAGCAATCTTGCGTTTTCATGCTTAGCCTGAGACAAGAACACGAGAGGCTGATGATCCGTCTCCACCACAAAAGTCCTACCATACAGATAGATTTGAAACTTCTTTATTGCCCAGATTAATGCTAAACATTCTTTTTCGCTTGTGGAGTATCCTTGTTCCGCCTTATTCAATTTGCGGCTTGCATAAGCGACTGGTTTCAGTTCCCCATCAGGTGAAGATGATCTTTGCAACAAAGCCCCTCCAAGTCCTACATTACTTGCATCGGTTCTTAAGACAAAGTCCTGTGTCAAATCAGGCAGTTTGAGAATAGGCTTGCTAGTGAGTTTTTCCTTTAACTCTTGGAACGCTAGTTCACATTGTGCAGTCCAAATAATTTTATCTGGAAGTCCCTTGCGAGTCAGATCAGTCAGAGGAGCACAAATGGCGTTAAAATTTTTGATGTATTTCTGATAAAATCCGCATAACGACACGAATGATCGCACGTCCTTTTTGGTTTGCGGCCTAGGTGCTCTCTGCAGTTTTTCCAAGTTCTTAGGATCAGGGGTCATATTACCCTGATATACAGTGTGCCCCAAGAATTCCAACTCTTTGCATCCAATACAACATTTTGTTGGCCTAGCAGTTAAGTTCGCCTCCCGAAGTCTATCAAACAACATCTCCAGAGCTTCAATGTGTTCTTCAAATGTCTCTGTGGCGACGAGTATATCATCCATGAAATTCGTGATACATGGGTTATTCAGGGGGTCCAACAATTTTCGCATCATCCTTGAAAACACACTCGGAGCATTTTTCAGTCCGAATGGTAGCATATTGAATTCATAATGTCCATCCGAAGTGCTAAAAGCCAAATAAGGTCTCACTTCAGGCTTCACTGGGATCTGGTAATAGCCTTTACTAAGATCCACTTTTGAAAAGTATTTTGCCTTGTTCAGTCTGGCAAATAGCTGTTTTGTGTCTGGTAATGGATCCACTTGTCCTTCTGTGACAGCATTCAGTTTCCTGTAATCTATGCACAGTCTGTGTTCCCCAGACGGTTTCCTCAACAAAACGACACTAGAACTAAAAGATGATTCACTGTGCGAAATAATCCCCTCCTTCAATAAATAATCTATTTCTTCCTTTAATGCCTTCTCCTTCGCGAACGGAATAGAATAGGCTCTCATACAGATTGGGTTTGAGTCTACCAGTTTCATGTCATACTGTAGCAAATTTTGTATGGCCTGGTTTATCTGTTAATACATCTGTATGTTCTTCCAGAACTTGTTGAACTCTCTCCCTCTGGTTTTTAGTCAGGTGCTTACTGACTTTTACCTGTGCTGCTGTTTCACAAGGATGTAATGGGTATTCATGTGAGGTGAGTGGTTCTTTTTGCATCTGGGTTGCAATAGCCAAGGTCAATAAGGGGGTGCTTTCCTGGAGTGGTCTGTCCAGATACTTCTTTAACAGGTTTACATGATAAACTTTTTCCTTCCCCTTTTTGTCAATTTTATAGTTTGTTCTAGACACCTTCTCTAGAACCGTATATGGACCTTGCCAACCAATTTGTAATTTATTCTGGCTTCCCGGTAGTAGAAGCAGCACCTTCTCTCCGACTGCCAGTTCCCTGTCCTTTGCCTTCCTATTAAAATATGCTGCATGTTTCTTCCTGGCTTGTTTCAAATTATCATTTGCCAGTTTCCATCCAGCTTTCAAACGAGTGGTCAGTTCGTTCACATATTGATACGATGAGGTAACAGTCTCTTCTGCCTTCTCATCTGTCCAGGTCCTTAATAAAGCTTCTAAAGGACCTTTTTATTGGCCTCCCAAATAGCAGAGTTGCGGGAGCCATCCCGGTTGAACTATGTGGTACCTCCCGGTACGCAAACAATGCGGCGGGCAGGAATTGATCCCACAGATCCGGTTTTTCGTGTGCCAGCTTTCTCAGGATAGAAATGAGAGTCCCATTGAACCTCTCTACCTGGCCGTTCCCTTGTGGATGGTACGGACTACAATGAAAGTGCCTGGCTTGAAATAGCTTAAAAACTTCTTCCGTTAGTTTCCCCTTGAACTGAGAACCATTATCCGTCAAGATTTGATGCGGGAATCCTAATCGGGTAAATATTGTAAGTAGTGCCTCTGCTACATGTTTTGAATCAATTGATGGCAGGGCTACCGCCTCTCCCCACATAGAACAAGTGTCCACCAGAGTAAGGATGTAACTGTTCCTCCTCTTGGTCCGAGTGAGAGGTCCTACAATATCCACTGCAACCCTCTCAAAAGGTGTTCCCACTATGGGCATTTCCCCTAGAGTTGCAGGGGCAGTCCAGTGCTTTGGAGCTACCCTTTGACATTCTGGGCAGGATTTGACATATCTTTTTATATCCTCCGTTATCCCTGGCCAGAAGTAATGACAAGCTATACGCTGTCCTGTGGCGCTGATCCCCATGTGACCACTGAAGGGGGATTGCATGTCCGAGTTCCATCACTTTCTCTCTATATGCAATGGGAAGAACCAGCTGGTTGTGACCATTTGTTCCAGTTCCGGCCTTCCTGTATAAGAGTTTGTTCTTCATGAAATATTCCCCCTTGCTCGGAGGTGTGTGGCATTTGGGTAATTTTTTAAAACATGGCTGGAGTGTCCTATCCTCAGCCTGCGCCTTCCTCATCTCCTCTGGATGAGCGTTTATAGGTTCACCTTCTTCCTCCTTCTTCTGTGACCTGGTCTGCACTGTCGCCATGATCACAGGTTTCTCGGGATTCCCCAAGAAGACGTATCTACACCCCAAGATCAGAGGGTAGATTGGTTCATCTATCACTGCTGCTCTGATTTCTCCTTCCACATAGCGAGTTTTCACCGTTATCCTTGCGATGGGAAGTGTCATGAGTGGTATGTCCTTAGTCGCCCCCTGTATTTCCACTGTTTCTGTGGTATACTGACTTGGGTCCACTAGGCTAGACTTCACAACTGAATCATAATCCAAACCTGTATCATAAAGGCACCTTATGGTGACCCCATTACAAATAACATCCTCACAAACTGGGGGGTGATAAGGTTCCTGTTGTCCCTTAGGATTAACCTTTAATCTTTGCGTCCCCGACTTCATTGCAGCAATGTTTGAAGGTTTCCTTCTACAAAATTCGGTGTTATGGTTATCCTTCTTGCACCATTTACACCATCTTTTTCCTTGGTTCAACGGTTTTCTTTCATTGAACTTTTGGTCATTGAACTGTGAGTTTCTGTCGCGATAGTCATTTCTTGGCCGCTCAAAATTTGTCCTACCTTTATTTCCCTGCTCTCTATTATCAAATTTATTAAATTGCTGTGGAGCTTTAAAATTGTCTATGTGCTTCTTTTTAGCACCACTTACCTCTGCCTGGGCTGCCTGATACCTCTCAGCAACATTTAAAATTTCCCCCAACTTCTCTGCACCTTGTTCCATGAGAAATTTTCTCATGTCTGGAGCCATGGACTCTCTCCAAATAGGTTTCTAGTCTGGCCGAGAATTGGTGGTATGTCTCCCCAGACAACAGTTTGGCATTTCTAAATTTCTTACGATAAAATTCACCATTCTTCTCGTACCTTAATAACAAAGCCTGCTTTAACATGTCATAATTGTCTTGGTCTTCCCTGTTCATTTTGGCAAATACTTCATAAGAAGCACCCCTCAATCCCTGTGATAGCTTTAAACTCCACCTCTCTCTCTCTAACCCATATGTAGTAGCTAATAACTCAAAACGTCCCAGGTACCCCTCTATGTCATCGTCTTTCTCAACAAAATGGTCTAAATGAAACCCCATAGCTGAGTTTGAGGCTCCCATACTGGGCGTAGCATCTGAGGCAAAAGGGCTGGCGCCATTTTCAGGGGCCGGGCCTTGTAATTCCAGCTCCCTTAGTCGTAATTCGTGCTCCCTCTGCAACCTTCTATCTTCAGCCTCCCTTTCGGCCTTTTTATCTTCTGCCTCCCTTTCGGCAGTCAACCTTTTTTCTTCTGCCTCCCTTTGCTGTCGTTTTTCTTCTGCCTCCCTTTGCTGTCGTTTTTCTTCTGCCTCAATCTGCAGCCTCTTAATTTCTCTTTCAGCCTCAATTTGTAATCTCTTTTCTTCAGCTAACCTGTCAGCCTCTAATTTTCTTTCAGCCTCTTTTTCTAATCTCCTTTCTTCCCGTTCAATATATTTATCACATTCAGTCGTTACGTATTGAATTAAAATTTGACCATCCATCCCCATCTCCTTCGCAGTGAGCACAGCAGCTGATCTAAACTTTGCTAGCTCAGCCATACTTTTTAGACAATATAATAATATATAAGCTAAATCTCTAACCAGTAAATACACTAAGTACTTCTAATTACTATAGTCTAACTAATTCTAACTAACCAGTTAACTAATTAATTATTACTGGCTGTGAAGATTCACCAACTTTTATCCGCAGGGACACTTTTACTTTTAAAGGAAATTTTACAATTTATTTCCCTACTTTTATTTCTCCCACCAGGAGATCTTAATATTACTGTTGGGCTAATTATCCCTGGACAAGACCCCAATATATGTAGTGGTATTGATGGTTTTGTATGATGATGATGGTACTACATGTAAATTGTATGAGGCCAGCTGTGAAGGCTCCTGAGATAAAATGTAATTGAGAATTGTCAGAAGGCCTTTCTTGCTACCACTACGACCTCACACTTAATTTTTTTTTTTTATGAATGTAGCTGCGTAAAGTGTCTAGGGTTATGATGTGTACTGTGGTGTGATAGTTATAAATATACCCATAGATATTTAACAAGACTAATAAGATTAACAAGTGTTACAATACACTGAACTAACTCACGTGTGTAAAGTTTTTGATATAATTATATTACATTTATTTGTTCTGGATCAAGTTTTATTTTGACCAGAACTTGTTTTAAAAAAAGAAGGATTTAAAATTTATGAAAATTATGCATGGAATGTTACATAATAAATGCAAAAGTGTACATATTTAAGTACTAGAATAGTTAGTTTTATTAAAATGTTCTGGTAGTCAGCTACTAAGGAGGATATTTATTGTCTGTGCTGTTGGGGTGGTCTCATCACACCTGTCTATATTGACTACATAGTGTCCAGAAAATGGTGGGAATTTTTATGGGGTATCTGCAACTAAATGGGGTTGGTGAATATCCAGCAGACCAGAGGCTCACTCATCTGGTATTTGTAGCTCTGGTGCTGAAATCAGGTGGTCCCACCTCTCCGTGCTGGCGGGCAATAATGGTGGTCTCTGTCACAAGGACTGCACAGATACACTTGTGTAAATCACCACCCGAGTAGATACTGCTTCGTAGACGACAGAAACTCGCAGCTCTGCAATCAAAGTATGGGCCATGTGTCAAAATCTATTCTCTACCCACGTCTGGACACCACACTGACACAACAACCACATTATACAGACAGGTCAGATCTCTCTGACCAAACAGCACAGTTACCATGGTGGGTTTACATCCGATAGATCCTCCCAGACTATAGATTCTGAAAAATAATTATTAGTTTTCTACCCTAAAGAGGATAGGTAATATGTTTCCTTATTCTCAACTCTTGATCGGTCTTGCATAATCCTTGCTGGTGTTTAGGTACATTGTTAGTCCCTAGACCCTGACTTGGGCGGGGGGTCTAGAGCAAAATCCCTACTTGTTTGTAAGGCTAGATTATGATATGGCAGTATCAAATCACTCGAACATGAAACAATATTCAAAATATATAAAGAAATAATTTCAATCTTACCAGATTATGAATAATTAACACAGAAGTGCTAGCAAAACTCAGCTGAGCTGCTGGCTATAGGATGGCGTCCCTAAATTTAACTCACTGTCTTTCATATGGGAAAACACCACACTTTAAAATCTGTGTCTAACACTGAACAATTATTGAAGAATGACCCCAAATGCGCTCTAAGCGCTAATAATATGATTGTCTGTGGCCAATCACTGCCGAGGTTTATTTTTAATTTCAAATTTCCTCACTAAAGTCATTTCAGTCAAGCTTCAGTCACGTATGGATGGTTATCTGTTAGTCTGTCCGTCTCTACTTGTGTTTCTACAAAATTGTGCTCGATTTTTGACCCAACCGTTCTCTCCCCTTCAAATTTTTGTTGTAAAAAGTTATATTTAGACACAGCTACCACCAATGTCCCTTCACTTCTATGCCAAGTAAATTTGAACATCTGTGTCCAAGGTCGTGTTTTTGTGTGCAAATAACGATATGTTAGATTCAATGCAGTCTGTGGCTGATGTAAACTACACTGTCTTTTGTCATTATTTTCAATATTATCTATCCGTCTGTAAAATTAAGACCATATTCGTTCACTGCTCAGAATAGGCCATCTGGCCAGCTAATTTTTATATTCCTAACATTAATATTAAAGAAAAATTACTTGTTAATTTTTTGTAACTTTTTCAGACATCTGCGTTCTTCCGCTCAAATTCAAATCAAGCGCTTGGTATCGCAAAACGTCCAATTCCGTCCCTCGTGTCAATTTGGGGGACTTTAATTTTTTTACTTTCATCCATTCTCCGTGGTCGCCGCACCCTCCCCCCCCCCCCCCCCCCCCCCCCGCCCTCCCCCCCCCCCCCCCCCCCCCCCCCCCCCCCCCCCCCCCCCCCCCCCAATTGCGTCTCTTTAGCCTTTCCAGTCATATTTTTTTTTCTTTTTGATCCTCCGTTCCCCTCCGGTCTAGCAAGTCAATTTTATGGGGATGATGACCCGCGGTCTAGGCGAGTAGAATCGAGGCTCTGGAAATATGGAGAAATAGAAGAAATGGTTCATCTTACAGATAGAGACGAAGGTGAACAATCAGAATAAAATGAGAATTGATGAATGAGATCAAAATTAGACCAGATGAAATATTTGATGGTATAAAAAGACAACACGCAGTTCTGAAAACCAGGATTGAAGGAAAAGTTAGAGGAGGACAGCTGTAAATATGTGAAGATTACACCAGGAGCCGCGATAACGCAGTGGCTAGTGCACTGGTTTCCTAGCTCGGTGGTCCATGGTTCGATCCCCAGTTGAGGTGGGATTTTTGAGACCACAAACGGCTCCAGGGTCGACCCAGCCTCATGAATTGGGTACCAGAATGACTCTGGGAAGGTTAAGGCGGCCGGCGTGATGCTGACCACATCACCCCTAGTGTGCTGATGGTCAAGAAAATATGGGCCTAACGCCATATTCCCAAAATGCCTCAATGGGCGTGTAACGGGATCCTTTACCTTTTTATTTTTACATCAAGAAATAGACAGGAAAGATGGACATCAAGGCAAGAGACAGTGGTGGTCCATTGTAGCCAGCCTTTGATGCGAAGATGCCATCTCATCTGATTTGATGTCATCGACGTGAGCCAATCATCTACGTCTGTGAATCTTTGACCTTGGCTAATGGCGGTGATGTGTATCAATGATGTCTTTCTTTATTTCAGCTTATTCTCCATTCATTGGTATTATTTTTCTCTGTGAATAGACCACACTTCATTAAACAGATTCTGCTGTCAAAAGTGCTTCCGTTGTGCTGTGAAGTTCTACATCAAGTCTCTGGGTAATTCAATTCATTCATCGTCCTCTTGCTAACCGCGGAGCATAGACGCTTGTGGTGAAGTGGGATGTTATAAATACTTATAGGGAACTTAGTGTACTGACTGAGATCAGCTGTGAAGGTATCTATATCTATTAAGAGTAGTGTATTATAGATAACCTTACTTGCTACCACATATCTATATATCTCAGTCAGAATTATTCTGGAATAGTGTGATGCTACGTTATGTGTCTAGGGTATGAGTATGGTGAAGTGTAAGTCACAACAACAGACAGATAAACAATTTAATTTAATCCACTACTCTTGACAACACTGTGACACTCACATACATATAACACTCTACAAAGATATCTTAAAAGAGTCACTGATAAACTTTCGAATAACAATATGTATTCATTACTGGCATGAATGAATATGTGTCCTGATTCAACTACAAGGGAACCAGGAATCACAATCAATTTAAATTACAAGTTATGTACAGAATGTATTTAATATGAATATTGTAGTGACATATATTATTACAAATGTTCTATGTGTGTCAGTTGTGTAGTAGTAAAATGAGGTAATACTGGTTTTGTTTTGTTCAAGCTCTGTTGGTATTTGTCATCATGACTTCAATAGTTTGTCTTTAGGGACCAGTATTGGAGATGTTCACAGTTCCTGATTTTAAGACAAGTAAATTCCCCTCTTAATGTTAATTTTAAAAAGTCAGTTCAAGATGAGGGGACATAATGTTGAGCTCAGCTGGCCAAGTTAGCTTATCTGGCGTGATGGCGGCAGGAAAGGACTCCTCTGCTCGAATTCTCCTCTGGGCTCAGGAGACACCTCACTGATAGCTAAAAGGACCAAGGAGTATGCTGTCCGACACTGGATTCAGCAAAGCTCTGACTAGGTGCTGCTCAGTACCATCAAGACCACTGTCCCTGAAATCAAGAAGGATGTACCTTCTACTTCATAACTAATTTATATTTTCTTTTTACACTGATCACAATACATCACAAACATTGCGTTCAGAGCGTTAGGCCAACAGTCAGCTTCATTTGAAATACTTTATTCCAGTATTACCATCCTTAATGGTCACTACGCCTCTGCACTTCCAGCATTATTTCTGTCTAATCAATCATCCAGGTGTCAGTGTACTATTTGGCCATTCCATGCCGTTTTACTACCCTCCGACACCCTCTGTTCAGGCTGGAGCATTACAGGCTTTACCTCACATTTGCCACTGAACTACACATATATATACAGGCATAAATCAACAATTCACATTCAATTTTCATTAAAAGATATTGAATGGTTCAAGCTTACCACAATTCATACGAATAAACACAGATACGTTGATTAGCAATGAATTCTGGCACAAACTGGCACAAATTTCCATCTGCCTATGTTCCAGGCTTTTATTTAACACAATTATGAGCTGGCTTCAACGCACTGTTGCTTTATCAAGATCATTTAAACAAGTGGTCTCGAACTAACGCTCCCAAGTGTGTATATCAGCGAGTCTGACCAATGAGCCACGTTTCGACAAGTGTTTGAAAAAATGTTACCTTTTCCCGTTTCCCCTAACAACGAAAGATAGTATTTATAGTTCGACCAATCGTGGTTAGGCTTTCATTTGTTGCGCTCCAATCAATTTGGAGTTTACATGGTAGGCTATTTATGTAACGTAAGGTTTTTTTCAAACACGTTAAAAAAAATTTTATGAGCAGAAATGATTTCATGCTGTCAGGCAGCCTCACTATTTTATTTTGGGTATAATTTATTAATTCCTGGACTATTGGCGTAACGTTTTACATATTATTTGTCAGCAAGCCCTAAGGAACCCAAAAATACAAATTTAAAGGAGCTACGTGGCTGCATTCAAAATATGTATTTTCTACCTCCTGTTTCGAAGATATGCTGTCTGGGTACTGTTATGTTTTCAACCGTAAACCCATCTATTGTTATCTTTCCTAATAAGCGTTTTTTATGATTTATAAACCTAACTCTGGGAAAGGGTAGTGTATTTTATCACTGTCCGTCTGAAAAAAAAAAGTTAGTGCTTGTAGCCTAACACGCGTGATAGTAGTAATTGTGTATCGCGCGACGCGTGTTTAATGTTCGGCTTTCTGCCTCTCCCTTCTCGCTATCCTTTTGTCCATCTGTTCGTTCGTTTTGGTAACGCAGTATAATTAATGTTAGGATTAATTTAGGTCATTACGCAGTACGTCTCAATGTTTTTCTTAGAAATGCAGCACACGTTTCATTGAAGAAGGCGGGTAATAATACAGTAAGCTTTTATATCAACGTGAAAGCGTTACAATTTGCAGACGAAGCAGAAAACAAGGGGGATTTCGAGTACATTCTTTGTGACAGCACTGTTATTTTCCCATTGCTCTTCTCTTTATTAATTTTATTTGTTAGGCTTTATATTTACCTAATAATTTATATATGTGGATTAGAATATTTCATGACAACGCTTAACAAATTGAAAACACGTCTTCCTTTCATGTAATGTCCACTTAAGGATAATCCATGTTTCTTTCTTTGTCTCATCGGAGGCCCCCCCCCCCCCCCAGAGAACTGCAGGGAGCAGAGCCATTTAATCATCATCATCATGTTCCTTATCGAGCATGGAGCCATAACAGTAGCTGGTCCTGTTACATCACGCCTGCACCACGCATGCGCAGGAGGATCTTGCGGCAGTGGATTTTGTAGCTATATGTTTTACATTAGACAAGCGCCACTGGAATAATAAATAAGAATACGACGATGGAAATGGATAGGACACACATTAAGAAAACCTGTTGATAGCTTTACTAGTCAGTTCCTGGTCTTGAATCCACAAGTAAGAGAGGTACAGGAAGATCAAAGAACACACGGAAAAGAAAATCGGAGAGACAGACATGAAGGAGACACAGAGAGACCTTGAGCTGATGGCACGGGACAGGAAGTCCTGGCATAACTTGGTTTATGTCCCTGTAGGAGTTGAAAGGTGAAAAAGAAAAGAATGTTTGACATGATGAGGTTGCCAGCCTCATGCACAACCTCACATAGTAGCCTTGTACGACATGCCTGAAGGGGCAGTATGCTTTTTCTTTCATTGTCTAATCAGAGATCACGGGAACTATATGAGAAAAACCATATACGTGTATGGGTATTAGTCGTGTTTTATATACGTTGTTACTTTCGTCTGGAGCTTGGAATCCGAATTAATATGTAGCATTCCGTCTAAAGGTTTACAGTATTCTTGTAATCGTAGTTATCAAACACAACTAAGT
This sequence comes from Oreohelix idahoensis, assembly GCA_024509875.1. Taxonomy (NCBI): domain Eukaryota; kingdom Metazoa; phylum Mollusca; class Gastropoda; order Stylommatophora; family Oreohelicidae; genus Oreohelix; species Oreohelix idahoensis. The sequence continues at coordinate 37,380 of JAMPIV010015346.1, forward strand.
AGCATTATATAAATGAGTCCAGAGAACATAGTGCACGAATACAGCACGATTTATGCGAACATTTTTCACTTTAACAATTGAGGATCCACCTGTGAGACATTGACATTAAATCCGCGGGACAATATTCAATGGGTCATCACTATAAGTATGTCCGTTAAACTCTGAGTCTATCTAACGTCTGGTTATAATTTCTCATATTATATCTCAGTCCACGTGTTAATGAACAATAATGAATGTTCATTCAACATAATACAAGATGTCCCAGCGGAGACATGTAATCAACTTATATTAGTACATTTGCATGGAGACATATCTGGAGTCATCCGTATATGACCACACCAGCTATGCACAATGGTACAATATACGTACGTGGAAGTGAACCTATGTCTTTGAGGCTAATTACATCATCATTGACTTTTGAAATCATCCACACGCATCCAGGGATTAATCCTGTTGTGAAACTTGTTGAGAACCCAGCATTGCACACTAAGCTTGGAGAAGTCACTTGAGCCCAGGCATAATTCTTTGGCTTTGACTTGGTTGACTGCATGCAAGAGGATCTCACTATGGACCCTGTGATAGGCAGGAGAAGCTTAGAAGTGGTTCTGTGCAGGACGTCGCAATTCCTTGAGAGAACCAAGAATCAGAGTGCAGTATTTTAGTTCTGCATAATTGGAGAGCACCCTTGGTCGGCGGGGAATGCACAGTATGCCTCGCGCTTCTTTCTCCTAGCTTGGGATCAGATGTGACGATCCTTTAAATGCAAGCCAAGTTGGAGAAACTGGAGCTCATGACTTCAACTCAACAAGTTTCGGAATTGCAGAACAGCCACAGGAAAAGCCTAGATCTACAGTATAGATAATAACAAGGAGTCTTCAACTTGGTATTATTGGCCGCTGAAGAGCGTACAGCTCAGCAGTCCTAGTTGAACAACAACAACAACAATATTAGTACATCTAGGATCGACACTTATTTAATATCCAGACGAAACACTTTGGAACGTAGTCTAAAACACGACCGCGCCGGTTGGCTGGCTACACAGCCAATATCTCCCTGCCGTTGCTGTACGCGACATCTTACGTCATAAAACTCACGCGTAACAACGCGTTTAGCAACATCCTTTTGAGCACCACAAAGATCCAAAGTAATGAACGCGTTGTGGTGTGCAAAAATAGTCGCAAACGATGTATGTATATGTCCAATTCGTTAGTTTGTGATAAAGTATTTTCGATGTTATAATATCTTGCAAGTTCTGCTAGGATCTATTAGATGCCGTGTGTTCATTTTTATTGGAATCAAATATTTTGTACTTTCATACAGGATGTTATGTGTCTGCTTATTCGTCGATATGCCAGACATATTGAGAGGATGAAAATAGGAGAGGGAGACAAGAGTGAGTACTTGATCCTCAATTATTCAGTAATTTTCCATAACCATTCGTCATCTTAGTACTACATTGTTCAATCTCCACTTCTGGCCAAAATTGACCAAAAGTCATAAATCAACGAAAAATAGTTGATTTAATCATGCTACACAATATCTTACGTTAACTGGTTGACACAATATCTTAAGTTAACTGGCTGACACACTATCTTAAGTTAACTGCTTGACACAATATCTTAAGTTAACTGGGTGACACAATATCTTAAGTTAACTGATTGACACAATATCTTAAGTTAACTGGTTGACACATTATCTTAAGTTAACTGGTTGACACAATATCTTAAGTTAACTGCCTGACACACTATCTTAAGTTAACTGGTTGACACAATATCTTAAGTTAACTGGTTGACACAATATCTTAAGTTAACTGGTTGACACAATATCTTAAGTTAACTGGTTGACACAATATCTTAAGTTAACTGGCTGACACAATATCTTAAGTTAACTGGTTGACACAATATCTTAAGTTAACTGGTTGACACAATATCTTAAGTTAACTGATTGACACAATATCTTAAGTTAACTGGTTGACACAATATCTTAAGTTAACTGGTTGACACAATATCTTAAGTTAACTGGTTGACACAATATCTTAAGTTAACTGGTTGACACAATATCTTAAGTTAACTGGCTGACACACTATCTTAAGTTAACTGGTTGACACAATATCTTAAGTTAACTGGTTGACACAATATCTTAAGTTAACTGGTTGACACAATATCTTAAGTTAACTGGTTGACACAATATCTTAAGTTAACTGGTTGACACAATATCTTAAGTTAACTGGTTGACACAATATCTTAACTTAACTGGTTGACACAATATCTTAAGTTAACTGGTTGACACAATATCGTAAGTTAACTGGTTGACACAATATCTTAAGTTAACTGGTTGACACAATATCTTAAGTTAGCTGGTTGAATCGTCATGAAAAATTTCATTTTATTGTGATTTTTCCTTCTTTGCGTTTGATTTGGTTTTAAGAACTATCTTCATTGCGCACATTTCCATCAGTGTTCTGATCTCCTCCCTTAGATCACACAAGGAGGATCTCAGCACAGTGCACGAACCCCATAGCACCGGCTAGAATCCCAATGTGTGTATATAGGAATCACACATTCTATAAATATTTTTGTTGTTGGTAGGTGTATAATTTTGTAAGTCGCTACAGTAAAATGTCGACTACTGTGCTGACACTCGGTAAATCGCTGCAGTAAAATGTCGACTACTGTGCTTACACTTGACGAGTCGCTAAAGTACGATGTCGACTACTGTGCTGATACTTGGTAAGCCGATACAGTACTATGTCGACTACTGTGCTGAACTTGGTAAGTCGCTACAGTACGAAGTCGACTTCTGTGCTGACACTTGGTAAGTCGCTGCAGTACGATCTCGACTTCTGTGCTGACACTTGGTGAGTCGCAACAGTACGATGTCGACCACTGTCACAATAATTCCAGGCCATTGTTACTGTCTTTTTTATAATAATGGACATATTTACTATTGCCCATGTCATTACTACAATTACTGTTTCATGCATTTAACCGATCATTACTTTTATGATTTTGAACTGGCCAATCATCAACTACGCTTGTGGATGTTTACTCATAGCATCGAACGACGAGATCCTCAGAAGGTTGATAGAGAGAATGAGTGCCAAGGTGGAGAAACGTCTGGACGAGCTCCAGTTCAAGGTGACACGAGTGGAAAGAGAGGTTGAAGCGGTCAAGGTGGAAGCGTCAAAAGTTGAGGAGCTTCAGCAGGAACACTACGATAAGTTTGTGGAGTTCATAGGTCGTAAGACACGTGAGGTATGAAGTTCAAGTCCTTATTTCTACATTTTTTTTAAAAATATGTACATCCGTACAACCATAATTATTTACGTGTCTCGTCTTGTGTTTCTAGTTTTGTCTTTATTTATTAGATTTTCCTAGCTTTTCAACAATCTTTTCCGCCACAAACGTCAGCTCCAAACCACAGATATGAGGTATCCGAGGAAGGTGGTTGAAGTAACAAGAAGAGACATGGTCCGCAACCAGACGATATGTCATGGCCTCAAAACCCTAGTTACCATTTCGTTCCATCTTTTATCTTCCACAGACAAGTAGGCCCATCAACGCCCACATATACTTATGAACTATAATTAACATTCTAAGCAATATTTCGTGGGTATGTTGAGACGAAGAAAGAACGGAGCATATGCTTTTCTTTGTTTAATATAAGGGACGATTAAAATGAGGTTCCCAATGGTGTTTGGCAAACTCATCGTGCTAACAAAAATGGTTCTACTAATCATCGCTGCAGGAGTATATGGCTTGACGCAGATTCCCTTTATAGGAGCCATCTGCAATGGTTCAACATGGAGCTAAGAAACGGAGTTAAACAAAATTGTTTTATTTATTCTTAAGTTTATTTATTGATGTTTCTGAAGTGTTTTTATTGACTTTATAATTTTGCTTTCTGTTTTGACATTTATAATTTCATCATCACTGTTACCTTCAGCTACCCACGGAGCACAGGCTTTCATAAAACGTATCTCAAGACCTCCTGTTGCATGTCATCATAAAACGTATCTCAAGACCTCCTGTTGCGTGTCTTCATAAAACTTATCTCAAGACCTCCTGTTGCGTGTCATCATAAAACTTATCTCAAGACCTCCTGTTGCGTGTCATCATAAAACGTATCTCAAGACCTCCTGTTGCGTGTCATCATAAAACGTATCTCAAGACCTCCTGTTGCATGTCATCATAAAACGTATCTCAAGACCTCCTGTTGCTTGTCATCATAAAACGTATCTCAAGACCTCCTGTTGCATGTCATCATAAAACGTATCTCAAGACCTCCTGTTGCGTGTCATCAAGGTCTTTTCATATCTTGCTAATAATTTTCATTTCTGTATTCAGTTATCTTCTCCTTGTGTTTATTTGGTTTACCGCTGATTGTCGTACCCTGGAGATTCCAGAACAAAGACTGCCTGGTAATTCTATCAACTTATTCGATTTCCTAAGTGTATATTCTATCCATCTGCAGCATCATCATTTCATTTGTTGTACCACTGGCACTTGTCTGGTTCTTGTCACTAGTTTCACATTTGTGAACTTGTCGTGCCTTATCACTGCTTCTATATCACGTTAGCACCTATTTAAAAGACGTTGCATTTGTTACTGTAAAAACTCCGATATTCCATAATTGTATCTTGTGCTTCCAAAAATATCAAAGTCTGTATGTGTTCATTCTCTCTCTTTAAATCACAAAGACTTTGATCTCTCTCTCTCTCTCTCTCTCTCTCTCTCTCTCTCTCTCTCTCTCTCTCTCTCTCTCTCTCTCTCTCTCTCTCTCTCTCTCTTAATTTATTACTGAATGCGTTACACAGTGAAATTTTGGACTGTCTTCATACAAGACTGTGTGTTTTAAATATCTGTGACAGAAAAAAGATGAGATACCCAGAATAGAAAGTGTGAGTATATTTTAAGATGCATGCTGCTTGTGTGAGCAGTTCTGTCTTGTATGCATCAAGATATTGATATTATTGTGAATAGATTATGCGAAAAATTGTGAGTAAGAATGAGTAAAATCATTAGTAGATATGAGACAAAACGTTGCTAGATATGGGTAGATATGAGAACTATCGTCTGTAGATATAAGAAATATCGTTGCTAGATATATGAGAAGTATCGTGTGTAGATATAAGATATATTGTTGCTAGATGTGAGTAGATATGAGAAGTAGCGTGAGTAGATAAATACATATTGTTACTGGTTATGAATAGATATTAGGAATATCGTGAATAGATATAAGAAAATCCGTTGCTAGATATGAGTAGATATGAGAAGTATCGTGAGTAGACATATGAAATATCGTTGCTAGATATATGAGAAGTATCGTAAGTGGGCATAAGAAATATCGCTGCTCGATATGAGTAGATATGAGAAGTATCGTGAGTAGATACATGAAATATCGCTGCTAGATATGAGTAGATATGAGAAGTATCGTGAGTAGACATAAGAAATATCGCTGCTAGATATGAGTAGAAATGAGAAGTATCGTGAGTAGATGTAAGAAATATTGTTACTGGTTATGAGTAGATATTAGGAATATCGTGAGTAGGTATAAGAAGTAACGTGAGCACTAAGAGAAATAGTGTGAGTAGATATCAGAAGTATCGTGAGTAGATATTAGAAATATTGTTACTAGATATGGGTAGTTATGAGAAGTATCGTGGAGTAGATATAAGACATACCAGAACTGCCATGCTATGGACTCGAGAAGGAAAGCGAAAGTAAGGACGGCCATGACCCACTTGGTGGATAACTGTAGAGGCGGAGATGCTCAGCATGAACCAGAGTTGGAGCACTACACGAAGCATGGCTGTCGACCGAGCAAATAAAGGAGACAATTTTTTGCTGCCCTACAAGATGCGACTAGGCGTGATGGTCGCTGATTGCTTTGTCAGTCAGCAACCTAGGACCAAAGAAGAAGAAGACGATATAAGACATATCGTTGCTAGATGTGAGAAATGCTGTGAGTAGATATGAGTGATATCGTCAGTAGACAGGAGAAATAGCATTAGTAGATATGAGATATATGGTTAGTAGATATGAGAAATATCTAAGTAGGTATGAGAAGCATCGTGGCTTGTTATGAGAGATATCGTTAATACATATGCGTAATATCCCGAGTAGGCATGAGAGATTTTGTGAGTAGATATGAGAAATATCCTGCGTAAGCATGACATATATTGTGAGTAGATATGACAAATATCGCGAGCAGGTCCTTGTCTGCGTGTGCACGAGATATTAATAACACGTTTAGTAGATCTTCGTTAACGTTATGTCTTAGCACCGACATGAGAGAGAACCTTCTTTAGTGTGTTTGTGCACGAAGCATTAGTAACACTGGTAGTAGGTCCTCGCTTGATGTTGCCTTGAGTATTGTAGGTACCAGAGAGACCCTTGTAGGCTGTTTGTACACGAGGCAAAAGTAACGCCTTAAGTATGTCCTCACTTAACGTTGTTGTCAGTATTGAAGCTTCTAAACACAGAAAAATAACACACATAAAAATAGGTGTGTTGCAGATACTGGTGAGAAATTAAAAAGGAGAAAAGTAAAAGACAGAAAAACAACAAAAGTAATAGGCTTACTGGGAACTCGAACCCAGTATCATCCGAACGGAATCACTGCATCGTTACGCGAGTGAATAGTGACTAACACACAGCCAACTTGCGCTGTCCCGAAGCACTATTTTTGTGGTGACAAGGTGGCAGTGTGCTAATCACGATTCACTGCCGGAGCGATCCGGTGATGCCGTTCGGATAGTCCTAGGTCCGAGTCCCCAGTCAGTCTGTCACGTGTCTTGTTTTTTTCTGTTGTATAGTTTTCTACTTCTTTATTTTTTACGAGTGCCTGCAACATAACCCATGTATGTGTATAATTTTTTTTTTATTACTAAACGCAAGCTGGTTTTGATGTCTGTGTGCACGAAAAATTATAAATATGTCCTCGCTTAACTATCTGTGAAAGTTTTACAGCGTTGTTTAAAAAGTTTACACTTCAATTGTTCTCAGCATTATTAGTTTTATGCAAACTGATTTAAGTTTTACGGGTTTTAAACATCGACTTCAGTCAATAGAAATGGAATCTAGTGATGTTTGACTAAACATCTTGACGATCCAGATTTTGCTGAATATTCGGTTGTTCTGTCTCATAACTGTAACCAAATGCAAGACGAAATGAAAATACTCGAAGAGAGGTCACAGCAAAGAGGTGTAAAATATTAAGGAGAAGACAAAGGCGATAAGAATAAAAGCAGGAAGCGATAAAAAAAATTGCACTTGAAAAACCACGGCTACAAGATATAGAATCATATGGCTACAAGATATAGAATCATATGGCTACAAGATATAGAATCATATGGCTACAAGATATAGAATCATATGGCTACAAGATATAGAATCATATGGCTACAAGATATAGAATCATATGGCTACAAGATATAGAATCATATGGCTACAAGATATAGAATCATATGGCTACAAGATATAGAATCATATGGCTACAAGATATAGAATCATATGGCTACAAGATATAGAATCATATGGCTACAAGATATAGAACCATATGGCTACAAGATATAGAATCATATGGCCACAAGATATAGAATCATATGGCTACAAGATATAGAATCATATGGCTACAAGATATAGAATCATATGGCTACAAGATATAGAATCATATGGCCACAAGATATAGAATCATATGGCCACAAGATATAGAATCATATGGCCACAAGATATAGAATCATATGGCTACAAGATATAGAATCATATGGCTACAAGATATAGAATCATATGGCAAAAGATATAGAAACATATGGCCGCATAATATAAATCATATGGCTGCAAGATATAGAATGATATGGCTACAAGATATAGAATCATATGGCCACAAGATATAGAATCATATGTATATCTTAGCAGCAACATAGACAAAGCTGTAGTGACAAGCAGTGATATCAAAATAAGAATACAAAAGGATAAAATAGCTTTCATTGCTTTGGAAAATATTAATAATAATAAATAATAAATTCTTTAAGCACCAAACACGGCGCATAAGGCAGAAACCAGTGCTCTCCAGGTTGTTCGTTGTGACGCCACTCCTCTTAGCTCTTGCACATTATTTAGGCCCAANGTTCTTCCTTCTCTTATTATTGTTCTTCTGAGTGTTTCTTTTGGTCTTCCTTTTTTCCTCTTACCCTCAGGAACCCAAGTGAGCGCCTGTAGTGGTATTCTGTTGTTTTGCATTCGTAGGACATGACCGATATATGACCATCGTCTTCTCCTTATATAGTCGGAGACATATTTCTGCCTAGAGTCTTCTCTTATTTGTCCATTAGTCTTGAATTCTTTCCAACTGATGTTCATGAGTTTTCTAAGACATTTGTTCTCGAATGTATTCAGCTTGTTCTCCAATGATTTTGTTATTTTCCAACTCTCACAGCCGTATGTTAACACTGAGATAACATTTGAATTAAACAGACGAAGCTTGGTATGTATATTCAATGATCGTAATTTCCAAATGTTAGATAATCTATTGAAGGCGCTAGCTGCCAAAGCAATTCTAGTATGGATTTCTCTTGTTGTGTCACCATCCTGAGTCATTTTACTGCCTAAATAATTGAAACTTTCAACTTTCTGTAGTTTTTTCCCCGTTCAAGATGATATCAAAGGTCTCGTTAGAAAAGTTCATAGCTTTAGTTTTAGAGGCATTTATTTGGAGATCTATTTTAACCGAGAGATGACACAAATTATTTATTGCTTCTTGGGATTGTCTTGTGTTGAACTTAAGAATGCTACATCATCTGCGAAATCCAGGTCCCCCAGGAATTTTCCATTTGTCAATTTTATACCCAATTGTTCATTGTGGGTATAGTTTCTCATAACCCAATCAATAGCTATTCCAAAAAGTAGTGGTGACATAATACAGCCTTGTTTCACCCCTGTTTCTACTGTAAACCATTCTGTATTCCCTTTATTTGTTCTAACACAACATCTTGCATTGTCATATAGCGCTTTGATTATATTCACATATTTTGTTGGAAAACCATAGATTGTAAGTATCTTCCACAATGATGGGCGGTGTAGACTATCAAAGGCTTTTTGAAAATCGACGAAGGTGATAATAAGTGGCGATTGCCTTTCCACTGATTCTTCTATAATTGTTCTTAGTGTGAATATTTGATCAATACATGATCGTTTCGGCCTGAAACCCGCTTGTTCTTCTCTGATCTTTTCGTCAGCATGCAATTTAAGTCTTTCTAACATCATGCAACATAATAATTTTCCAGGTACTGATAATAGAGATATACCACGCCAGTTATTACAGTCTGATAGATCACCTTTCTTCGGTAACTTTACAATAATACTGTCTTTCCATTGTTGTGGTGGTTGTTCTTCTCTCCATACTTCATTTATAATATCTAAAATTCTCAAGAGGTTGTTGTCATTAACTGCTTTAATCATTTCCCCTGAAATTTCGTCAACTCCAGCAGCTTTAAAATTGTTTAATCTTTTAACGGCTTGTTTGATCTCGTCCAGCGTGAATTCATCGCAAGTTATTGGCAAGGTGGTTGTGGGTGTTTCATTATTAAAATCAGGTGTTACTGTTGGTGATGGTCTGTTTAGCACCTCCATGAAGTGCTCAGCCCATCTCTTCATTTGTTCTTTTTTTGTTGGTATTGAATTCCCTAATTTACCTTTAACAGGTGTTTCTATAGCAGTAGGCTGGTGACATAGTTGTTTTGTAATTTGATAAAGGCACCTACTATTACCAGTTCTTGCAGCATTTTCAACTTCTACGGCCAGTTCATTGATGAAATGTCTTTTATCTCTTCGAGTTTTTGTCTTCACTTCTTTATTTAACAAGTTATAAGTTAGTTTGCAAGATTCAACTGCATTATGTGTACTTGCCGCTAGTAGTTTAAGTTTTGCTGTTTTCCTTTCTTGTATTTTATCCCAAGTATCTTCTCTCATCCATTTTTTCTTTTTATGTACTAGGTATCCGGTGGTCGCTACTGCTGCTTCTGTCATTGCTGTTCTCAGTTGTTCCCATTTAGTATCGATTGTCTTGGTGGTGATATCGTTGTCAATTTTGCCTAAAGCATCAAAATAGTTGTTCATTTTGACATTATATTCCTCCTTTATATCATTTGATTGCAGTCTGTGTACATCTATTCTTCTATTTTTATTCTGTTGGTATAACTTCTTCAGTTTAATTCTCAGTTTAGCTATGCAGAGGTTATGATCGCTTCCGATCTCTGCACCTCTGTATGCTCTGACGTCTTGAACTGATGAGCGAAATTTAGCGCTTATGCAGAAGTGATCTATCTGGTTCTTAGTTCTGCCATCAGGTGAATTCCATGTTATCTTGTGGATATTCTTATGTGGAAAGATGGTGTCTGCCACAACGAGGTTTGATATTTCACAAAGTTCTAGAAGTCTTTCGCCATTTTGATTCATACAGCCTATGCCATGAGTACCGAGATATCTTTGTACTCCATCGTTGTTGTCACCCACTTTGGCGTAAAAATCACCCATGAAAATATATGAAGGTCAAAATAAATCAGGTCCAACACAAAGATCAGAATGTTCAATTGAAATGTCAAATCAATCCTATTGTTTGGTTCTGAAGCATTGAGAACAACAAAAACAACAACCAAAAAGCTACAGACTTTCATAACACAGGTGCTTGCGTATAACAGGATTGGAGTGGTATGACACGGTTACCAGAGTGGAACTAATGACAAGAACCAGACACGCGCCAGTGAAACAAGAGATGATAAGAAGACGATGGTGATGGATAAAAAGAACACATCGTAGAGACCTGCTGGAAGCATTGCATGGCAATAGTTCTTCTGGAATTTGCAAGGTAAAGGTTAGTAGACGAAAAAATAACACACGGAGAAAAGAACTGGAGACGGAAATAAAAATAATAATAAAGACATGGACAGACCTTGAGTTAATGGCACGGGACTAGAAGATCTGGCATAAGTTCTTTGAAGGCCTTTGTTCCTTGGGGAACTCAAGGGTTTTGATGGTGATGGTGAAATTATTGATGAGGATGATGATAATGGGAATGGGTACTGGAAAATATATATTTGTGTGGCAGAGATGTGTGAAACGTTTGTATGGCAGAGATGTGTGAAACGTTTGTATGGCAGAGATGTGTGAAACGTTTGTATGGCAGAGATGTGTGAAACATTTGGATGGCAGAGATGTGTGAAACGTTTGTATGGCAGAGATGTGTGAAACATTTGGATGGCAGAGATGTGTGAAACGTTTGTATGGCAGAGATTTTTGAAACGTTTGCATGGCAGAGATGTGTGAAACGTTTGCATGGCAGAGATGTGTGAAACGTTTGTATGGCAGAGATGTGTGAAACGTTTGTATGGCAGAGATGTGTGAAACGTTTGTATGGCAGAGATGTGTGAAACGTTTGCATGGCAGAGATTTGTGAAACATTTATATGGTAGAGATGTGTGAAACGTTTGCATAGCAGAGATTTGTGAAACATTTGTATGGTAGAGATGTGTGAAACGTTTGTATGGTAGAGATGTGTGAAACGTTGTATGGCTGAGATGTGTGAAACGTTTGCATGGCAGAGATGTGTGAAACGTTTGCATGGCATAGATGTGTAAAACCTTTGCATGGCAGAGATGTGTGAAACGTTTGTATGGCAGAGATGTGTGAAACGTTTGTATGGCAGAGATGTGTGAAACGCTTGTATAGCAGAGATGTGTGAAACGTTTGTATGGTAGAGATGTGTGAAACGTTTGTATGGTAGAGATGAGTGAAACGTTTGTATGGCAGAGATGTGTGAAACGTTTGTATGGCAGAGATGTGTAAAACGTTTGCATGGCATCGATGTGTGAAACCTTTGCATGGCAGAGATGTGTGAAACGTTTGTATGGCAGAGATGTGTGAAACGTTTGTATGGCAGAGATGTGTGAAACGTTTGCATGGCAGAGATTTGTGAAACATTTGTATGGTAGAGATGTGTGAAACGTTTGTATGGCAGAGATATGTGAAACTTTTGTATGGTAGAGATGTGTGAAACGTTTGTATGGCTGAGTTGTGTGAAACGTTTGAACGGCAGAGATGTGTGAAACGGTTGCATGGCAGAGATGTGTGAAACATTTGGATGGCAGAGATGTGTGAAGCATTTGCATGGCAGAGATGTGTGAAACATTTGCATGGCAGAGATGTGTGAAACATTTGTATGGCAGAGATGTGTGAAACGTTTGTACGGCTGAGATGTGTGAAACATTTGCATGGCAGAGATGTGTGAAACATTTGCATGGCAGAGATGTGTGAAACATTTGCATGGCAGAGATGTGTGAAACATTTGTTTGGCAGAGATGTGTGAAACGTTTGTACGGCAGAGATGTGTGAAACATTTGCATGGCAGAGATGTGTGAAACATTTGTATGGCAGAGATGTGTGAAACGTTTGTACGGCTGAGATGTGTGAAACATTTGCATGGCAGAGATGTGTGAAACGTTTGCATGGCAGAGATGTGTGAAACATTTGTATAACAGAGATGTGTGAAACGTTTGCATGGCTGAGATGTGTGAAACATTTGCATGGCAGAGATGTGTGAAACATTTGCAAGGCAGAAATGTGTGAAACATTTGCATGGCAGAGATGTGTGAAACATTTGTATGGCAGAGATGTGTGAAACATTTGCATGGCAGAGATGTGTGAAACATTTGCATGGCAGAGATGTGTGAAACATTTGCGTGGCAGAGATGTGTGAAACATTTGTATGGCAGAGATGTGTGAAACGTTTGTACGGCTGAGATGTGTGAAACATTTGCATGGCAGAGATGTGTGAAACATTTTGATGACGTAATGTACTGTTTCCCAAAGTGTCGTACTTGTACCTCCGAGGGCACTCAAAAGGGGTCAAAGGTACATATTTTAATTTCATATTTTAATATGTAATTTCTATTATTAAAATAATTCATTTATATGAAAGTATGGTGATTGTTATTATTACTTACTTTACTTTAGTTACTTTTGATAAATTGTCACATCTTCGTATGGTATATAAGTTGCACAGCTTGTATTATATATACATATATATCTTAATAAACCAATACCATATATTATAATTGCCACAGTGTAGATTTAATATTTCTATTAAAACTATCACCAAGTTATCTTCGCGAGAGTAGGGTATGATAGTTAAACTAAGCATTGTTAAGGGGTACACGATTACTCTTCGTTTGGGAATCACTAGTATAATATATGCGTGCCGCTAGATTACCGTGCAGGTTTTGTATAAAGTAATCTAAATTAATCATTTACAATTAGTTAATAATTTAAGAAGGATTCACAAAGATTTAACAAAACATATGCATACAACTACAGGCAAGTAATTGTAAACGTAGAGCTCAGTGCGTAGAACGGTGTACACAAAAAAATGCATAATTATATGCATACTAGTGTAAAAGCTCGTCATAAGACGGGAATTAAATTCAAAAGCACCAATACCTAACGGCAATTTTACTTATTCAAAAATTATTTTTTCAAAACCTCTGTGCATCACCACAGTTCACGAACTACGTAGCAGCAGCGAGGATCCCAATGTGTGTATATGGAATCACACATTCTATAAATATATTTTTGTGCACACCGTCATTTGCGCACTTTTCTTAGTCGAGTGTTACTATTTTCGGGAGAGTCCATATAAGGGAGACAATACAATTAATGTCTATCTTTCAACCAAAGTTGCATCCCTTAGCGTTAGTGACAGAAAAAGCTGGGATTTTATATATATTGATTGTCCTATGGACAAAGAAAGAATAAGCCTAATACACCCTCAAGCATGTCCTATAAGGCGACTAACATGAGATAGTGCATGGCACTTGCAACCTCATTATGTAAAACTAATTGCACAGACACTACCGCTGCATAAGAAGAATGTCATATAATACAATAGGCGACTATTGGTCTATATTGTCTATATAAATGGTCTATATAAATGGTCTATATAAATGGTCTATATAAATAGTCAAATAGCAGATACTGCAGGAGGGGAGCGAAGTATTGCTTATAAGCATGGTACTGCTTGGTGCGTACTTCTTGCAAGAGGACAAGCTGCAGTGGTGGTATCATGATCCGTAAGGAGCACCACAGAAAATTATGATGATTAAGATGATTATAATGATTAAGATGATTGAGACGATTATGGTGATTACGATTATGGTGATTATGGTGATTTTGATGATTATGGTGATTGAGATGATTATGGTGATTGTGATGATTATAGTGATTATGATGATTATGGTGATTATTATGATGGTGATGATTATGGTGATTGTGATGATTTTAGTGATTGTGACGATTGCGATGATTATTATGATTGTGATGATTATGGTGATTGTGATGATTATGGTGATTGTGATGATTATGGTGATTGTGATGATTATGGTGATTGTGATAATTATGATTATTATGATGATTATGCTGATTGTGATGATTATGGTGATTGTGATGATTATGATGATTATGGTTCTATGATTATATTATTATCTGCATATAATTCTATTTGTTTAAATCTATGTACATATTTCTACCCCCCAGAGTGATCGTTACATTCACTTCCTCGACGAGGCCAAGTTACAGATTCTGGCGCGGATGGACTCGGAACGCATCCAAATGGAAAAAGTTATAGAAAGCCGAGTTACTGCCCTGTCCCGGAAGTTAGACGAGAGCTCTGTTCAGTTGACTCAACAGCTGGAAAGAATCCGAGCTTCCAGGGGAACAGGGGGAACCTCGCATTCACCAGGAACATTCAAGCAGGCTGATTAAATGTCTGCTAGTCTGACAGGGTGTGATAATTTATTTCTGAGTCAGTGTGAGCTAGATGAGCGTTATCTATGTTACCCTGTATGCGTGTGGAGATATATCTATCTATCTATCTATCTATCTATCTATCTATCTATCTATCTATCTATCTATCTATCTATCTATCTATCTATCTATCTATCTATCTATCTATCTATCTATCTATCTATATTTCTATCTATCTATCTATCTATCTATCTATCTATCTATCTATCTATCTATCTATCTATCTATCTATCTATCTATCTATCTATCTATCTATCTATCCGTCTAGCTGTCTGTCTGTTTTTCTGTCTGTCTGTATGTCTATCTGTCTGTCTATCTCTTGTTCTTCTTCTTCAAACGTCATGAAGTCAAAATGTCAAGTATCATCTATCAATGTCATCCTATATCTTCTCTGTCCTTCAATTGTTCCTGTTTAGTTATAAACTAATTCAACTTTTCTCTTCTCAACACGTGCCCAAAGAAAGAAGATTCTCTCTTTCTATTGTTAGTAATAGGCACCCTTGTCGAACTGGCATCTTTCAGGACACCATATTTACTCTTTTTCTGTGATACAATATCAATGTGGTTTCCAGAACTTTTCATGTTTGTTTACAAATTGTCCATGACTTACTTCTACATGTAAGGATTGTCTCTATATGTATTGAAGAACTCTATTACTTCCATTGCCAAAGAGTTTTTTTCATAACATACTTTTAATTTTACTGAATGCTGCTTTTGGCTGAGCTTTTTTTACTCTTCACCTCTGAGGTGCATCTTTCTTCTGATCTTATTTACGTGCATAGCTAGCTGAATTTATTGACTCCTTGACAGTGCATTCTAAAGTCATCTTATTTACGTGCATAACTAGCTGAATTTATTGAAGTGCATTCCTAACCATCTTATTACGTGCATAGCTAGCTGAAATTTATCTGACTCCTTGAGGACAGTGCATTCTAAATTATTTACGTCATAGCTAGCTGAATTTATTGACGTCCTTACAGTGCAATTCTAAAGTCATCTTATTTACGTGCATTACTAGCTGAATTTATTGACTACTTGACAGTACATTCTAAAGTCATTTTCTTCGCCCAAAACCAGTTTAAAAATAGGGGTAGTCAAATAGAGATACTGCCGTAGGTGAGCGAAGTAAGGACAAGCTTCCTTGTACTAGTACTCACTTGTTTATTTTATGATATATATATATATAAACATTTGAGGCCAAACGAGCTGTTTGCTTAGCTGATGATACCCACTATTTATTGTAGTTCACCACACAGTTTACCGTAGGATTAATACCCTTGCAGGGTAGAGGGACCATCCTTCTATGCCATTGCATACTGATGCGTGATGCCATATGATGATGGATGGCATCCGCATGTCTGGTTTTGTGTAGTGTGTAGATGTGTTCAGTCAAAACAATGTTCATGCAACAATAACAGGGCAATCCACATAGGACGTCAGTAAACTCACGACGTATAAAGTCAATGAGTCTTGAAACAGCCGTTGACGTTTTTCTTCATTATTTATTGTGGACGCCACAGTGACAAAATGGTTACGCAAATGTGTAGGCACATCAAACAGTCATTATCACAGCAACATTCAATACAGCAATAAACGGTAGACAGCATTACAATGATGAGTCAGATGCATGTTATATTTCATAGTGCTGTAAATGTAGTCAGGTGGAAAACTCCATCCTTTTCTATAACAGCCAGGAGATAACCAGATGTATGAGATCAGTTCACTCTCCTTAGTTTGACTTCAGCAAGACAGACACGTCTGCCGAAGTATAAATAATGTCCTCAAAATATCCTCTAGATAATAAAGGTTTTCCAAACCTAGTTCATTTAACAAAGTAGCAAGTAATGGTCCTTGGTACCTGCATCAACCGATGCAGTACAATGCAGCGACATGTGAGCTGGGAAAAAACATCTCGTGACGACGACTTTCGCAGACAGGCTATGAATCGAAATCGCTCACGACCCAAAATCAATAGAGTTAATGAAAATGTTAATTTACCTTGCTTTCATGAAATACACAGAAATATCACGCCTCCCGACATGTGGGAAAACACTAGAGGTATTATCTCGACTAAACGAAATATCCATAAGAGGACTACACATCCCTGACAGAACAAAAAAAAGCGGAGATCCCCTCTTCAACGAGGCATCTCTTTCGCCATTCCAAATCGCTCACTCCCACTAGTGGTTGGCGGAAACCGATCGACCAAACAACAAGACAAGTCATGCGCAGTCCAGCGCAAAAATGACCACAGCTCAAAAGTTAACTGCATTCGATACTAACGCGAGAAGACAAATGCTTACCGAGAAAAGTGACTATAAATTTCAAGCAGTTGTTGCCCTTGCGTTATAAAACAGATATTGAAATAAAACGATGTTGCGAGAATTTATCACGCAACATATCACCACCTCCTCCCGATAAAAAAAAAAATGTGGAACATATTTTTTTTTCAATATCAAAGAGCAAGCGATAAGCGGCTCAAAACGCACGAATTATGCGCTGATAATTAATTAAATTGCCAAACAATAGGCTAATTATAGAGTGTCTGGTGAGGATATACCTCAACAGAAAAATAAATATGTCTCAAAAAATATTCACATCGGGGAGGTGTCACCAACACACATCACGTTAGCATGTAAACACAATATACGTATGCAAGTTACTATAATCATCATTAAACAGCATACTCTAATATTGTCTTTAAAAATGGATGTACAAATCTGATAGGAAAATTTAAATAGTACATTCTTTGACATGTAATGACATAAGTACATAGTAAAGTTAAACTACATGACGATCCAGGACATATGCTCTGGTATTCCGAGGGTAAGTACACAATCTAGAACTCGTCATGCTTGAAACTAATAAGGTAAGTCCTCAGCTCAACAATGACATTCTGAGAAAGTACAAGCAATATAATGCTAATTAATAACTAATATGCTTCATAAGGTACAATACATTATTAATAATTGTGGCTGTTTAGTAAACTAACGGCCCTTATATTAACTACTCAGTCCTCCTCTATCATTTTAAAAAAAACGAACAGAAGAAGATGACAACAAAGCACGATAGTGTGTACATATAAAGTAAGTACAGATGTGCTAATCTATTGTAGAAATATAGGTGTGTTATGACTCTGTAATATATAGAAATATAGGACAGAAGTATTAGTTGGAGTCATGTGGGCATCTAGACAAAATGCCAGCCATCACATTATCCGCACCACGGATAGCTCGTACCGTGAAGTGAAAAGGTTGAAGAGCTATAGCATATCGAGTGGATCTCGAACTCTTCAAATTCTTAGTCTGAATAGCTGTAAGAGCTTTCTGATCAGTCTCTAGAATGAAATGTGCGCCCAGGAGGAATCTTTGTAGCTTTAGAATTGACCAAACCATCGCTAACAACTCACGGTCTAAAACCGAGTAGTTCCTCTCTGCCGCATTTAGTTTTCTAGAAATGTACATAACAGGATGCAGAGTATTTGCATATTCTTGCATCAGTGCTGCTCCAATCCCAGTGGATGAAGCATCACTCCGAAGAACAAAAGTCCTATCAAGAGTAGGTAATCTTAAGATGGGAGGAGAAGAAAATATATTCTTGATTTGGTCTAATGAAGATTGGCATTCTCCAGACCAACGGACCAGATTAGGCGAACCTTTCTTCAACAATGTTGAGAGAGGTGCCATGATCGAAGATAAATTTGGAATAAATCTCCCATAAAATTGAATTAAACCTAAGAGACTCCTAACTTGTTTCTTCGTTTTAGGAACAGAGATGTTCAGTATTTTGGGAGTATTGTGGTCTTCTGTCTTCAAGAGACCATGACCAACACGATGACCCAGGAAAGAGATTTCACCAAAACCAACAAAAGCTTTAGAAGGTTTCGCTGTCAAATTAGTCTCACGTAGAGTGGACAGTAAGTCATATAACCCTAAATAGTGATCTTCCCAGGTATCACTGAAGAGACAGATGTCATCTAAGTAGCGATGACATCCGAACGATGTGACAGAATTCGACGCATCATGCGAACGAAAGTGGCAGGGGCGTTCATGAGACCAAAAGGCATAACATTCCATTGAAATAGACCCCTAGGTGTAGAAAAAGCAGTAAGAGGTTTGGCATGCTCTGCTAAAGGCACTTGCCAATAACCTTTAGACAAGTCAAGTTTAGTGAAGAATCTAGAATTAGAAAGTCTAATCAGTAGATCTTCTAACAAAGGCATCGGTTCAGCGTCGAACTTTGTGACCTGATTCAATTTGCGATAATCAACGCTAATTCGTATGTTCTTATCCTTCTTCCGGACAATAACCATGGAAGAAGAATATGGTGAAGTCGATGGTTCAATTATATTTAATTGAATCATTTCATCCAATTCCTTTTCCACTTGCGACTGAAAGTGTATAGGAATAGGATACGGCCTAACCCTAATTGGATTATTGTCGGTAAGAATTATGTCATGTTCTATGACATCTGTGTGTCCAGGAATGTCAGTGAGAACATCCTGAAATGTTTGTAACATCGACGAGACTTGTCGATGTTCGTCACCAGAAAGATTAGGAGAAACAGAAACGTTTTTCCAAGATTCCGTAGAATGTAATGGAACCACTGGAAGGGGAAGGTTGACATCAGAGAAGGTAGCTTCCTCATCGTGAATGACAGACAGGGATGAATAATGACCGTGAGGTGCAGGAGCATCATCCGTTGCCTGGAAAATAGGCAGCAAATAGTCCGGACGTTCGTGAAATTCCGAAAGCATGTTTATGTGGAAAGTTTTATGCTTTCCATCAATATCGACCACATAGTCAACATCGGAAATCCGAGAGACTATTGCATACGGACCTTTCCATGCAATAAGAAGTCTATTTTCCCTACTGGGGAGTAGGACGAATGCTTTGTCACCTGGACAAAGTTGTCGTAGACATCTATTCTTGTTAGCAAACTGCCTTGCCTTCTCTTTAGCAATTTCTGATGAAGCAGTTGCTAGCTTACATGCCTCAATGATCTTTTGTCTAAGAGCAATGAC
Organism: Oreohelix idahoensis; assembly: GCA_024509875.1. Lineage (NCBI taxonomy): Eukaryota > Metazoa > Mollusca > Gastropoda > Stylommatophora > Oreohelicidae > Oreohelix > Oreohelix idahoensis. Next base: position 57,258 of record JAMPIV010015346.1, read on the forward strand.
ATACTCATATGAGGATTGAGTTTCATCGCTAATATCATCGGCAGTGATGAGATCGTGTAATAAAGACATAGGGCCGCGTGGACGCGCGCCAAAGACAAGTTCGAAGGGAGAAAAATCCTGTGTGTTCATTAGGGACTTCTCTATAGGCAAAGAGAGCCGCGGGTAAAACCCTGTCCCAATCTTGAGGATGATCTTCAGTTATCTTACCAAGCAAAGTCTTGAGCGTTCTATTCAGACGCTCAACTAACCCATTAGACATAGGATGGTAGATACTACTGAGAGATCGTTCAATATGTAAGGTAGACATTACCTGTGACATAGTGTCAGATATGAGTTGAGTGCCATGGTCTGACAATATTTCTCTGGGGAACCCCAAGCGAGAAAATATCAACCAAAGAGCATCTGCGATATCTGTAGTAGATATGCTCTTAAGAGGAATAGCCTCTGGCCAACGTGTGCACATATCGACACATGTAAGGATAAACTGATGTCCTCTGGCCGACTTGACCTTAAAAGGGCCAATAATATCTATGGCCATTTTTCTGAAACGGCCGAATAGGAATGTCAGCAGCCTGGATAGGCGCAGCATGTCGTGGTCCTCTAGATTTGACCTCCTGACATACCTTGCATGATCGGCAGTAAATACGAATGTCCTTATTGACAAAAAGGCCAAAAGAAAGCCGCAAGGACTCTCGACTTCGTACGGGCAAAACCCATATGTCCAGCACATTGCGAGTCATGAGCATGTTGTAATATTTGGACTCTCATGCTCTTGGGAACAAGAATTTGCGAATGTGCCGACGTAGTCGAATCTTGTACCATACGTACAAGTACGCCGTTTCTCATTGCAATCCAAGATTTTCTATTTGTATCCTGATTCGGATCACCTTTCTTCGCAAGAACGAAGAATTTTTTTAAAGAAGGATCTTCTTCTTGCAATTTTATGAAAGAGTCACGAGTAATTACTAAGTGACTATCTTGGCTATCAACTTCATTATCACTATTCAGTGAAGTTTCGGGTGTTTGTAGAGCTTGTGCTCTTGTAACTACTGCATTTGTAGCTTGCATGTTATTATCTTCCCAAGCAGCAATCTGCTGTGGGGTACACTCCCTAACTCCGTGAATACGACCAATAATAAGGTCCGCAATAGGATTAGGTAAGAGACAAGCATGCACATCTCCAGTAAAGAAAGGAGTGGCAATGCGAATTACAGCAGTAGGATATTTTTCTAGAGTGCCGCCAAATGTGACACATTTAATAACCCTTCCTGTAGCACAAGATGGATCTACAAGCGATTGTCTAACACCAATAGTGGTGCATCCGGAATCGAAAAGTAGTGAGACCGGAGTATCATTAACAAGACCCTTATGTAGAATTAAAGAACCCCTCCCGTCATGCGCAACAGCAGCAGGAAGAGCGGGAAGTGGGTGACCACAACTCAAAGTAGTTATGGTACCCGGTTCGAATAAAGTACTGCATTGGGGGCATTTGTTTGCTCTCTCAAAGTCAAAAGCAGAACTAGTGACAGCGTCAAAGTTTTTACTATCAACAACATGATTACAGGCTCCCTCAGTTTCCTGTTGTACAGCATTAGCCTGCTGATATCTCTTTTTTTTGTGTTGAGATCTACCCCGACTATTATTACCTCTGAAGTTATCAGAGTTATTATTATCTCTGCAGTTATTATTGTCTCTATTGTAATTGTTATACTGGTTCGAATTCCAGTTTCCACGATTACTATCATGTTCACATTGATGCGAACATCTATTTGTTTGGTTCTGAGGTCTTCGGCAGGAATAACCTCTATTACCATATCCTCTTTTGAAATGCTTATAATTATTAGGGTGATAGTAACGACCACTATCAGGTTGTCTCCAATTCTTCGAAGAAGAATCACCATGAAATTGGTTTCCATGATTTTGACAGAAATTACCGCTGCCCTTTCTATCAAAATTTTGTTGGGATCTACGAGCAAAGTTTTGACCATACGGAGCTGCCGAAGCAACTGGTAAACCTTCTTTCACCTTAGAGTTACCCATGGTTATGTGTGGGTGCGCAGTTACGTATTGGCAACAGAAATCTTCCATTTCTTTTATTGTTTTAGGTTTACGTTCATGAAGGAAAGCAAGGAAAGACTCATTGACAGACGACATGACTTTGTCTCTAAGTATTAAGTCCATAAGTCCTTCATAAGTTTTTTCCGTCTTAGATAGTTCAACCCATCGTGAGAAAGTAATGCGTATTCTTGCAATAAACTCGGAGAATTCAACTCCATTTTCAGGTAACATGTTTTTAAATTGTAGACGATAGCCGTCTTCGTTAAGCTGATATTTCTTTAACAAAGCGGCCCTGACAACCTCATAATTGCTCTTGTCAGGTTCATCCACCATATTTAATATACTTAGAGCTTTACCTGTCAGTATCCCTGATAACTGATAAACATATTTTGCTTTGTCTATGTTATGAGCTGTACATGCTTGTTCAAATCTGTCCAGATAGAACATTATGTCATCACTGGAAGGACTAAATGTTGGTAACTTAATCTTAAAAGTATCATTATTAGCCTTCCCAGAAGATGAACCCTTGTTTGAATCATTACCATTACTCATGCTCGTCAATTTCAATTTCTCCAACTCTAAAGCTAAGAGTTTTTCTTCATGTTCCATTTTTGCTTTCCTCTCATCAGACTCTCTTTGTAACTTCCTTTCTTCAGCTTGAGCCTGCATTTGAAGTCTTTCATTTTCAGCTTCTTTTTCAAGTCTTTTATTTTCAGCCTCTTTTTCAAGTCTTTTATTCTCAGCCTCTTTTTCAAGTCTTTTATTCTCAGCCTCTTTTTGAAGTCTTTCAGCTTCTAGCTGTAGCTGGAGTTTTCTCTCCTCAGCTTCTGATTCCCTTTTTTGTTTTTCCATTTCCATTTGGAATCTCTTTTCATCCACCTGCATCTGCAGTTTCTTTTGTTCAGCTTTTTGTTCAGCTTCCATTGCTTTATCATATCGAGCAGTTGCAAATTCTTCTAACTTATCACCAGTCTTCCCAAGCAATTTACCCTGCTCAATAAAGTGCTCAAATGTAGACATGTTGTCTAACATATGAGTCCAAAACCTGAAATAATTAACTAATTTATTTCAAACCTAAGTGTAACAAGTCTTAATTAAGCACTTGTATATTCACATCACATTATATTATCCCAGTCTCTGTGGGAAACAAGTCTCCAATCAAAGAACTTGTATATGAAATATCAGCACTCAAATCTTGATCATAAGTGCACTTCTCATTCAATAGTGCACGACACTATTCATCATTCATTTATCATCAGTATAGTAGTAACAGTGCATTAGCATAGCCCATTAACTAATTACTATAACTGTAAACAATGACTATGTAAACACATGCAGAATGTAAACATTGAAAATGTAAACAATACAAACAATGTAAACAATAACAATGTAAACAATAACAAAGATCAGCAACAATACAAAAACTTTCGCAGAAATCAACTAAAAATAAAGCAGAAATTAATGAAATATCACAAAAAATGTGACGATATCTGCGATAGAATTAAACAAAATACATGACACCACAGTGTATAAACAAAAATGTTGTATGAAACTAAATTATAGACAAGAGTAGGCTAAAAAATACAAACAAATCACAACAAAACTAAAGAATGTGAAATAATAACGAAAACAATATTAAAACATGTCATCACAGCTAACATAAATAGCAACAGAAGTCGCTTAGCAAATTCCAGTATCGGAAATTTGCAAACCCTACAGAAAACGCTCACAATAGACGACCTCTATGACGTGGCATAATCTAACGGAGACACCACCCAACCGAGAACCCGCTGAAATATAAACATATAAATATACAAATAACATATAGACATATAATATATAGAATGAGATGATACACAGAAGACTCAGCAGAAGTATAAGGGCACAGTTTACATACAAACAGGCCACTTAACTTAAAGGCTTCCAATCGTAGAACAGCAGAAAAACGGATGTCAATCAACGTCCTAAAGAGCGAAGCTCCAACGATGATGGCACATCTGAACTGCTTCCACTGCTAACACGATGGTACAAGAGCTTCTGAAATACTGTGTGTTGAGTTGTTTCGGCACTTGACCTTCTAATCCAAAAGTAAGTTGATGGAAATCGGTACTTGGCCTTCTTCAGAAAACAACCCGTTTCAACCGGCACTTGACCTTCTCAAAAAACGACAGCACTGGAACCTTGACAGCAGCAACTTGCTTGACTTGCGTAAAAGATAACAGCAGTCCGAGTTATCCGGCAACATGTAACAACGCCGGGTACTGTCAAATTCTTGTTTCCGTCAAAAGGTTGAAATTTTTGACTTTTACCGGGCAACGCCGAGTACTTTGAAAATTTTGAAGATGTTGACTGTATTGAAGAATGTTAATTTCTTGAAGGATGCTGATGAATTCTTGTTGAAAATGAAGTGGGTAAGGGACCCCGTGTTTGCTAGTACCAGAATCAAACCAGCTTATGGCCACCAAATGATGCGTGATGCCATATGATGATGGATGGCATCCGCATGTCTGGTTTTGTGTAGTGTGTAGATGTGTTCAGTCAAAACAATGTTCATGCAACAATAACAGGGCAATCCACATAGGACGTCAGTAAACTCACGACGTATAAAGTCAATGAGTCTTGAAACAGCCGTTGACGTTTTTCTTCATTATTTATTGTGGACGCCACAGTGACAAAATGGTTACGCAAATGTGTAGGCACATCAAACAGTCATTATCACAGCAACATTCAATACAGCAATAAATGGTAAAAAAGCATTACAATGATGAGTCAGATGCATGTTATATTTCATAGTGCTGTAAATGTAGTCAGGTGGAAAACTCCATCCTTTTCTATAACAGCCAGGAGATAACCAGATGTATGAGATCAGTTCACTCTCCTTAGTTTGACTTCAGCAAGACAGACACGTCTGCCGAAGTATAAATAATGTCCTCAAAAAATATCCTCTAGATAATAAAGGTTTTCTAAACCTAGTTCATTTAACAAAGTAGCAAGTAATGGTCCTTGGTACCTGCATCAACCGATGCAGTACAATGCAGCGACATGTGAGCTGGGAAAAAACATCTCGTGACGACGACTTTCGCAGACAGGCTATGAATCGAAATCGCTCACGACCCAAAATCAATAGAGTTAATGAAAATGTTAATTTACCTTGCTTTCATGAAATACACAGAAATATCACGCCTCCCGACATGTGGGAAAACACTAGAGGTATTATCTCGACTAAACGAAATATCCATAAGAGGACTACACATCCCTGACAGAACAAAAAAAAAAGCGGAGATCCCCTCTTCAACGAGGCATCTCTTTCGCCATTCCAAATCGCTCACTCCCACTAGTGGTGGGCGGAAACCGATCGACCAAACAACAAGATAAGTCATGCGCAGTCCAGCGCAAAAATGACCACAGCTCAAAAGTTAACTGCATTCGATACTAACGCGAGAAGACAAATGCTTACCGAGAAAAGTGACTATAGATTTCAAGCAGTTGTTGCCCTTGCGTTATAAAACAGATATTGAAATAAAACGATGTTGCGAGAATTTATCACGCAACACATACACGCCAATTAGTGGGACTAGAGTGACCTCCATCAGCTGCGCCCGCTGAGTTTGGGAAGTTCTCTGGGTTTGCCAGAAAACCCAAATCGACATCCCTAAATTACCGTAAGCGTAAAAGAGTGAATAACTCGAATCCCTGGAGTTGTAACAACAACACTACATTTCTAAATGTATTTTATTCCGGCAAGAGTTTGTTTACGCCTAGTAGTCGGTAACGCAACTGTTTCGAGATATTCGTGTGTCTCTGTATGTTTATGTAATATTAATTGCAGCTGCCTTCGCGTGCATGTAAATAGACGTATACTAAAAATATAGAAGAAACAGTTGCATTGAATCAGAAAAAGAAAACAAACAATAGTATATACCAAGTAAGGCCATTTTAGAATGTCAGGTTGAAGGTTGCGGTCAAAGGGAGAGAATGTTTACTTAATAATGGGTGTTGTGGGTTTTGTAAGTTGCAGAACTTGTTTAACATGCGTGTAAGTCAATAAAGTAAGCATGAGCGATAGTCTGGCAGTTAGGTTCCATGTAAGTACATCACAAAATTATAGTATATACCTTGTAGATGAGAAATAGTTCCGCGAGAATATAATGTGTGTAAGGTTTGAGAACTATTGCGAATTTGAGTTGAGTGATAAGGTCATGCAAGGAATGTGATCTGTGAATGGTTGTCTTTGGTCACATGTTTGAAAATTGAGAGACTATTTTTCATTGGGCGTTTGAAATTCAGAGAAAGTCTGCTGGAAAGAAGTTATTTATTTTGCTAGTGTTAAGAATAGCATGTTTTGAGCGAATGTGTTGAATTTTTAAGTCAAGCAGATTATCATATGTGTTCTCGATTAATTCAAGTGAGAAGTGTTCCTAAAGATGTTTATTCAAATATTTGCATTGTTGTGATAAATTTTAAAGGGTAAACAAGGTAGATAGAAGGATCGTTAGAGTGCCCATGTAATGTCCCATCTTAAGATATTCTTGCAGTATTAGTATAGCCTGGTGTAATAAATGGATCAATTAAAACAATGATTTGAAACTATCAGCTAAAACCTTCAGTTTTACAGCCAGTTACATCCGTCAGTTAAAGCTGTAAATTAAAGAATTTAGTTAGAACAACCAGTTACAGCTTCAACAGTTATTTAAAACATTCAGTTACATTAGTCAGACAAAACAGTCAGTTGTACCAGTCAGCTAAAACAATCAGCTGAACACTCATTTAAAGCAGTCAATTAAAAAAGAAATCAATTAACAGTCAGTTACAGCTGTCAACAGCCGGTTACTCCAGTCACTTAAAGCAGTCAATTAAAATCTTCAGCTACTATTGTCAGTAAAACAGTCAGTTACACCAGTAACCTAAAACAATCAGCTAAACACTTAGTTACAACAGTCAGTTATACCAGTCAGCTATAACCTACGGCTGAACATTCTGTTAAAACAGTCAATTAAAACATTCAGTTAACAATCAGTCACAACTGTTAACAGTCGGTTAAAACATTCGGATACAACAGTCAGATACAGCAGTCAGCTAAAACAATCAGCTAAACACATTTAAAACAGTCAGTTACACCAGTCAGCTAACACAATCAGTTAAACACTCAGTTAAAACAGTCGACTGAAACATTCAGTTACAACGGTCAGATGAAACAGTCAGATATAGCAGTCATCTAAAACAATCAGCTAAACACTCATTTAAAACAGTTAATTAAAGCATTCAGCTGCAACAGTCAGATAAAACAGTCAACAGTCAGTTTAAACAGTCGGTTAAAAAAGTTCAATCAGCCATTTAAAAAACAGTTATTTAAAACCGTCAAGAATATTCAGTTTAGTTAAAATCTAACCATCATTTCTTACGAGAACAGATTATAGGTCTAGTAAAACCAACCTTTGATGATGAGACGAGAGTTATTGATCTGAAAACTGTCTATATTCTCTTTGTATTATCCTACTCAATTTGTACAAAACTCTGTAATGATGGCGCTCAGCAGTTCTCAGAAATGTTCGGCCAGTATATTTTGTTATCCCCTTCTTATTTTCATTCAGCTCTCCTTTCTTCCAAGTCATGTTTCTCCACTTGGTCTTTATATGTGATTAGTTCACTCCTCTACGGCAGTATATGCTAGCGGACTACCTGTACAATTTTTTTCTTTCTCAGTTCTCAGTGAAAACCTAAGAGCTAGCTGATTAGATTCACTTTATTTGTGAACTGCTTAATAAGACAGGAACCTATAATTTTCTTTGTGAAAGAGAACATGACTTTTTTCTAAAAACCTGAAGTAAACGAGAAAAATGTACACATACAGAGCAAGGCATGTGTCACAGTTGGCAGGGTAGGTGATGTTGAGTGATAGTTCAGAACAGTGTACTCTAAAATTGAGACCGATTTTCCACCTAGCCCTGCAGACATGACTTTACTAATGTAGATCTTTAGAAGAGTATCTTATTCAACATTTTATTGTTAATGGAAGTAAGGAAGAGAGTTTTTCAATGTTATAACTTATATAGAACCGATCCTGAAATATGGGAGTTATTCATGGACAATTAATGAACAATGGAAGGCACTAGAAGCCGTAGAGATGTGGTTTTACGGAAGAATGTTAAAAATACCATGGACAGCCAAAAGTAGTAATGAGGATGTCCTGAAAGAGGCCAATGCGCAAAGGAAACTTATTTCACAAGTTAGAAAGGGGCAATCCACTTTTTTGGGGCATGTTATGAGAAGAGGAAAGCTGGAGTATATCGTAACAACAGGTAAGAGAATATATCGTAACAACAGGTAAGAGAATATATCGTAACAACAGGTAAGAGAGTATATCGTAACAACAGGTAAGATTAACGGAAAATGAGATAAGGGAAGACAAAAAGAAAAAACACACCGTGTCGGCATGGAAAGAAGTCAGCAGCAGAATTGATAAATTGAACTGGAGACAGGAAGTTGTGGATAGACATGATCTCCTACTCCACTAGGCATGGTACTTAAAGAGAGAGAGAGAAAGATCTTTAGACAGCACAGTGTTTCTAAAGCATATCCCTCAGTTCCTGGGTTGCCTACTGCTATTCTAGGACCTTGTCTTGCCACTTGGACATTAAACATCAACATTCTATATCAACATTAAACATCAACATTCTATATCAACATTAAACATCAACATTCTATTAGGCGTCGTCACGGGTAGCTGAATTTTTTTTGTGTTTTTGTTTCTTGAGTCAAGTGTGGCCCTTGGCTGTTGTGAGTCCGTGTTTTTATTGGATGTCTTAAATATTGTCTATCCATCTGTTTCTTGGTCTTCCTTGTCCTCTAGCCCCAGATTTTCTGCTGTTCTTGCCATGTATTGAGAACTACTCGGGCACTATTTTGATAAGATGACCGAACCACTTTATCCTACATTGGTGTACTATAGCACAGGTTGGAAATCAAATTGACTTCTTTGGTCACGAGTATGTCGAATTAAAATGTCAAATTCGCCACACTACAAACGTATTTTTCCCGTGTAATTCCCGGGGTCTCTGAAGGGACAAAGAAGGAATATGCCTACTGAACCGTAAGGGTTGTCGCACAAGGCGGCTTATATGAGGGTGTGCATGGAGCCGGTAACCTAACTATGTCAAACAAATTGTGACAAAAACCACAACTGAAGGATCATGTGAATGTTTGGTGCAGGTTTCCTGAAAGGGCATCAGCTGTCATGGTGGCTCCATGCTTCAGAAGGAACGTAAAAGAAAATGATGAACACGCACATATTTATAGAAAATGTATTTCATTATACCAGCGCAACACAAACTTTTAAAAGATTGTAACTCAACCAATCTTTGATTGTACTTGCAATATAAAGATTAAAAGAATTTCCAACAATACTTTTGCCTCATTTTGTCTTTTTTGTGCTTCCAGTGGAACTGGGGGAACCTCGCATTCACCAGGAAAATTCAAGCAGGCTGATTAAATGTCTGCTAGTCTGACAGGGTGTGATAATTTATTTCTGAGTCAGTGTGAGCTAGATGAGTGTTATCTTTGTTACCCTGTATGCGTGTGGAGATAAAGGGCGGAATGTGTGATGGGATTTGATTGCTGAATGTGTAATGGGATGTGGATGTGGCTGATGTAAAATAAATTGGCTGAATTATCCAATCTATCTAATGTAAAATCTTTTCTCGTCTCAACACGTGCCCAAAGAAAGAAGATTCTCTCTTTCTATTGTTATAGTGTGTTTCACAATGTTTGCCGCTGTTTAATATTCAATATCAGTAGTAGGGAATGCGCAAAACGGTTAGGATTCAGGTGGAGCGCAGGTGGAGCGGCAGCTGGAGCATAACTTTTATATAGCAAAAACGCCAGGTGGAGCATGACTTTTATATAAGGAATTGAGGTGGAGCAAGATGGCGGACTTGAGATAACAAGAAGAGGGGTATAGGAAGATGGCGGCTTTTTATATAGGGAAAATGTGGCAAGATGGCGGACTTGAGATAACAAGAAGAGGGGTATAGGAAGATGGCGGCTTTTTATATAGGGAAAATGTGGCAAGATGGCGGACTTGAGATAATAGTTAGAGTTGAGATAACAAGAAGAGGATATATTTAGAGGTATTTTTAGATACATATTTAGACATATATTTACATAACAAGAAGACGATATTTATACGAACAGTTATACGTTATATTTAGACAATAGGAAGACGATAGTTAGATGATACATACATATAATAGGGAGATATATTTAGACAATAGGAAGACGATAGTTAGACGATATATACATATAATAGGGAGATATATTTAGACAATAGGAAGACGATATGTATACGAACAGTTATACGTTATATTTAGACATATATTTTACAACAGTTAGACGAACAGTTAGACGAACAGTTATTTTACAACAGTTATACGATATATTTAGACAAACAGTTAGACATACAACGGACGATATAGGTAACAAAAAGCCGTTTTAGTTAATATAGTTTTTTTTTCTTCAAATACTAAAGGGCAACTCTCAATCGCTTGGTAGGTTTCTTCTTCTTCTGTGGTAGATTAGGGACATCGGCCAGGTCTGTGGTAGGAAACCAACTCGGGTCTGGTGATACTGGACAGCTAGAGTTCATGTATTCGTCAAACAGGTTAGTGAAGGTGGTAGGTTTCTTCGGGGGTAGATTGGTGAAATCGGATAGGTCTGTGGTAGGAAACAAACTCGGTTCTGTTGGTTGGTAACAACTGGAATTGATGTACTGATCAAACGTGGTACCAGTAGTAGGATAGGTAGCCGTGCTTGGTGGCTGTAATCGGTCAAATTCGGCGAGGATTTCACTCTGTAATGTCAATAAATGATCAAACTCGGATCGAGTTAACGTAATGCCGTGTTTGGTAGGAAATTTGAGGTAGGATTCACCAAAATATCTTCGCACGTGCAGTAAAGGTTGGCCTCGGTAAACACTTACAGACGCAGCCTTCAGACCACTAGCCAAAGGTTTAAGCATTTCATCACTTCTCTTGATGTAGACCCAGTTGGTGGGAGCAGTCATTTTCAACGAGGTGTATCTGTCGTTATCACTGCGTTAATAAAGTGTCTTCCGTTTATATGCAGGAATACCAGTTCAATCTGGTTTTTTTAGGCGTGCCCTAGCTAGGATTTGATTCGTCGAACATCGTTAATCATCGCTGCGTGTTGTCTAGTCGAAAAGGGTAGGACCCGCTTAGTACCACCTCTGTTTTGCTGAATAAAATGGCGTAGAGCCCACAAAAGTCCGAGTGTGTAGGTGGCAGGCCAAAAGAATAAAAATATACAAAAGTACCAAGTCCGTTATAATATAGAGCGACCCAGTGGTCACCCGGGCGATAGCTAGGGTCAGTGTTGATGACGAAAGCAGCCGTCTTGGTCAGATCCTTGCGTAGAGGTAATTGGTCACGAGCTAACACTTTAACGAGCCCAGTTCGTTTAACAAATATGTCTGACAGGAGGATGGTCCGTATCTCGTCTGTATTCATTGTCTAAGTGGTGTAGTCTGTCAAAACTTGGCGCGATTTCGAGATCTCCAAGATCGAGTCTTGCTCGGCGTAGACGAGAACCTGTAATGGTTCAAATATGTCTGACAGGAGGATGGTCCGTATCTTGTCTGTATTCATTGTCTAAGGGGTGTAGTCTGTCAAAACTTGGCGCGATTTCAAGATCTCCAAGATCGAGTCTTGCGTGATGTGACCTCGGTGAATGTAGCTTTCTTCTTCTTCTTCGGTGGTGGATTAGGGACATCGGTCAGGTCTGTGGTAGGAAACCCACTCGGTTCTGGTGATATTGCACACCTAGAGTTCGTGTATTCGTCAAACGTGTTAGTGGAGGTGGTAGGTTTTTTCGGTGGCAGATTAGGGACATCGGTCAGGTGGGTGTCAGTGCGTGGTGCCTGTCTTCTTCTTCGATCCTTAACCACCGACCGTCAAAGCAGTCAGTGGCCATCACGCCTAGTGGCGTCTTGTAGGGCAACAACAAATTGATTTCACTTTGCACGGTCGGTGGCCATCCTTCGTACAGTGCCCCAACTCTGGTTCATTTTTTGCATCTCAGCCTCCACAGTCCTCCGCCATGTGGTTTTTGGTCGGCCTCTCCTTCGCTTTCCTTCAGGGGTCCAAAACATAGCTGTTCTTGTGATGGCATCGGGGTCTCTTCTGAGGACATGACCAACCCATCTCCAGCGTCTGCCAGCTATGATGGTGTGCATGTCCTCTTGCTTGCTACGAGTAAGCAGATCTTAGTTGGTGATGGTATTCGGCCAAAAGATGCGGTGAATTTTTCTTAGGCCTGTAGTCGGGCAATTTCGGCGAGGATTTCGCTCCGTAAAGTTAACAAATCTTTAAGCACTTCATCACAGCTCTTTATGTAGGACCAGTTGGTGGGAGCAGTCATTTTCAATGAGGTGTATCTGTCGTTATCACTGCATTAATAAAGTATGAGTGTCTCCAAAAGTCTGTTTATATGGAGGAATACCAGTTCAATCTGGTTTTTTGAGGCGTGCCCTAGCTAGGCTTTGATTCGTCGAACATCGATCGTGTGTTAGCCAGGTTGTGATTCGTTGAAAAGGATAGTTGACGTGGTCGATGTGAAAAATGACTCATGGGCGTATTGGGGTGAGGAAAAAACGACAACGAATTTTCATAAAAGGAGGGGTAAAACCTTATAAAAATGCGATAGAGGAAGGGTTCGGGTTCTTGTGCCGCTGTCTTTTGGTGATGTTTTTACTGCTGTTGATCGTTTTCTCGAGCCGCGTGACGCTGTATATAGCGTATTAACACACGCCGTAGGAACTCTACTGTTAGCTCGACAAGGTGGTCATGTGGGACCACCCGTAGAAGGACGTCCTCTAGGTGCATATTAACAAGATCCTCACCCGATGATGTCAGACAGGAATGGGCTAGTTGGTTCGGTTGTTCATCCCGACAACCTTCGCAATAACGAGACCGGTTCGCTTGGAGGTAGCTTAATATGGAGGTAAGGATGTTCCGACGACGTGAAGGCATCTGTAAAAATGAAAAAATAAAAAATTTACTATATATCTATAGATAAGCGGGACATGTCATAGTTATCAACTACTCAAAAATATGACAGTGATTTTCCATTGTTGGGTGAATGTAATTACATATCAATGTACACGGTGGTAGTTGTATCTTAATTATTGTACATCGCGATTAATAACGATACTCATTTAGTGATATTTAAATTAACTGTGTTCCTGTCATGCTCTGTCCGGTTTGCTACTCCTTAGTGTGTGTGTGTGTGTGCCTGTGGTTGTTGTTTTGCTCCAAGCTTGTTCCACCCCGGGCGGTCATCTGGTTAGCATTATGTTGGACTTATTTGGTTGTGTTGTGGTACAAATAGGTTGTTGTATACGCGTTATCGTTACTCTTGTTAAATACTAGTCCTCTATATTTATTTTATACCTAGCATCGAAATGACTTACAATTAGTATTTATGCTCTATCTATGTCTAAAGCTAAATTAACACATAACAAGTTATTAAGTTAGCTTTCTTGGTTTGATAGACTCGTTCACTATTGATTATCTGTAATGTTTTAAAGAGTCTTGTTAAGGTATTATTTCTATAATATTGTGTATGTTCGTAAGCAATAACACGGGCTTTTTGTGTGTTTCATGAAAGTGTAGGTACACTACGCAAAAGTGGTCTCACCAGAACATTGTAGTCTTGTTACAAACAACAAGCTGATTTAGAAGAAACTTTATCCTGTTTATCGGAAGGAGTTTTGTTATTATCGTTTACATGAATATAACACTTGATTGTCCCAAACCCTTCAGGCAACTATGTTACTACTTGACTTGAAAAGAAAGACTTTTTATAAACACTCTTTAGTGAATCCTCCTTTCCCTAAGCGCTATAAAATAAAGAGGAAAATATAAAATAAAAAACTAATTTGGTTTTGTGTTGTGTTGTGTGTGTGTGTTTGTGTGTGTGTGTGTGTGATGAGAATATAAGACGCTGAGAGGTGAAGTGGGATCGTAGGCAACTACTCCCTAGAAAGAAAGAAACCAGATCGATGGCCCCACAAAACAGCGCGTGTAAATTTCTGTTCACGGCACTAGAGCAAAACACATTCGAACAATAGTAGAAACATTCCTTCGTTCATGTGTTCGAATCCGTTACTTAAGGTTTTCACTTTTTTAAATTTTTTACGTTATTTTTTATTTTACAAGTGCGGCATGTGGTGATAGGTTTTATATTGTCTCCCAATCGTGCCAAACAGGAGGCTACCCTGGAAATATAGTACATTAAATAAATAGAAATTTGCCTGTGAGGTGATAGAAATATCCCTGCCCGGTTATAGAAATATGCCCTCGAGGCGACAGAAATATGCCCTCGAGTTGAAAGAAATATGTATGTGAGACGGTAAAAATACGCCCTCGATGAGATAGAAAATATGCACTCGAGCGTGAGGAATAGTTTTGTGTGTTAACATAATAAAGAAAATTAAAGAGAATATTTAGAACATAGCATATTATTTAACAGTACTATACATGTAAAAATATAGAGATAATACACAAAAATATTCCTCACGCTCGAGTTTAGTTTGTAGAAAGTATTGCACCATCAGTTGAAATCCAGGTTGAGTAAATGTGATTGAACATAAACACTTGTCTAACAACAGGGGTGAAACACGGATAAGTGTTAGTCTTTTTTCCTAGTACATAAGCGGTTAAGTCTTATCAAAAAATATACACACATGTCCGGATTTAACATAAAACAGATAAAAATAACAATTTAGTATCTGAGTTAACATCTTAACAGATAAAAATAACAAGTGACGAGCTGCGTTAACAAACAAATATTAACTGTTAGACTAATCTGAAACAGCCTTTAGCAACACTGGCTAGTGCACAGACATATCTTTTTGTTTAAATATTTAATACAACACAAGAACACAATCAACTAAAACTTTTTATAATTTTATTAAATAGAGATATTTTTACAGACTAACACGGAGTACCGAATACACAAACAACTAAATCTTTTTATAATTTTATTAAATAGAGATATTTTTACACCCTAACACAGAAAATACTTAACGAATACACAAACAACTAAAACTTTTTATAATTTTATTAAATAGAGATATTTTTACAGTCTAACACGGAGTACCGAATACACAAACAACTAAAACTTTTTATAATTTTATTAAATAGAGATATTTTTACACCCTAACACAGAACATACTTAACGAATACACAAACAACTAAAACTTTTTATAATGTTATTAAATAGAGACACGAGATGTAGATATTTTAACACAGAGTACCAAAAAAAAAAACAGATATTTTTAAAGATATTTATTGTATCCTAACGAAAACACTTATATTTTTAAAGATATACATCCTAACACGGAGTACCGAATACACAAACAACTAAAACTTTTTAAAATGTTATTAAATAGAAATAATTATTTTAACACACACACACAAAAACGAATGCACAGATATATATTTTTGTTTAAATATTTAACATCCTAACACAGAATACACTTAATCATTCACAGACATATATCTGTTAAATACAGAAAACGATAGAAATATATTTAACAGACGAATAATACATACGACGTAACACTCAATTGATATGAGAAGGGTTCTTTTCTTTCAAAAACGTTTGTTTCAGAGCTGTTTCTGCATTGAAGGTTTGTCGTTTGCATGAGTTTTTTTACACTGCTCTCATTATATTACAAAAAATTTCCCGCGTGTTTCACGCGTAACATAACAGCGTTCAACGACCCTAATGTTTACACACCTGTTTACGCCCGTGTACAGTTTGTTATAAATTGACACGTACCAATAACGGGTTTATTTGTGATACGGGCAGATGTGTTGATGAGAAAGAAAGGGATTAGACAGACTGTTACGAATAACGGTTTACAAAAAATAGTTAATTATCAGCAATGTTTAATCAGTGCAGCTGTTCTGAGAGAGCTTTTTTCACATTGTGTCAACTATTTTACGTGTAAACATAAAACAAGGATGTGTTTTCAAGCTTGTAAAGACCAATGATGTTAAACACTTTAACAGCTGTGACATGCACGTGCCTGATATGAATCACCACGGTCCTGTTGTGTGTCTCTCTATATAAATACCTTGTATATTCGGTTAGTTGAATCACACCAGCAAACAGCTCTTACATATTTCTCAACGAAGAACGTGAGTTTCTAAAATGGAAGTAATTTTTAATGTCGGGTATCGTAACACAGATTTTAACTTAGCTGACTTAAAGGCGATGCTCGAAGTAATTCCTGAGAACCCTAGATTTGTTTTTATACCGGGAGACATCAGTAACAGAGCGCAAATGGTTTTACTAGAATGGGTTTCAGGTGTTTGTGAAGCTTATAAATGCCAGAAACAAACATTTCAGTTAACCATCACTCTTTTAGAACATTATGGAAGTAAGGAACAATTAAACATAGAAAACTTTCAGTTTGTCGGTTTAACCTGCCTCTTCATAGCTAGCAAGTTTGAAGAAGGGGGAGTGTTGAGGGTGCGTGATTTAGTCGATCTATATTGTAACACCCGTACCGCGAATGAATATCTCAGTCTAGAGCGCCACATATTACATACAATACAATTCTCAGTGAACCCGATGACAATGTTATCATGGGTGGAAATATATCTCGGGATTATCAGTTTAGAGGCGAATGTTCGTGTTACAGAGGTAGAGCTGGAACAGATAATAACCATGTGTAACCTAACGCTATGC
The DNA here is from genome assembly GCA_024509875.1 of Oreohelix idahoensis. Lineage (NCBI taxonomy): Eukaryota > Metazoa > Mollusca > Gastropoda > Stylommatophora > Oreohelicidae > Oreohelix > Oreohelix idahoensis. Next base: position 74,088 of record JAMPIV010015346.1, read on the forward strand.
AACGAGCACTTGTTAACGTGCAATTATCACATCTTGGCAATCGTAGTGTTGTCGTTCTTCTATGATATTCGCTATCTGAGGATGATATCAAGGCTACAGATGTCTGATATAACCATTTATCTACCCTATATGACACCATATTATCAATTCGTGGTAGAGAGACAAACAGTGGGGAACAATGGGCTTCACACCCATGTTATTCAGACAGAGAGTATGTAAGCGTGTGGTAGGTATGTTTTACAATATATATATATATATATATATATATATATATATATATATATATATATATATATATATACCAACTTTGACCGAATTTTCGTTAGGATACCATAAATAACTTTAAAAATATCTGTTTTCTATTTAAAAGACATGTTTGCGCACTAGGCAATGTTGCTAAAGGCTGTTTCAGATTAGTCTAACTGTTAATATCTGTGTGTTAACTCAGATACTAAATTGTTATTTTTATCTGTTAAGATGTTAACTCAGATACTAAATAGTTATTTTATCTGTTTTATGTCAAATCCGGACATGTGTGTATATTTTTTGATAAGACTTAACCGATTATGTACTAGGAAAAAAGACTAACACTTATCCGTGTTTCTCCCCTGTTGTTAGACAAGTGTTTTTGTTCAATCACATTTACTCAGCCTGGATTTCAACTGATATTGCAATACTTTCTACAAACTAAACTCGAGCGTGAGGAATATTTCTGTCGTCTCGAGTGCATATTTTCTATCTCATCGAGGGCGTATTTCTACCGTCTCACATACATATTTCTTTCAACTCGAGGGCATATTTCTGTCGCGTCGACGGCATATTTCTATAACCCGGCAGGGATATTTCTATCACCTCACAGGCAAATTTCTATTTATTTAATGTACTATATTTCCAGGGTAGCCTCCTGTTTGGCACGATTGGGAGACAATATAAAACCTATCACCACATGCCGCACTTGTAAAATAAAAAATAACATAAAAAATTTAAAAAAAGTGAAAACCTTAAGTAGCGAATTCGAACACATGAACGAAGGAATGTTTCTACTATTGTTCGATTGTGTTTTGCCCTAGTGACGTGAACAGAAATTTACACGCGCTGTTTTGTGGGGCCATCGATCTGGTTTCTTTCTTTCTAGGGAGTAGTTGCCTACGATCCCACTTCACCTCTCAGCGTCTTATATTCTCATCACACACACACAAACACACACACACACAACACAACACAAAACCAAATTAGTTTTTTTTTTATATTTTCCTCTTTATTCTATAGCGCTTAGGGAAAGGAGGATTCACTAAAGAGTGTTTATAAAAAGTCTTTCTTCTCAAGTCAAGTAGTAACATAGTTGCCTGAAGGGTTTGGGACAATCAGATCTTATATTCATGTAAACGATAATAACACAACTCCTTCCGATGAAAAGGATAAAGTTACTTCTAAATCAGCTTGTTGTTTGTAACAAAACTACAATGTTCTGGTGAGACCACTTTTGCGTAGTGTACCTAAACTTTCATGAAACACACAAAAAGCCCGTGTTATTGCTTACGAACATACACAATATTATAGAAATAATACCTTAACAAGACTCTTTAAAACATTACAGATAATCAATAGTGAACGAGTCTATCAAACCAAGAAAGCTAACTTAATAACTTGTTATGTGTTAATTTAGCTTTAGACATAGATAGAGCATAAATACTAATTGTAAGTCATTTCGATGCTAGGTATAAAATAAATATAGAGGACTAGTATTTAACAAGAGTAACGATAACGCGTATACAACAACCTATTTGTACCACAACACAACCAAATAAGTCCAACATAATGCTAACCAGATGACCGCCCGGGGTGGAACAAGCTTGGAGCAAAACAACAACCACAGGCACACACACACACACACACACACACACACACACACTAAGGAACAGCAAACCGGACAGAGCATGACAGGAACATAGTTAATTTAAATATCACTAAATGAGTATCGTTATTAATCGCGATATACAATAATTAAGATACAACTACCACCGTGTACATTGATATGTAATTACATTCACCCAACAATGGAAAATCACTGTCATATTTTTGAGTAGTTGATAACTATGACATGTCCCGCTTATCTATAGATATATAGTAACTTTTTTATTTTTTCATTTTTACAGATGCCTTCACGTCGTCGGAACATCCTTACCTCCATATTAAGCTACCTCCAGGCGAACCGGTCTCGGTATTGCGAAGGTTGTCGGGATGAACAACCGAACCAACTAGCCCATTCCTGTCTGACATCATTGGGTGAGGATCTTGTTAATATGCACCTAGAGGACGTCCTTCTACGGGTGGTCGCACATGACCACCTTGTCGAGCTAACAGTAGAGTTCCTACGGCGTGTGTTAATACGCTATATACAGCGTCACGCGGCTCGAGAAAACGATCAACAGCAGTAAAAACATCACCAAAAGACAGTGGCACAAGAACCCGAACCCTTCCTCTATCGCATTTTTATAAGGTTTTACCCCTCCTTTTATGAATATTCGTTGTCGTTTTTTCCTCACCCCAATACGCCCATGAGTCATTTTTCACATCGACCACGTCAACTATCCTTTTCAACGAATCACAACCTGGCTAACACACGATCGATGTTCGACGAATCAAAGCCTAGCTAGTGCACGCCTCAAAAAACCAGATTGAACTGGTATTCCTCCATATAAACAGACTTTTGGAGACACTCATACTTTATTAACGCAGTGATAACGACAGATACACCTCTTTGAAAATGACCGCTCCCACCAATTGGGCCTACATAAAGAGCTGTGATGAAGTGCTTAAAGATTTGTTAACTTTACGGAGCGAAATCCTCTCCGAAATTGCCCGACTACAGGCACCACGCACTGACACCCACCTGACCGATGTCCCTAATCTACCACCGAAGAAACCTCACCTCCACTAACACGTTTGACGAATACACGAACTCTAGGTGTGCAATATCACCAGAACCGAGTGGGTTTCCTACCACAGACCTGACCGATGTCCCCAATCCACCACCGAAGAAGAAGGAGAAAGCTACATTCACCGAGGTCACACCACGCAAGACTCGATCTTGGAGATCTCGAAATCGCGCCAAGTTTTGACAGACTACACCCCTTAGACAATGAATACAGACAAGATACGGACCATCCTCCTGTCAGACATATTTGAACCATTACAGGTTCTCGTCTACGCCGAGCAAGACTCGATCTTGGAGATCTCGAAATCGCGCCAAGTTTTGACAGACTACACCACTTAGACAATGAATACAGACGAGATACGGACCATCCCCCTGTCAGACATATTTGTTAAACGAACTGGGCTCGTTAAAGTGTTAGCTCGTGACCTATTACCTCTACGCATCGATCCGACCAAGACGGCTGCTTTCGTCATCAACACTGACCCTAGCTATCGCCCGGGTGACCACTGGGTCGCTCTATATTATAACGGACTTGGTACTTTTGAATATTTTGATTCTTTTGGCCTACCACCTACACACTCGGACTTGATTAATTTTATAGCCAGAAACTCTACTCGACCTGTTAACTACAACGCCAGACATTTACAAGATGTAGTCACCAACGTTTGTGGGCTCTACGCCATTTATTTCATCTTGATCAAAACACGAGGTGGTACTATGCAGCGGGTCCTACTACCCTTTTCGGCTAGACAACACGCCAACGATCGATTAATTTTTCGATTAGTAAGACCCTGGCTAGCGAAACTCAACCCCACTTTCATAAACAAGGGACGAAATCAATAGACAGGTGTGTGTATTTTTTGCTATTGGGTTTCTCCCCAATTCGGTCATGTGTCATTGTTCCCACGCAATACATCGACGAATCACGACCTGGCTAACACACGCTCGATGTTCAACGAATCAAATCCTAGCTAGGGCACGCCTCAAAAAACCAGATTGAACTGGTATTCCTGCATATAAACGGAAGACACTTTATTAACGCAGTGATAACGACAGATACACCTCGTTGAAAATGACTGCTCCCACCAACTAGGTCTACATCAAGAGAAGTGATGAAATGCTTACACCTTTAGCTAGTGGTCTGAAGGCTGCGTCTGTAATGGTTTACCGAGGCCAACCTTTACTGCACGTGCGAAGATATTTTGGTGAATCCTACCTCAAATTTCCTACCAAACACGGCATTACGTTAACTCGATCCGAGTTTGATCATTTATTGACATTACAGAGTGAAATCCTCGCCGAATTTGACCGATTACAGCCATCAAGAACGGCTACCTATCCTACTACTGGTACCTAAGTACGTTTTGATCAGTTACAACAATTCCAGATTGTTACCAACCAACAGAACCGAGTTTGTTTTCCTACCACAGACCTATCCGATTTCACCAATCTACCCCCGAAGAAACCTACCACCATTCACTAACCTGTTTGACGAATACATGAACTCTAGCTGTCTCCAAGTATCACCAGACCCGAGTTTGGTTTTTCCTACCACAGACCTGGCCGATGTTCCCTAATCTTACCGACACAGAAGAAGAAGAAACCTACCAGAGCGATTGAGAGTTCCCTTTAGTATTAGAAAAAAATAAAAACTAAATTTAACTAAAACGCATTTTTGTTACCTATAACGTCCAGTTGTAAGTCTAACTGTTTGTCCTAAATATATCGTTAACTGGTATTGAACATCCTATAGACCTCATTTTGCCTCAACAACC